>CM065660.1:13650240-13977740 GCA_033220385.1 Triplophysa yarkandensis
TGTCACAAACTCATCAAATGGAAATTCCTGGTGCTCTCTGTAAACACAGAGTATTATGGATGCTCTCTCTTCTTTTACATATTTCAGAATAGATGGGAAGAGTTTTCTTTCCCATTCTAGAATTTCATTTCGAGATACGATGCTATGACATGTTAACACTGTTTACAAAGTTATTGTGTGTTTGTAGTACAGTTGACCCCCATGATAAATATTAGATCTCTTTGGCAGTATTCAGGATCTTGGGTTTGAGGTTAAAAACCCCTCTCACTGTGAAGTTATAATTCTCCCATAAGAAACAATTCTGTCATCATTTTTTCATCCCTTTTGTCATTTACAACTGCATACATGCTTCTGCAGAACACACAAGAAGATATTTTAAGGAAGGCTTGTGTTTGAAAAGCATTGGAACTCATTCCCTTCTATCGTTATAGAATGGAAACTAACCAATGCAAGTGAATGGGTGCCAATTACGAACATTCTTCCAAATTTCTTCTTTTGTGTTTTGCAAAAAAAAAATAATGCTGGTCTGCAATTAAAAGAGAGTAAGTAAACAATGGACAAATTCTTACTTATGGATGAATTATTACTAAATTATCCCATGTGTATAACATCATGTTATTGTTTTTACACCATAGATAAGTGAAGTGTGATACAGCCAAGTATGGTTACCTATTCTCTGAATTCCTGCTGTGCATTTAACCCATCCAAAGTTCACACAAACAGTAGTGAACACACACAGTAGTGCACACACACACACACACACACACACACACACACACACACACACACACACACACACACACACACACACACACAAACACACAAACACACACACACACACACACACACACACACACACACACACACACACACAGTAGTGCACACACACACACACACACACACACACACACACACACACACACACACACACACACACACACACACACACACACACACACACACACACACACACACACACACACACACACACACACACACACACACACACTAGTGAGCACACATAGTAGTGCGCGCACACAAAGTAGTGAACACACACACACACACACACACACACACACACACACACACACACACACACACACACACACACACACACACACACACACACACACACACACACACACACAGTAGTGAACACACACACAGTAGTGAACACACACACACACACACACACACACACACACACACACACACACACACACACACACACACACACAGTAGTGCACACACACACAGTAGTGCACACACACACACACACACACACACACACACACACACACACACACACACACACACACACACACACACAGTAGTGCACACACACAGTAGTGCACACACACACACACACACACACACACACACACACACACACACACACACACACACACACACACACACACACACACACAGTAGTGCGCACACACAGTAGTGAACACACACAGTAGTGCACACACACACACACACACACACACACACACACACACACACACACACACACACACACACACACACACACACACAGAGTAGTGAACACACACAGTAGTGCGCCCACACAGTAGTGAACACACACACACACACACACACACACACACACACACACACACACACACACACACACACACACACACACACACACACACACACACACAGTAGTAAACACACACAGTAGTGAACAAACACACACACAGCACTGCACACACAGTAGTGAACACACACCCGGGGAGCAGTTTATATTGGCAACCAAAGACTCAACCTGCAACCCTTGGGTTACAAGTCAAACTCTCTAAACCCTACAGTGATAGGTCACCCAAATATTCATGTGTTCATACTCGTCCTCCCGTCATTTCAACCCTGTGTGACATTCTTCATTCTGCAGAACGCAAACAAAACAGTGACCTTCCATTTAACGCATCAAGTAAATGGGTCGCCGACATTCTTCAAAATATCTTCTTTTGTGTTCCGCCCAAAAAGGAACGCCATACAGGTTTGACACAACAGCAGAGTCTACCCTTTGGTCAACTTTGAGGCCTTGTGAATGTGCACCACTTTAAATGATGTCGAATGTGTGATGTCACGGATGGTGAGGTCACACAACTACGTCATGCATTCCTCTCCCAGGTGAACAGTCCCTCCTCCTCCTCCCCCATCCCCCTCCCATCGGCTGCCAGCCGTCTAAACAGCTCCAGCTGCAATAGCCGCTGCCCCCCCCCAGCACAAGCTCAGCCTCCGCCGGTCTGCGAGCTCACGGACCCGCGCTGACACTCCTCCATGATGACGGGCGTCGCGGCAGCTTCGTTCTTCTCCAACATTTGCCGGTTCGGCGCTTGCGGGATGCATTTCGAGACCCTGGGCGAGCTCATCGTCCACATCGAGGATAACCACATCGGTGAGTCGCGCTCCAAATTCGGCCTGCGAACCGACCGGAAAGCCTCGGCCGTGTCTCTAATAGCATTAGCTTCGCGGATCACGGACGGACAGGGGGGGGGGGTCGATCTAGGCCCGGGCTCACCGCCTCTGTTTATGTGCTGTTGTGTTCATATAACTGTTTTTAACCAAATGCATCATTTGCATTTATTGCACGAGTTTGTATGCATGTTTGTGTATTTGTGTTGCATTAATAAAAATATTGCATGCATTTTTCATTCCAAGTTGTGTAAAATCAATGCACTATGCACTTGCTTTTGTAGGTTGTGTTACTAATGTTCTGCATTGTATATATTGTTTCTTTAGTAATATTATATTCAAGTGGGTCTGTTGGGCTCTTGTGGTTGGAGAGTTTGACTCCCAGGGTTGTGGGTTCAAGTCCCACCTTGGCATGACGTAGGTGCCCCCTGGCAAGGCACCGAACCCCTAACTGCCCCCCTGGCACCGCAGCATCAATGCGTGCCCACTGCTCCAGGTGTTCGTTCATGATCTGTGTGTGCCATCCGGATTCTGAGTGTGGGTCACCAACTTGGCCGTATGTCACTTTTTACTAAGCGCAAGGTTGTGGGTTTGAATCCCAGTGGCTGCAGATCCTGACCTCACCCCTGTTGTAAGTCGCTTCGGATAAAAGCATCTGCGGAGTGAATTAATGTAAATGTTAATCGTGTAGTATTGTACATAGGTTCCATATAAGGACACCATTGGTTGACCTACTCTCACTATCTGGGCCAAGATCGGAATGCCTCGCAGCTCTGTGATGGAAAATGCGGCAATGTTTAAGTTTTACCGGCTTTGCAAATGCATGCATGCTTCTGTAGATGCCAGAAACCAAGCAGTCGCTCTTTTATTCTGATAGAAGTGTTTCATTCAGCTGGTTTCCATAGGGACGTTAGCTGTCATAATGGACGGCTTCTGTCAGAATGAAGCGACCCCCCCCCAATGTAAAGTGTCATAAAAGATCAGCTGGCTTGATTTCCCTCAGGGGTCACTCTGTTTTGGGGTTGTGACCTCAGTGTTCCTCTTTTAATAAGCACAATGAGAAAGATTCCATTATTAGTATGACAAATCAATAATAATCCCGTGGGGTGTTGCTGGTCCTGTGCTGTAATTTATTTTGAGATTGACAGACATGAGAAAGATTGCTACTGAATAAAGAATAAATGTTATATTTTTGATCATTTGTTGATTTTGCGTGTGCGTTTTAAGCTATTAACATTATTAATACCAAATTGACTGGACAGGGAGCTTGGTAACTTCCTTCGTCTACATGTACTGAATTACATACCATGAATGACATACCATGATGTAATTCACAAGATTATTGATAACAATATTCAGTAGTTGATACAATGGTCACACACGTTTGAAAACCCTGTTGTTAATGTGTTTTTTAGACCTAGCATTATGACCTTTGACCTCGTGATTTGAGAAGTGTTGACGCAGTGAAAGTCGTACTTTTAAATGAAAGGTTAAATGTAGCGAGGGGCATGAATAAGATAGGACGGGTTCTATTTAAATCGATACTTCATCGGAAACATCATTTTTTTAAATATATTTTGTTGGGAACAGAACAACAATGGTACTTTTTGATTCGCATTGTTTGTGTGTCCATACAGTTGTTTGGTTACCAACATTCTTCAAAATCTCTCCTTGTTTGTTTTTCGAAAGGAAGGATCGAACATGGTTAGAGTGAGAAAATGAAGACAGATTTATGGTCCTTTTTTATTGATATGCTTCCTTTTGTGAAGGTTTTAGAAATATAGATGAAAGATTAATTATTGTGTTATCAAAGTCCTCTGAGTGATATCAAGCAAGCACACGGCCTGATAAAGTTAGTAACTTCCAGAAAATGGTATTAACAATGATGTTACGACACCGCAGGCACTAGTTTACAAGCGAAAGTCACAAAAGCATTATTGTTTTAACCTCTCACTTAGTCTGTTGTGTGTTACATCAAATATTGCAGTTAGATTTTCTCATTTAATTGCTGATATGATATCGCAAGATGATGCAAGCGGTTCTTCCATTCAGTGTCGTCACAGTCAAAGTGTGCCATTATTCTTGATTTAAATGTGTGTGCTGTTTTTCCTTAGTCATTTTCATATCTTCCCAACATGCATGTAGAAAGAGTTCCATCTGTTATATAATAAACTTTGTTTTCCCCTTATGTTCTGTATGATGTTATTAAGTAATAAATCTAAAGTCTAACAACTACATAGTATTGCAGTTAATGTTGTTGATTAATAAATATAACATTAAGGTTTTCAAATGTTTTATAACTTTCTATGAAGCAGCTGCATTAAAAATTTTAAACATCCTAAACTAAAAAATATTAAAAAAAACCCAAATAATTATGGGAATATAGCAATTTTACAATATGTATTTCGTGCCCAAACACACTACTGAAATGTACTGAAATGGGTTCAAATGGACAGCTGTAATTAAGGGTTCTGGCAATTATGTAATTGTTTAACCAATAATTGTAATCACGATTTGTTTTTTTGATTAATTCATTAATTTTGATTAATTGTGCAGCCCTTATTGTGATTATACTAACATTTTTGTTTGGAACTCGAATCTGATTGGCTCAGAGCCATGCGATATTCGAGCAGAGACCTCACGGGATCCACATCACTGTTCGTATTACTATGCCACCCAGCACTTAAACACTTAATCGGTCTGCCAAATTAACAGACGAAAATCAGAACAAGACGCAATGACAATTATACAATGTAATGTCGAAACACATTTTCTGTAGGTTGATTTTACTGTCTCGGTCTTAAATTCACACTCAAATCACACACACAGTAATATATGAGCATATTCAAGCCTCATTATCTCTTTAATTTAACTGTATTTATTTGAACAAGGTGACGGTGTAGAATAAGTAACTGAGGCCGTGTAATGGTTTTGCTGCGCTGGAATTCAGATTTCAAGTTCTTGAAATACCACAGAGATTTAAAAACACTCCGATGTTGTTTGTGATGTATATACACACTTGTGCCATCATACTGTTGTATAAATGCAATATGGCACTGGGAGCCGGTTGATGTTTCTCTATATCAGCAGCTGCGATTACGTGCCTGCAACCTTGTGCTTCTGATCTTATCACAGCCATTCTGATATAGAGCATCACACTTCAAATCGAGCCATATCCCATTATTAGTTGAGCCTTCCTTGCGTCTACAGTCATGGCCGTAATGGTAGTTGAAAAAGGCTTTTTGTGCCTTGAAATATAGGACCTTTAAAGGGATAATTGACAGCAAAATACAAATACTATCATCATTTACTCAACCTGCTGATATTTGAATCCTGTATGACTTTACGCACACGAAGGTGATATTTTGAAAAACGTCCATCACCGAAATATCTTTTAAGTGTTTTGCGAAGAAAGTCATAGAGGTTTAAAATGACAAGAGGGAAAGTGAATCATGATAGAATTTTGAAGCTAACTATCCCTTTTAATGGCATGCCTGAGATCAAATATATCATATCAAATGTTAACAATGTGATCACTCACCACTGAGGTTTATGTGCACATGTGACTTTTAAATGATCTCGGTTTTTTTATGTTGAGCCTTTTTATGCGGTTCAGAATTTATGATTTTCCTAACAGTTTTCTTTATAGCCATTCCCTAAAATTTGCATGCATTCAAATAGGTTTTTCCCAGACATGTCAATATAGAACTTAAGCAACATTGCCTCCCTGTGGCTCATGCTGATGAACACTGCAAAGCACATTTGCTTTTGCTGCCTATCAAATGACATCAACTGCTGTCATGCATTTCTGTACAGAATGAAAGATTATATACATTCTTTTACTGATGGCGGGCTTTATTAAATGTGAGAATGACTTGAAATTTGGCCGGATTGAAATATCGAGGTTTCCTCTAAGCTCAGGTGCATCACCTGTACCTCTATGTGCCGTACATGTCACAGCATGAAAATAAGATATACTCACAAACACTCATTGAATATGTCTGTTTATGGTTGCCTAGGCTAAGTGGAATTTTAGATTATGTCATGTTCACGCTTTGTTGACTAGACTGTGCCCTGGGTATCCTGACCTGTATTTAAAGTTGTCGGTGAGGGTGGATATTTGTTCGAACATGCCTGCTACGTTTCCCATCTATTGTAATTGAATGTAGCGTGTTACAGCTGACATCATCCTAAACAACTGAGAACAGAGGGACACTTTGTTAGAGTCTGTGTTTCATATCCTTAAACATTATCGACATATTGTCTTGCGTCTTGTTTACTTCGACTTTTCCGTCTTCTCTTTGTAAAACTCGTAACTGTGACAACAGCGTAACTAAATGAATCTTTGGTGAAACATCAATGGTTTGGGAAATTAACTCGGGAGTCTGAGCCCGGCAGTCTTGATGGTTAGGCTTGTATAAATAACACTTTCTTTATGGGCTGTCACAAGATGCAACACAGATGTACAACTACAAAGACACATCTCGGGGTTTTGTATTATTAATCCGGTGTGATCCTGTACCTTTAAATGTTCAAATATTAAAAAGCAATATATGTAGTAAACCTTAATGTCAATGCTTTTAACCGTAATATCAAGGTATCAGTGGCCAAAAGTGATGGTTAAGTTAAGTGGCCAAAAGAAACAGTTGATAGTAAAAAACATAGGAATATAATAACCTGATAGTTGATGAATATTAAAATAACTGATTAAATTTGTCTGTGAGATTTCTATTTAATATTAGAACAACCTTTTTTTTAACTGTGACACTTCAGCTGGCCTTTTCGGTATTGCATTGAGCAAAATAAATATAAAAGATTGCTTTCTCTGCTTTGTATCATACTTGTAATATGTTAATGCTTTTTTGAATCAGTAGGATCATTAAAAGATTTAAGTACATTTTTCTTCATCTGTTTATTGTGTTATCATGTTTTAATGTGTTAAGATGGGCGCACACTGTGAGATTTTGGCAAAGACTTGCCTTTTTCAGAAACCTTCGGTCAAAATCTCTAGTCTTTGATGGATAGTTTGACAGGTTGGATGGATAGTCGCCGACAGCCGTTAAATCAAATTTGATCAAATTTGTACTTTCTGAACTTTGTAGAAACTCATCATCGGTGACAACTTTCCCAAACAACCGTCGAATCTGGACCACAAAAACATGATGACATATAATGTGATTAGGTAGACTGTAAATTAGAAGAAAAACAATCTTCATCACAATCTTCAAATATTATGCAAATATCCCCATTGATGTCACAGTTTTGAAAAGGTGATAGAAATTGTGTGATTCAGTGGCCAGAAGATGTCAGTCTTGTTACATTTTCTTTTCAAATGTAAAGAAAATCCAACATTGGTGTGTGGAAAGTGTGGTAACACTTAAATATACAACTTCACTCCTTCAAATCCACAACTTTAGAGCTTTGAGGTTTTGGAGTATTAAATAATCATGGCGTGACTTCCATCCCTCAGTTCTGTATTTTGCATCGAGTTATATAAGAGTGAATATTTTCTTCCTATGAAGTCTGATGTCTTTCTGGAAAAACCCATTGTTTTGTCAAATGTGAAATAGACCAATGCTAATATATAATTATCAAAGTTTATATTATATAATATTTAAATTTTATTTTCCATATGTGTGTTTAAGTCAGAGGGTATGCATTACATGACTCATCAGGTCTTTTATGAGGCTATTAGTGAGATCCAGTGGAAAATCCATTATCCCAGCTTTCCTCGTCCCACCCAAAACCCAGTGTGCGTTTGTCTGTATGTACTGGTGTGCATAATCCATCCATTTGTATGTGTTTGTGTGTGTCAAAATGTTTATGTTTCTTTTTCATGTGCTAGCATGTGTTCGTTTGCATCCGGAAGTGTTTGGAAGGCCGTATCCTGCTGAGCTCTGAGTATAATTACAGCCCCGTTCTCTAAAATTCCCTCCTCTCATTCCCTCTTCCCCTCCTCTCCGTTCCCTTCATCCGGAGACCTGCTGCTCTCCAGCACATTAAAACACTCTCTTGCTTTTTAATTAGACGTCTGGAAAACAAACCCGGCATTCCTGCATGGCCGCTCCGCGCTGGCATACACAGACACACAATGCTTCTGCGCAGACTTAAAGGGATAATGCACCCAGAAATAAACAAAATCTGTCATTATTTTTTCCCTTTTGTTTGGGTCAAATCTGTATACATTTCTTTGTTCCAATGAACACATAGAAGATATTTGGAAGAATGCTTGTAACCAAACAGTCCTCGGACCTGAAGGTTGTGACTGTTTTTGACCACACGGTGGTGTATTTGCTCTTCGAAACTCTTTCTAGACTCTCTTCAAAGAATGCCCAGGAATATATTTCTGTCAAATTTACATCCACCTGATCTCAAATCAGTGTTACATTTATATAAGACAGCAGTGATTTTCCCCAGTGAGATCTGATATCAGAGGATTTAATGATAAGGTTGTGAATATTGGGCATGTTTATGGGAGAAAGTTCGTTAATGTCCCCACAGAGGGCCTAGTATTATTAGCCCTACATAAAGATTTCATAGGGATTTAATACCGTTCCCGGCCCACTTAAATGCAATATTACAGCTACTGGGCGGTACAAGCGGGCGTTAAAACCTGTTCGCCAGCTATAAGAATGGTTGTTCATACTGAATTATGAAGGCTATTATTAAAAGTTTATGATTTCGTTAAATGTGAAAGTGAACCCTGGGGCGTTTATTGTAATAAATGTATTTGTGTGTGTGTGCTTCTATGCAGTCTTTTCTGTTAAAGGACCTTGTGTGCCTCCATTCTGTAGGTTAAAGGAAATCATAAAATTGAAAAACATTAACTTCGCCCTCTCTACACTCTTCTGCACCTGGCACACGTAATTACACTTCAACACATCACATGCTATATGAGTGAGGACATCTCATAGACGCACATTGTTTATACCAAGCAAATATACTTTTACACATTGGTACAAGAGTGGAACATCTAAAATGTGTGTTTTGGAGCTTGAGAGCACACACCAGCAGGTTGGATGATTTTGAAACGCTAATAAACTACTGATGAAGACCACCTCAGTGGACCACCTGAGATACAGAGATGTATGTGTGTGTGTGTGTAAGGGTGTGTGTCCTTTTATGAGGTGAGGAATGCCTTACGCATGCAGTGCAGACACTTGAAAGCGCTCTGATGAGATTAAGTCAGAAACACACACAGTAGCACTTTAGGTTTGGAACAAAGACTCTTGAATGTTTCATTCAGTTTGTAAAATTCAGTTGAATTACGTGCATTTCTATTCCTTATGAGTTAAAAAGATGTTCACATGCGGAATTACAACAGTATTGCATGAAATGGGACAAAAACAAGTTTTAAATGCAAAATCTGCCACGTTTTACAAAGCGTGTAGAAGTGGCTTGATGTTAAATGAGAATAATGGTTAAGTGAACACGGTGGAATGCTTTTAATGGTTTTGGGCAATACCTCATTTGGACATATGGAACCAATTATATACACTGCCCGTTATACTGAGATGAAACTGTGCACATGCATGCAATGCAAACCTCGGTTGTCTTTTTCTGCCATCATTGGAGTCTCTGTGATATGTGCAGAATATGTGAAATCTATTGGCATCGCTTATTTTTAATAAGTTCTATGCTCCAGATTTAAATTGGCTAGTATTGACAAATACATTTGAGAGATTCTTTATTGTCTTACACTTTATAATTCTCTGCGGTTCAGTTTGTAGTTCATGTGCACTGATAGTTTCAAATAAAACGTCTGGACATGAAAGATTAAAGGGTTGTTGGCCCAAAAAAGGCTGTCATCATTTGTGAGAATTCAACTCTGATATTTTGAAAAAAGTTGGCAACTTGATAGCAGTGGCATTCATTTACATCTATAGTATGGGCACAAAACCAATGCTAGTTACCATCATTCTTCAAAATATCTTCTTTTGCGTTCTTTAGAGGAAGTTGAGTAAACGAGGTTGAGTAAATGATTTTACAAATTTTCGTTTTTGGGTCAACTATAACTTTCATTTTAGCCACTACTTTTCTAATTAGACTCATAATGTTTGGACTCTTTTCCACATGAGGGCAGTCTCAGGCCACGATAAAGAGTAACAGAATCACACACACACACACACACACACACACACACACACACACACACACACACACACACACACACACACACACACACACACACACACACACTTGGCAGTGAAACGTTTGAAGCATTATTGCCTTGTGTGCCATAGGCAATGGAGGCTGCCTGCTGTCACAAGTTAAATGGAAAAAGTGTGGCATTGCAGCGGGTGGTTGGCTGTGGGGGGATCATAAGGGGTGCTTGTTTGATTAAACTTACAGTAAGCACGAAATGTGCAAGCATCTGCGTAATGGTCTCTTTCATATTTGGATCTGTGGATTTTTAACCAGCTGTTTGTGCTCTTTCTTAGATACAGACCCAAGAGTTCTGGAGAGGCAGGAACTTCAGCAGCCCACATATGTTGCTTTGAGCTATATTAATAGGTGTGTTGGAACAAGCTTTTATTTTTGTTTATTTATCTATTTTTTAAACAATTTTGAGTACATAATACATTCCAGTTCACATTTCTTTCTGTCGAACACAAAAGAAGATATTTTGAAGGATGCTGGTAACCAAAAACTGATGGTACCTATTGACTTACACTGGTTTTGTGTACATTCTACAGTCAATGGGTACCATGGGTTTTTGGTCACAACGTTCTTCAAAATATCTTATTTTGTGAACTGCAGAAGAAAGAAAGCCATTCATGTTTGAAATATAAAGAGGATGAGGCAATGATGACAATGATGACTTATTTGGTTTAGATTCATGACTGAAGCAGCACGAAGAGAGCAAGAAACTCAGAAGAAGAAAATCCAACCGAAAATCGCCATATCTGTCACCGGAGCCGTATCACGTAACAATACTGCGACGCCTCCTCGCCATAGCAACGGCAGCCTAACCCCACCTGTGACTCCGCCCATCACTCCCTCATCATCATTCCGTAGCAGTACACCCACAGGTGAATGGAGTGTGTTTGTTGTTACATTCTATAAGGATATTATGTTCAGTATTGTGTGTATATAATATCTTAAACTAAATCGAACATATAAAACTCGTAACTAAAATTTGTATAAGTTGGTCACTGTTTTTTAAATAAGGATAAGTACATTTGTTAAATCTAAACGTTGCGTTTAAAAATATTAACTGCAACATAAAGCACATTAATAATAACGAAACCAAAGGGCACCGTTCCTTTTTCAATTCTCATTAGTTCTTTCATCAGCTAATATATGAAGCACATAAATGACTACTAATTAATGAGTTCCTTGTTGCTCCCCAGGCAGCGAGTGTGATGAAGAGGAGGTGGAGTATGAAGACTCCGACAGCGATGAATCCTGGACCACAGAAAGTGCCATCAGCTCCGAATCCATCCTCAGCTCCATGTGCATGAATGGAGGTGATGAAAAACCCTTCGCCTGCCCCGTTCCAGGATGCAAGAAGAGATACAAGGTACTACGAAAATGTTTGTTTGCTATGGTCTGAGGACTTTAAACTCAGTTATGTTTATACTTGGAACAAAACTTAAAAAAAGCTACACCAGTTCCAGGGTGGAAAGATTGTGGTGGCAAGCAATTGACAAAATGTGAGAATAACGCATGACACTGTTACAATTGATAAACACACTAAATATACAAGACAATATTCAATATTTAACATATTTAATGTACATGATATAAAGTTAAAACGATTTAAAGAATTTTAGTAACTGGCAGCTGTTGAGTCATTAACATTCTTCAAAATATCTTCTATTGTGTTGTGTGGAAGAAATAAAGTCATACAGGTTTAAAATGAAAAAGGTAGAGGAAATAATAACAGTTTTCGCAAAATTTTGGACAAACTTGTGGACAGTGCACAATGGCACAAAATCTGGACGTATTATATGCGCTGTTTAAAAAAGCTAAATTAAGGTACAAAGTAATTTTTTAAGCTTCCAACCTGGTGTAACCACCACTTAAACCAATTAGCTTTTTGGTTTACAATTGATTTAGGGTTTTGTGTTTTATTTAATTACAGAACGTTACAGAATATTGAATTGTATAACAAGACAGAATATACGTCCCCTCATTACCTTTATCAAACAAAAAACATTAAATGGAATGAAATTGTATATACAAATGAAAGAGATTTAAAACAATGAATACCATTCACTGTTGTAAAATATTCAAAAAAATGCTTTCACAAAGATCAAGAACTCTTCAATATTTCTAGAACCTTCTTTCACTATATCAATCCTTCCCTTTCTTCTACCTTCTCTCTACTTTAGAATGTGAATGGTATAAAGTACCACGCCAAAAATGGGCACAGGACTCAGATCCGTGTGAGGAAACCCTTCAAGTGTCGCTGTGGGAAAAGTTATAAAACCTCTCAAGGCCTTAGACATCACACCATCAACTTTCACCCGCCCCTGTGATACAAACGATCATATCAACGTGATATAAATCATGCGTAAACTGGGATCAAACGCTGATTTTTCATTTTAAATTTACTTTATGCCTGTGACTTTATGCATGTAGATATTATTATTGTACATTTGCACATTCCATGTATTATTTCTTAAGATATCCTTTATTTTATTTTATTTAAGACACTCAAACTTGGTTGTGACATTAGTCAATCAGTGATGAAGAACCAAGAGATTATAAAGAATTTTGTTTGTTTTTCAAACATACTTAAATGTATGTTGAACCACATATGTGTACATAGAAAATCTTATCTTATAAATACACATTTATATAAATATATTAGACACTAAGTTGTATTAACCAAACCTTTTATTTTACATTCTATATTTTTCAGAACATTTATATTGTTTTTATACAAGATCTTAATCTCATGTTTATAGAACTCTTTTGACATTTCACAGTATCATTTGCTTCGTAGAGAAGCGGTCTATTATTGTCACTTTGGAAGTACATTGATCTCAGGTCAACGCTGCTGCCAACTTTCAAAACCAACAAAGCAGTAAACAGGAAAACATGGAAATTCCATTCACTCCAGAACATTCCACACAGAAAACGAGAGCGGCTGACATCAGATTTGGTTTGCATGCGGCTGCCATGCATGCAGCAGCTTCCGTGGAAAACGAAATCCTCTGCATGTGGCCTTTCCAGAGATCACGATCGATACCAGATCGTCGTTCCTCGTGCGTCTGGTTGCATTTGACTTCCGAGCAATATTTCATACAGTGATCAGTGAATGACAAGTTGCATTCCAAATCCTATAGTGTACAAAAACCGGCAGAATTGTTCTGTCCTGTCATGCCAGCAGTGCAGAAGTGCCAAGATGTTTTTCCCCATTGTTGTTTAAAAAGGAAACATGGGTGAGCTGCCAAATCTGGACATCTGGCTATCCATTTGGTGCCTGTTATATACTCAGCCTTGCAGTATTGTTTGCGTCTGTCAGTTTGTACGCTTCCGTCGGCCTAGTTGCTGTTGATCGTTTATTTACACATTCGAGACTGTCCTCGATTTTAAAGTCCGTGCTTGTGTTTGTATACAGAAAGTATTTTTAGTATCGTTGCCCTCTGCTTGCCTTGTAACTATGCTAGCATGACACGAACGCTCTTGGCTTCTAGTCGTACTGTTACAATCTTTGTTGTCAGAAGTATTATAGCATTACTTTGTATTGTTACTGTTAGTATTCCAGTTTAATAGTGCCAGATGCATAGCTATGCCTGAATATATTTTCCTCGATTTTTAACAGTTTTGCATCAGTCCTGTTTGTCAGCCAAAAAGCATAACCCGGTTTACAGAAAATGTCTTTATAAGCAACTGCTGAGAGCTTGAACTCTGGGGTGCAGAAGGACCAAGCAAGCTTTCCAATCCACTTATCTAGTTATTCTTGGTCAAAGTAGCACTGCCAAAATTCCAGGTGTGATGCTTGTCAATATGGTGTTGTCCTTTACAAAAAGTTACCGTGGGATAGTTTTGTGAAATATACCATGGCACCAAGCTGGTATTTGGTAATGCAGTGGTGTTGCCAGATTAGTAGTCTTAAAAACATGGTGTCATAAGTACCATGTGGAACATGGAAGTACCCTTGTTCTTAATGGGAAGTGGTGCTAAGACTAAAAATTAGTAAAATGTTTATGATGTTGCCTATTTTCATGGTTGTGTATCATTTGAAAAGTGATGGCGATGGGCACCAGAATCTTATAAGGAAGAATAGTTGACCCAAAAAGAAAATTCTATCATGAATAACTCAAATGTCTATGTTCTGTTGAACACAAAGGGAGATATCTAGAAGGGCAATATCCTTAATTCCCTAATTTTTTTATTTTAAATCATTTGTGCCCCATAAATTTCTAATGTGTTCCAAATATCTTTTGTGATGAAATACATTTACGGAGGTTACGTTTTGGGTGGACTACCCCTTAAACACTCATATCCAGATCAGTCATATGTACTGAGATCATTTGAAAATTGTTTCCTGCTGCCAAAAGCTGGAAATGTGCTGAATGAATGGACGGTTACTTGATTTAGATGCCAAATACTCGAGCTGAACACAACTGTCTTTGGATGCCTGTCTGTGAATTCATCTTGTTTTTTTTGTTCCATTCACAGTGTCATGTTTGTTAATGTATGTATGTTTTTAGATGCCGTACACATTTGTACTGCTCTTTGGCTACAGTGTCATTCGGTTTCAGATGTGACACACTAAAAGTGATTTTGATGGATAAGATCCACAAGCGTTCTGACACCTGCAACCTAATAAAGTGACTGACATGCATTTATTTTGGAGGGAGTTTGATATACTATATAGTGAATGTATTGTATTGCAAGTCTTTTGTAAAGTGCTTTTGAAATTATATTTTCGTACTGTATGTTTTGTGGAAAACGTTTTGTGGAACCGAGGCAATTTGTACGTGAGATGATATGTAATGTGTGCGTGTTTTTGCGTGCGAATGAGAGACTCTTGAGATATCTTTATCCTCAAGCTGCAATGTAAACCGTAGGAGAATGAAATAAATAAAAAAGAAAACACAAAGTATTGTGAATTGTGTTCTTGTGGTTTATTGTCTATTAAAAGATGTGTAATTCATTCATCAATACACTGACAAATTCCATTTTAACTAGGGGTAAAGCGTTCTTTATTAACATACACCTGACACACAAACACAGAGCAACCGTAAGTTTCAGTCACATTGACAGTATGAAGCATCAGCTGTGGTGAATAAATGGTTTTCAGGTAGAGAATTGTGAATAAATGTGTGCACTATATGATATTAGGAAAATGCGGGACAAATATAATACTGAAAGTGCATCCACATGTTAAAAGCGCTTATTGTAAAGAGCCAATGCTGCACTGAAACATTATTGATAAATCCATAGCTTGCAAACGCTTTTAGAAACAATTTACTCAAAAATGAAATAGTGTCATTAATACACTAAAGACCTCAGCAGAATGCAATGAAAGTGGATGGGGACCAAAGATGGCAAAAGTCACCATTAACTTTTATTGTGATAAAAATATATGATAATTGGAAAACTAAGTTTGTATTCCATGCTATTCAATCACTGTTGTTTGAAAATGTGAGGATGAATAAATTATTTTTAAGTAACCTGTCCCTTTAAAAAAACATTTTCTATAGAGACTTGTTTCCATGCTTCTAAGTTTAAGTGTTCACCCAAAAACAGAAATTGTAATCATTTACTCTCCTTCTTCATTTCGTCAACTATGACTTTCTTCCACAGTACGCAAAAGAAGATATTTTGAAGAAAGCTGTAACTAATGCAAGTCAAGAGGAGCGATTCTTTAAAATATATTTTTTCTGTGCCCTCCGCAAGAAAGTCAGATTTTAAATGACAAGTTCAAATAAATTCAATAAATTTCACTATTTTCATTTTTGGGGGAACAATGATCTTAAACACTTTGAACATTTTTGGGAGGTTTATTAATTAAGTTTTTTAATGTCATACAAAATGACAGATGACTGCGTCATTGGTCCTGTTAAATAAATACTTAAATAAATATCTCATAAATAAATTTCATTGCAACATAAAGCCTGTGGCACTCAATCAGATTTACACCAAAATGTCACACTAAAGTCCTTTTAAATTCTTTCTTATTTTTACATTACTATTACAAGACAATATAACAATATAAAGTCTAAATAAAGCTTGTCTATGTGCCAATCAAATCTTCTGATGATTCAGGCGAATTCTCCTGGCATAAGTTACCTTCCAGTTGTTACACCAAAGTGACATCATTAGCGTGTCTGACAGAACACACAAGCCCCTCCATCACCTGAGGTGCTTTATTTTTACCTGTAGAGCAACTAATCGAAGTTGTCAAAATTGAGAACGTTGCCGTCGAAGTGTGTGTGCACATGCTTCTCGTAGAGTTGCTGCTGGCAATCCAGAGGAAACTGTTCGTTGCAGACAGGACATACCCTCCAGTGAGACTCTACGTGCCGCTCGAAACTGCTCTGCTCAAAGTGAGGTGGGAAGATGACCTCACAAAGGGGACAACGCTTATGGACGTCAGCTCTGTCGAAAATAGACACGTGCATAGTATTCATACTTAAAATCTAGAATGCTGTCGTGTTCGCTGTGTCCTTTACCTGGTGTCAAAGCAGAAGCTAGTGTGGCTCTCGTTGGATTCCAGACTCTCGTGATCGCAGACTACAGGAGCCTCGCCGTCACCTCCCTAACAAAGGCATAAAAAGCGCAAACATGCTTCCTTCTTGACTGAGACCTAACAAAACAGTTTTCCCGGCAGGCACATTCAGCTGTCACCTCTTTATTGAGACATACCAGCACACATGCCAAAAGCAACGCCTGTCTGCACACAGCCGGCTTCCAGCAAAGGTTAATGGGCTTTTAACGCGGCAAACGAGAGAAAAGGAGAGAGGGGTCGCCGCCGATCCGCACCCTCAAATATCACAGGCCGGCACCCCTAGCCAATTAGCATCGCCCCAGTCAACATCTCTCTCTACCCTCGTCACTTTAATCTGCTAATGAGCTTTGAAGAGATGAGACTTAATTGCTGTTTCATGCAAATGAGACACCTCTGTATTCACCTGTGAACCGAGGTTCGAGGTGATGGAAATGCAGAGGGCAGTGAAGAACGGAGAGAGAAAGAGCGAATCGAAAGGGCGAGGAGGTAGATGTTGTGAAGAAGGGTCTGAAGAGTAGTATGAAACATTCTTCCAAATATCTTTCTTTTTCTTCAACGGAAAAAAGAAATGTTCACAAGTTTGAAACTACTTTAGGGTGAATAATTTATGAGACAATTTCCATTTTTGGTTTGTGTAAAGGCTGCTTGAATAAGACAAAAATAATAATAACAGTTATTTTGCCCAATGTTGAGATCGCGATTATTTAATAAATTTGAGTTATACTATGAAAAGTTTGTTAATTTGAAAATAAGTCAATAAATAGATAGATAACTGGAAAACAAATAAATAACAATTTCCAGCTGAGTATTTAAATCAACCACAAATAAATGTAAACATATATCCAATTTTATGTGAAGACGTAGATTTAAATAAAACTTTTGGGGGTATAACTTCTTAATTTCATATTTGTTGGAAGCCATAATTGCACTCTAAAATTGATAACAAATAATTGCACAGCTCTAGGCTGCATTTCCCAAAAGCATCATAAGCTTAAGTGCATTGTAACTATTGAAACCAATGGATCCTTAAGTTGTATCCTTACGTTGGGTCGCTCTTCAGTAGGGTTCTCGAGGCCATCAGGGGGGCTGAGACTCCTTGATGGTTGACTACAGACTACAGGACCACCCCAAGGCGGCGGGGCCAAAGGTGGGGGTCTGCAGGTTTGATCAGGAGATAATGCCCCATCTGCTCCATCTAGGGAATAAGAAATAGGAAGATTTGAAGTCAATGTTCTAATACAAATACAACCTGCTTTAAAAACTGACTCTGGATGAAATGTGTCCCTACCCCGGGCCTCCTGCTCGGAGTAGGGGTTTCTTAACTGCAGTTCAGCAGTTTGGTGGGGTACCAGTGGAAGTGGGGGTGGGTCTTGTGGGTAGGGCAGCGGGTATCGTAAAACTATCGGTTCTCTGGCCTCTGACCTCCGACCTCCCGCTGCTTCCCCTCGGTTCATACACTGCCGCAACTCCTAAGAAAGAAAGCAACCATACCACGTTTACTTAAAACCACACTGTAAAATATTTCATGTGACTAAGTATATATCACAAAAATAAACTGTTATATTTTATGAATCCATAGTAAAATGTAAGAACTTGTAACCATATTACAGTGATAGTTGAGAACAGAAATGTCATGAGTCTAACCCGGTTTTTAACAAATAGTCAGTCTAAAGCAATGAAAAGGTGTGATTATTTTTTGGATTTTGTAATTTAAGCTTTTGGAAGAAAAAAGTCAATATTTTACAAAAAAGTCCTTGTATTAATATGTATTATCCATTTTGGTGCATTCTAATAGAAAGGTTAATTTAATACAAATGTCTTTGCACATTAGCACTTTGCACAAGTTTTCTAAAACTGTACCAGGCTTAATAATGTCATTTGTTGCACTTGGTGATAAATTACCAAAATACAGATGAAATATTACCAGCTCTTAAATAGCAATGAAACCGTGTATAATTTTGACCCGTTTCATTTTTTCTTTCCTTGGCTTTCGTTGTCTCCTCTGCCCCCAGATCTGTGTGCCATGATTAGAGGCATTATTCCCACACTTAACATTTCACACAAGTGCTGATGGGTAATCAGGGAGCTGAGCGTGGCATTTAGCTGTGACTCCTGGGGCTCAAACATTCACACGTCTCATGCCAAGTATTTAATGCTTAAAGACCATCATTAACATTTAAAAGTTCAAATTAATAAATGCTAGTTTAAGAAGTTTTTTTATATCAATAAAAAGCAAGGAAATGGCAAAAAAATAAATGTGTATATTATCACAAAATGTAGAATGATGCTTAGAAAAATTTTTTGGTGGCCATAGTGTTAAAAAATACAGTTTTTGATTCAAGAAGATGATATCATTGAACAACACATTTATATTTGAATGTACCTCTTCCAATCTCTCCTTTTCTTTGGTCACCACCACAAGACTCTCTCTCAATGCTGAAACTTCTCTGTCCTTCTCGGTCACTTGAGCCTAAAAAGGAATTCATACATTTAATTTAACAACAGCAGCACAATTGCAATATATTTTACTCCTTTAAGAGAAATGTACAAGCAATTATGGAACCCCGCCCCCAAACTCACACTATTGGTTGAGTCAGTGTTGTAACTGATCCAGACAAGCTGCTCAAATGTATTGTATTTAGTTTACTAATTTAATGCTTGTGATGTAAAAATTGTGTAATTTTATTTTTAAAAAATTCTATATATTTTTAACAACAATTCTGATATATTGTATCACTGTGTGATATTGAAAGACCTGGAACATAGTGCACAAGTTATACAGACTTGGTAGAGTTTGATTTGTTATTTTAGTATTTTGACAACCACTGGACAAGACACCAAATCTTCCGAATCGAGCTTTAAATTTGTCCAGCAAAGGACTGTCTATTAAAGGCATGAGATGGTTAGGGTTATACCTTTACAACTGCCTTCGGGGGATAATTTACCCCAAAATAAAAATGTCATTATGTCATTTAAATAATATTCTTTTGTGGAAAAGACACCAAAATCTTTTAAGAAATGGCGCAAGAAAGAAAATCATACATGTTTGGAATGACATGGTAGTGAGTAAATGAGAATTTTAATTTTTGCGTGAACTATCCCTTAAAGCTTTAAGCTGCGAGCAGAGGACAATGTGTATAACTAACTGAGACACTGATATATAGTCTAAACGTAACCTCCTGACTCAATTTATGCAACTAGAAGTCTACAAAAAAAGAGCAATCCCCACTTATCGTCGTTGTGTAAATGTCTGTTTGGGTTTTAAGTTCTGTCGAAATGGGTTTGCTAAGGCCTCTTCCTTGCTCTATAGTAAACTGTTGTAAAGCATTCGGCGAGAAAGCACATGCACGTTTAAACATGCTATAAATAAAAGACTCTTCTTTTGATGGTGTCTCCAACTTTGTCTAAATACACAGACAAGTGGAGTCCTTTATGACCCCAGCTCCTTTTCCTTGGCTTACTCTGTTCAGTGTGACCGCACACTATCACCCACACAGCATTCATTCCTTTCTGTGTGTTTGTTTGTTTACATGCCTTAAAGCGTTTTTCCTCATTGGCTACCAGAAGCCTCAGGCTTTCATTGATGACACATTGCTCTCTCCACTTCTCCTCCATGCACGCAAGCTCAGTCTCGACAGACCCACTACACTCATCTTCATCGTCCTCCTCCTCCTCTTCATCTTCTTCGTCATCCTCTTCCTCATCATCATCATCAGCCTCCTTGTCATCGTCATTGCTCTGTTTTTTAGCATCTGTATGTTTTATCTTTGCAGGACATTCTTCTTAAAAAATAAGAAAGTTTTCCGTGAGATGCATAATTACAGATAATTTATTGTAGACACAAGAAAACATCCAATCAGGAAATAGCCGCTTGGACATTAAGGTTTAAATATAAATATCATTGCCATGCTGCAATACAAAACATAATTTTTTTTTGTATTGCAGCAATTATTTTCTATTAAAAATTGCTAACAATAAGAAGAAAAAGTTTAAATACAGGGTATAGTGCAATCTGTTCGTGTCCATACCTGTGGGAGGCGTTTCTGCATCTGGGGTGTGTAACTCTTGTGTGGTCTCTGTAGACGCATCATTCCTGCTAGAATCCTGAAACGTGCACAACATTTTTTAATATTACTAATACAGTAAAATAATTATGTTGTATCTACTTCGTACCATTAATATATGTACATCATTTTTACATTTATGTGACTAACACAACAGAAATACAGAGATTTCACCGACCCACCCCCTGCTGTTGTTCTGTTAGTTTGACGACCTGTCTTCGCAAACGTTGACACTCTCTGTATTTCTCTTTGTAATGCTCGGCAGCCATATTTAGACGCAGCCTGAGTTCCTCTACCTCTTTCTGTAGGTCCGCCTCTAGCTCTGAAGACACACCCACTGCTCCACCAACCCTACCCTAAATCAAGAAAAGAAACAAGACACATGCGTTCTGGATTTTGTTAGTTAAAGATATTCCTACACAAATCATCAGATTTGTGGTTACCGCTTCCTGTGAAGCTTGGTTCCTTATCCTTTCCAGCTGATTCTGGACATGTCTGCACTCTTCCTGGGCTTCCGATAATTGTGCCCGTAAGTTTTCGGCCTCGTGGCGAGCACGGTACAACTCGGCCATGGTGCGATCTCGACCACCGGAGGCGTCGCGTAATTCTGAGCCCAACATGGCAGCTTGTTGTCGGGTGGCCTGAAGCTGGTCTTCAGCCTGGCGCAGCTGCTCTTTGAGACCCTTACACATGAAACATAAGACAACATATGCAATATTCAAAAATCTATATTTTTTTGTGGTCGATTTTTTTTCCATACTCAAAAGATTTCAATAGTTATATAAACATACTTTTGATATGTTATAATTTACTTATAATTTAACATGAAATAAATATGAAATTATTTGTTTAGATTTCTAGCTATTGAAATATAAATGCTACATGTCTCTTACAGGATCGGTGGAGTGTGTCTCTCTATCTGTGCGCAGGCGGTGTAATTCCTCTTGATATTGGGCGATGGTGACCTCCCTATTCAGCTCCATCGCCTTCAACATCTGCAGCTCAGCACTGAGTTTAGTGTTTTCCAGCTCAACACTCCGCACGTGAGACTGTGCACATACACAAAGAGCCTTGAGTGAGGAACATCACACCTCTGATCAATGCATATATCACTACAGACTCACTTTAAAGAGTTCCCTCTCATCTTTCTCATTCTTCAGCTGAGTTTGCAGACTGTCTCTCTCCGACATCACCTTTTGAAGCCGGTCTCTTAAGCTGCATAAAAAAAATATTAATGAAATGAAATTCAGTTTATTTTTCTGAGTATAAAGTGTGGTCTAAACATGATCTAATTTAATTTATAAAAATTAATTAAGCTTAACATTTTTGGGATATATAGCCAAAACAATTCTGCTACATTTCCTAGATTGCACTAAAGCACACAAGTTGTTACAATTTTGTGTTGAGTTTAAGGCTGTGCGAGTGTGTGTGTGTGTGTGTGTGTGTGTGTGTGTGTGTGTGTGTCAGCTCACCAGTCAAGTTCAGTTTCTTTAAGAACTGCTTTCTGTGTAATTTCTAACAGGTCCTGCTCAAGCTGTCTCACTCTGGCCTGGGCTTCCTCCTTCTCCTCCCGCAGGCCTTTCTGTAGGTCCTGCCAACAGAAAATATTGCTTTTCACAGGTATTTCATTCAATTTTACATCTAAAGTGTGCTCAATTCTATTCTATTTTAAACATTTAATTAAAGTGCATGAATACAATAATAAATTACTCAACTTAAATAAAAAATATGTATGCAGTAATATTATAATGTAGTAATAAAATATTGTATGTCTGAAATAATATAAGATTCTAATGATTTCAAACTACAATACTAAATCTTTATAATATCTCAGTATTTAAACCTGAAAACGAAAGTTTTCCAGGAAAAATCCTGAAACATCTTATAAACAATATTTTTTTGAATGTGTAAAGTTGCATAAGATCATGAATTGTTTTCAGATAATATCTTTGTAAAATGCGTTTTATATTAATTTTAGGCTTGAATCCAGAAATCCTGCAGGTTAAAAAGTAAGCTACAGGAAATGACATTAACATCAAATGTGTTTTTATAAAATCAAATCTTAACATCTAACAGAAAATTACTAGATTTCCAATTTTTATTTCCTCGTTTGATGTTGGGAAAAGTAGCTTTCACTTTCAATGTTGCATATTTCATATTGAACGGTCGTCATCACTAAATCACAGTAACATCTGGTTTTCAAAGCACACATCCACCCCTTGTCCTACGGCTAATCTGGTGACTCGTGGTGTTTTATGGCCGATGATGTTTCGGAATTGCTGCAAAGGCATATAAAATCTGCGGTCGTAAAATTAGCAGCCACAAAATATATACTTATGTTCTCACGATAAAGAGGAAGTATATTTTCATACATATGTTCTGACAGTTTTACAGATGTACACACTAGTATGGCATAAGAGATGGTTTGTGTGGTGAGATACAATTGTAAAGTGGTAATGTTTTATTTGTGCTGTTCTTTGTCATTTGTGACACTCATAGTTCATAAGCACATTTTCAAAAAGTCTAAGTAAAAACACAAGGGGGCGATAACAGACCAACAAAGAAAGTGAATAAAGTCTGTTTGTGGCTCTCTGTATTGAACAGTGCCTTGAAAAACTGGAATAGAGACATAGAAAAATCTGTCAAATAGAAAGAACATTTTTAGAATAATAAAAATGATAAAAGTAAGAATATGGATCTACGTAAATACAAAATGTGTGTTGATTGATCGAAACTTGAAAATAGCCACACTGAATGAAAACATAAAACATTGCGTGATTGTATGCAGTTGTCTCGGAGACTTGGTAGGTCTCCTCCTTTCTGTTGAGTGCTTTTTGTGGACATTGACTCCAGGCTGTGCGCCCATGCCTGACCTCACGTCTACCCTCCCTGTGGTCAACATGGCACAGCCATGATAACACATGCCTATGTAAACTTCTCCCTCAAACTCCTTTATGTTCAGTACACCATCCTCATCCACTCAGATTTATGTATAAAATCCCATCAGTATATGAGGAAGGTCAGTAAAACACAGACAGCCATTCTCCGATAAGATAAAGTGTTCTGTGGGGGTAGGTTCACTGTCAGTCAAACAGAAAACCATTTTATATGTGGAGCCAGAAAGTCTTCAAACCGAAATGTGCACATCCACACACAGTGCTTTGATGTGCAGATAACTTGAACTTGTGATCTCTGGCGTGTCACGCGCTACTCACACACGGGGATTTGTTTGCACTGCTTGGTTGCTTGGACACTTTTATTGTGCGCTTAGTACCTGGTTCTGTATTCTCTGTTTGTCCTGTAGCTGATCTCTTTCCTGTGTCAGGAGCCGTAGAGCTTTCTGCAGTTCTTTGCACTCTTGCTGGACTTCCTCTACACGCTGCTGCTCACACACATACACAAACGCACACACATAGAATCAAAAGAATCAGAGGATGTGTGTGCTGGGATGTTTCGCAGTGTTCAATACCTCAAGTAGTCCCGTCTTTGTCGTCACAACCAGTATGTCTGAGTTGTTATCCTCCACTGTAAGTAGCTCCTCCCCAGTGGGCGTGGCTGGGCGGAACTGGAATGGCGTGCTCGCACCTCTGATTTCGCCAGTGTGTGTGACATAGCAGAACTGATAAAACTCGCCATCGCTACGGGGAACGTAATAACCTACAAACGGCAACCGTGATATTTGCTTATTCAAGCATACATTTTTCAGTCATTTAAAATAATAAATGCCATGCCAAATTGAAATTCCTCTTTCTTTAAGGTGATATAAAATTAAATTGACTGTAATTTTTACTGATTGTAATTAACTGCATAGTTTCTACCTATGTTCCCCACATGACGGGATGAGTAAAATTGGTTTTGAATGCTTAAGGTTTTTGATCTATACATTTGGCATGAAACTTTAAAGGGATATTTGACCCAAAATGACAGCTTATATCATTTTATGAAAGTCATGACATTTCAAACCTGCATGACTTTCTGCAAAATACCAAACATATATTTTTTTAAATGCCAGTGATGGAAAACCGCTGATCCAACCACTGGTTTTTTGTCCTCACAAAAGAAGCAAATAGGGACCAACATTTTGTTCCCAAAATTCCTCTTTTGTGTTTTGCACAAGAAAGAAAGTCCCACAGGTTTGACATATCAAAAAGGGGGACATCATTTTTATTTGGAAGTAAAATATCCCTTTAAATATATAAATATAAATTGTGTCATGTAATGTTCTTCTCAAAGACCTTGAAAGATGATGGTTCGGTGAACATTGGATCCCTCTGTGTAGTTTTCAGGCATGGGAGACCAGAGGAACGTGTAGTAGTCTCTCGCGCTGCTCCAACCCACCTAAAACACATGGTTAACATGAAGTGAGTAAGAACTAAAACTATAAACGCCTCTATAAAGGCCTATGAAACCAGTCAGAAAAATGTGTTGCTCTGACCATAACAAAAAAAAACATGTTAAAATGTTATTTCTAGGACTTTGGTAATCGGCCAGCCAAAATAAAGATAAAGAGAGTGTAACCAAGAAACAGTCCATGAAAAATTATATAAACTACGATAACCTTTACTTTACTGTCTATTTTACAATGTGTGTGGCGATTGGATGCTATCCGTTTTATAAATCACAATGAAAGGACTGGAAACACTCCAGTTGTGGAAAAGGCAAAGTGTGTGCATGTTGTGAGTGCGGAGGGGCTCGGAAAAGAAGGCGTCATGGAAAAAAGAACAGAAAAAGAGATGAAGATTTCACACTTGCTTTAACGGGAGATGAAATTAAGTTGTTACTCGAAAATGTGTGTGCCTTTCTAGCAAGTATAAAATAGTCACCTCAATAACAACCCATTCTGCATGGGCAAATATATATTATTAAATGTAATATAATCAAGAATTAAACATTTCTCAAGTCTAACCTTAAGTTACAAACAAGACACACAAAAAATCACTTGCAGAACTTTACTGACAGTAATTTGTCATCGAGATTTTTCACAACCATACCTGACATTTACTTTGATTACACTATATCACATCTGTAATCACTTTTACATAAAGTATTCAACATTCATCTGGCACACAGTTATCTATGAAGAAATCACCCATTAATTACAGAGAAAGAAAGAGGAAACCGAGTAAGAGAGAATATCTGAATGTGTTTCAAACAAGCCATGCTTGCAGATACATGACCAATAAATGATAAATTAAATAATAAGAGGGTTGTCGTAACTATAAATCAGATACATAAGAACACGTTCCCCCGTGTTTGCGACAGCTTAATAACACAGTACCCGAGTGTGTGTTTGTCTGTGCAAAAACCTACTGTATGCGTGTGTGTGTGTGTACACATGATTTTTGCCAGTTTTTAACGTGCCTCGACTTATTTTTAGGTAAATATTGCAAAAGTTTGTTCAGCTTGAAACCCTACAGCCCAACAGAAAGCTAAAGTTGGTTTGAAATAAATTACGAACTGACAACTTATGATGAGCATTGCATTAGCGATGCAAAATTCCTCCAAAAGGAAATTTCTGTATGAATTTCTTCCTTCTGCCGAACACAAAACTTCTTTTTGAAGAAAGTTGGTACATGGACAGCAGTGACACGTTCACTTCTATTGTATGTATACAAAACCAATTCAAGTGAATGGATGCCTATTATTATCATTCTTCAAAATGTCTTCATTTGTGTTCCAAAGAAGAAAGAAAGTCCAACATGTTTGCAACGTCAGGAAGATGAGTATATAAATTGAAAAGTGAATTTAGAATTTTGGGTGTAAAATCATTTAATTATGGTCAAGGAGTAATACTCTTGCAATTCCACCAGGGGGCATGTGTGGTTCACCAAGGAATATTAAGCAAGTATTAAGGTGTGCTGAGTTGAGAAATAAATCACCTTATAATTCCCAAAATATGAGACCACGTGTATTCTTTTCATATTTCAATCCATTCTTATACATTTAATATATTTGATGTCCTAACCACTTGTTATTACAGTTATATTACACTCAGCCATGCAATATTGACAGGCAATGTTATTGAACTAAAAGCTTTGCCCACAAAAAGGTTCAAATATACTTCATAATAAATACTTAAGTATTCAGATGTACTGCATTGCAAATGGCTGTGAGTGGAAACGCTCACCGCCTGTAAAAAAAAAAGGACATGAAAACACATGCACTACAAACCCTTATTCCCCTATAAACTCACCATCAAAACAGAGTGATATTAAACAGATTAACCATCTATTTTCCAATCCACATTTTATTCTGTAACCCACTACTCTAAATGCTGTCTGGAAAGATCTGGTTGATTTGAAGTGCCTTTTATGCCAGCCACAAACTGTCATTTTATCTTAACAAGATGTAAAGTTTCCACACACTAATTTCCTCTTTAATAACTGTACGATTTCATTTCAAGATGAAAGAAAGACATGCAAAAAGTGTTAAGCTGAATAAGGCTATTATGTGCAAGCACGACACACTTCAACGTATTAAAAAAAACGTCACTTTGTTTAGATATGAAGGTAAAGATATGTGGCTACACTAAGGTTTGTTTTGGTTTTCAAAAGTTTATGAGTACATGTGTGTTTAGACAGACATATATCCAAGTAAAGCAGACCCCACATTTAGGGTGGTCTGCATCATTATATAAACTTAAAAAACAGACCAGACCAGAATAAAATGGGCTATAAAAGCATACATATCTGTGGCAGAGGTCTAAACCCGTTTGGTGAATTGCATTGTAGACTACACTGACACAACGTTCGCCACGGCACGTAAATCGAGGGAAGTCGTGGCCTAGTGGGAGAGTTTGGCTCCTAACCCCAAGGTTGCGGGTTAAAATCTCGGACTGGCAAAACAATGACTTAGGTGCCCTTGAGCATGGCGCCAAACCCCAGCACCATAAATGTCTGCCCAATGCTCCGGGTGTGTGTTCACTGCTGTATGTGTGCACTGTGGATGGGTTCAATCCAGAGAACGAATTCTGAGTGTGTGTCACCCTCCTTGGCTGTATGTCATGTCACTTTATTTGCATACTAACCTTAAAGATGCCAACCCAATCTTTGGGATGTGGGGTTATGAAAGGAGTGAGTGTGTAATGACATTCGAGCGCCACCTGCGGAAGAAAGCTTTTCCCAACATTCTGGAATATGACGTGGGCAAAGTTTGATGTTTCCATAGCAACACTTTCTCCTCCACCTGCAGATCCTCCCGTACTACAAGCTGATGACAACATGAGCGGTCCAGTCTAGCCGTCAAGTGGTCTACCTGCTGAGAATACAGGTGGAAACAAGGAGTAACAACAAACATTATATATAATTATAACAATATATATAGATATATAAAAAAAATCAAGTGTACCTGCAACAAACTACATGATGCTTTATTTTAAGAACCTTTAATAGAAAATAAATAATATTTTGAGTAATCGAGTATCAACAAGCTTATAAACTGTAACACAATGTACAACTATACAAATATTATTAAGGAGAGGATACACAACATCCCCAATCCCAATGAAAACCTGCACTGTTTCAATCCAGATAGGCCCATGTGGATTAAGGCCTGCATGCATGGTGATGCTGGATGCTCACATCCCAGTTTATAAAGGCCTTGGTCATCATTGACAGCTTGACTGAATTGCATAATCTTACTGACGTCATAACCTACCTCCATTTGACACATGTCCATAAATCTATAGGCTGTGTTTACGTCACATGGACCATCTTGACAACTTGCAAGTCATTGGCAGTTAAAGGACGGCTAACATGCTTGCAACATGACATTCGCATCATTTGGCAACACGTGACACGATTGAAATTACAATAGTTTTATGTAGATTAAGTTTGTGTAATCTGATTGGTTTATTTTGGTCTAGAAAAATCGACGTACTCCCATCAAACTACATGCAGATTAGCATCATGCTCGCTGTAGCATAAATATACCTGTAATCCATGCTGCTTTTGAAGATTAGTCGCTTTATTCGGTTAGATCGCTGCACAACTCACATTGAGCGCAACGTTGTCGCCTAACCGGGTGTCAACATGTTTTGGGAAACCGGAGCTACTTCCGGTCGGCTACGCCCCCTGATTGGCTCATCTAGCCCCGTCACGAAATTCGCGATTTGCCATTGGCTGGAATCACCTGGAACTGTGGAGCCAATTAAAGTGAGATTAAGACTGAGAATTATGCACAGATGATGATCTCACAAACATTCTTCTGTTAGTTACACATCGCAGTTTATTATTAGATGAAAAGTTTATATTGGTTAGATATTAAAAGTTACACAATCTGCTCTGATGATGAGGAGGAAAAATCATCTCAAGCAAATATTATGGAACGGTTGAATTTAAGCAATTAATCACTTTCAGAATAAAAGTTTATGGCTATATTTTGTGTGTCTATATATAGGTAAAATAATGTAATATATATTTAAATACATTAATAAATACATAATATTCTCTCTCTCTCTCTCTCTCTCTCTCTCTATATTGAATATATATAAATAATATATAATATTCTCTCTCTCTCTCTCTCTCTCTCTCTCTCTCTCTCTCTCTCTCTCTCTCTCTATCTCTCTCTCTCTCTCTCTCTGTCTCTCTCTATATATATATATATATAATATTCTCTCTCTCTCTCTCTCTCTCTCTCTCTCTCTCTCTCTCTCTCTCTCTCTCTCTCTCTCTCTCTCTCTCTCTCTCTCTCTCTCTATATATATATATATAATATTCTCTCTCTCTTTCTCTCTCTCTCTCTCTCACTCTCTCTCTCTCTCTCTCTGTCTCTCTCTATATATCTATTGTAAGTCGCTTTGGATAAAAGCGTCTGCTAAATGTCTAAATGTAAATGTAAATATATATATAAATAACATATAATATTCTCTCTCTCTCTCTCTCTCTCTCTCTCTCTATATATATATATATATATATATATAAATAATATATAATATTCTCTCTCTCTCTCTCTCTCTCTCTCTCTCTCTCTCTCTCTCTCTCTCTCTATATATATATATATATATAAATAATATATAATATTCTCTCTCTCTCTCTCTCTCTCTCTCTCTCTCTCTCTCTCTCTCTCTATATATATATATAAAACATATAATATTCTCTCTCTCTCTCTCTCTCTCTCTCTATATATATAAATAATATATAATATTCTCTCTCTCTCTCTCTCTCTCTCTCTCTCTCTCTCTCTCTCTCTCTGTGTGTGTGTGTGTGTGTGTATTTTCCAATCTATGTATATATCAATATCTATATGCTACACTGTGCATATTTAGTTTTAATGTGTAAACAACATAAATATGTATATATAAGTGCATGTTTGCATGTTTACAAATAACAAGTAAATGTACACAGTACATACATGAATACATTATGTAGCACAAACTTTTATTCTGGATGTGATTAATCTTGATTGACCTTTTTGCCAGCACTAAATAAATATGTAATATTACTGTATCCACTTTAATTAATATAAATCAAAACATTCGTTGCAATACTTAAGACAGGAAGTAAGAGAATGCATTTACTTTTAGTCACCTTGATATGTAGACATTCTCAATCTATAATGGGTATCACCTTAACCTAATTTACATAAACTGTGCAATCTTGCTGTTATCCGATTGGATGTCCCGAATCTCCCGATCCGTGATTGGAGGACCTGATGTATTAGTCATAGGACCCGCCCCCTGAGTTCATGAATGGTGCCCTGTCAAAGCATCTCTGAGGTCAAGCGGAAATGAGCATGGCTGCCTTGTTAAGAGGCTATCAGAACTTTAGTAAAATGTGCAATAAACACGTGGACAAACCTCAGGGTACGTTATTGCTTGTTTTATATGTGTAATCAGATTAAGAATATAAAAGCGTCCCAAAAACATTTAATATTTATAATATGAAATATTTACTGTGTCGAGAGTATTCAGAATCTGCAATAAGTTTCTAACATAAGTGAACATGAATGTTTCCCATTATGTAAGAAAACGAACTGAAATTCTTCATCTAGTAGTGTAACATTGTTGCTTTTGATGTCACATGACGTCACTAAACAAAGTTGCAGCTGGGGTTTGTTCATGTGATTTAAGAGCTATAAGAAGCAACTTGCACACTGTAAACAAAACAGTTTGGATTGTTGCTTCATTTGGTGTTGCACAAGACATCTGGGTTGTTAGTTCAGAAACTTCCAAAAGTTTTTTTTTGTGCAGTCTTAAAGTTTCAACAACACTTGAATCACCATTTATTAAGATGCTTCAAAAGCAATTCAGATGTTTTTATATTATAAATATAATATTTCATGCTGATTTAACATTTTCGGAAAGCGTATCATGTTATTTTGTGTTTTCAGCATTTTGTAGATCAATGGCTTCTAAGACCCCAGTGGGGTTTATTGGATTGGGGAACATGGGTACACCAATGGCTAGAAACTTGCTGAAGCACGGATACCCTGTCATTGCAACGGATGTCTTCCCAGAATCCTGTAAGGAGCTCCAGGATTCAGGTGCACAGGTATGTGTTCATCACTCGCACAAAACTCTCATCGTATGATAACTATAATTATGTCGTAATTTACTCACCTCATCTTGTCATTTCAAACCTTTATGACTTCAGCTGAACACAAAAGAATATATTTTGAAGAAAAGTTGTAACCAAAAAAGCCACGCGACCCCTTTACTTTTTTGTATGGACTGAAAACCAGAGCAAGTGAATTGGTGCTGGTTTCTGACTTTCTTCAAAATATCTTCTTTGAAAAGAAAGAAAATCATAAAGTTGATAAGAGGGTAAGTACAATAATTCCTTTTTAAATCCGATGCTTCGGTTTTATGCTTTTTTCATGTGTAATTTCTGAATCTTGCCTTTGCTCTTCCTCACAGGTCTTAGATTGCCCCGCTGAAGTGGCTGAAAGAGCCGACCGCATTATCACCATGCTGCCATCCAGTCCAAACGTCATAGATGTTTACACAGGATCCAACGGGATACTTAAGTATGTAAAGACATAATTAATAGATGCTGTCCTCTCTGAACTATTTGGAATTGAAGTTATTTGTAGGTCATTGTTTTTCATCGACAATTAACATTGTACTTGCCCTTTTTTTAGGAAAGTAAAAAAGGGCACACTTCTCATTGATTCGAGTACCATAGGCCCAGCAGTGTCCAAGGAAATGGCCATTGCTTCTGAGAAGATGGGTGCAGTATACATGGATGCTCCAGTGTCAGGAGGTATGAACAACTCACCCATACGACAGACATAATGTCTCACTCAATTTGATTGGCGGGTGTTTTCATGGATATAATTACTGCGTTTTACTGGTTTGTATTATGTTTAACCTCAGATGCAATCATAGCATGCCCTACCTACCTGTCATCATATGTATACAACAAGCTTATGAACCTGCTCAAGGTTTATAGCAAGAACTGTATATTTGTTTGCATTCACTATTATTGTAATGTGATGTGTAAATAATGAAGGAATTTTCAAAATACTGAGGTATTCCTTTAACAGGCTCCTGTAAATTAAATTCAGCCGAAGAAACCCACATATCCAGAAACACAAACACCCAGCCGTTATATTATGCAGAGTCTCTGTGAAGGCTCTGTGACGGGGCCTTTAATGGCCTGAGCCGTTATGGACGACAGCGCTGTCAGTAGCTTTCACTTTGATGGAGCCGTAATGTTGGCTTTCCCAGTGCCTATGCCTTTCATGTAGATAAAAGGCCATAAAGAGCTGAGAAACCGCACATGCTTGAGCTGCACAGCTCTTCCCCACTCCTAAGGCATTAAAGGTTTGCTGGATGTATGTTTACTGAGTGGCGTCTGTAGCACAGACAAGGTTTTACAGGGCCTGTATGTGGACTAGGCCGTAAAAGAGCGAATGTGTCTTTGTGTCTGTGCCCTTGGACTAGACTGTGATCTAAACCTTCATACCAATTTCCTCAGATTATTTGTGCGACTAGTATAGATAATATTCAAAAGACCAAATTTTTTAATTCGGACATTTACTCACCCTCTTGATATTTTAAATCTGTGATGAGTTCTTTTGTTTACAAAACAAAAAGGTAATTCTTTAGAAAAATGCTGTTAACCATATAATAAAATCAATTCGGACCAAGGGTTTTTGGCTTCCAGCATTCTTCAAAATATCATCTTTTGGGTTTTTACTTTTTGACAAGTAAGTCACACAGTTTTAAAATGATAAGAGGTTGAGTAAATTATGGTAGATTTTTTATTTTGGTTTGAACAGTCCCTTTAAGAAATTTTGAAGCTGTTGTTTTATAGACAATTAGCCATGAGTCACCAGAGGCTGTCAATTAAATATTTAAGTGAAATGATCCCTTATGACAGAATGTATAGATCAGGAAAACCTTTTGAACAGATCGAATTTATTTAATCCTGAATGGCACCTTTATCATGTCTTTATCATTTTAATTAAAGCAGAGATTAAAAAACAGTTGCACTACTGAAGAATGGCACATCAGCTGTCCAGAAGGTGGCACTCCAGCCATCATGACGCCATGGTGTGTGATGGTCCATTCCCAGCAATCTCCCACCATCTGTCCTCTCATATATGGCCTCTGTTGTGGGAGGCAGAATTTGCATGTGTGTGAGATCATGTTGTATTTTCTACCGTTGATTTTCTTTTGATATAATTTTATACTCTTGGTTTTGTGTCTCTCTCGTGCGTCACTTAGGTTTGGCACATCGGGCCGTGTTTCTCAAATAATATACTCGTAAAATGACGAAGGAACACTCTCTCTCCTTCGCATACACTCTTTGTCCTCTTTTGCTCAGATTTGTAATAAACTCAAAGGCACAAACCTCACTGTCTGTCGTTGCAGAATTGGACCCACAACAAAACCCGGCTAACGTCACACGCTCTGAAACGTGGGCTGTGCGGCTGTTGCTTCGTCTACACAAGTGCTCGGCTAGTTAACAGTAATTACCCACATTCTTTGGTTTTTGCTGAGATCGCTGCCGCACTGTCGCTCTTTTTCACTGCAAGCTTTCGGTGGGAAAACTTCAACTTTGTGACAAGGAGAGTGTTTGTGCCATCGTACTGTGTGTTGTGGGACTGGGTTTATATCTGGGTTTCCTTGTATTTTAGGTCGGGTCGGTGAGCTGCTCTCACGGTGTAAAAACCTCAAGTAGAGTGCGGTATACTAACGTGCGTAAGTCATAATGTGTATTTGCGCAACATGGGCGCTGTTTTTGCGTGTGGCCATACTGGTTGATTGTATTTTTAATCTTTATCTTGACTCAGATTTAGGCCTGTCCTGTATTCTGTGAAATGAGCTTCTCATTTTCTCGGCTCTCCATTACTGGCTCTGATGTAGCAGATTTGATGGGATAGCCGTCAGGCCCTTATGTAGATCAGCACTAAGAATGGTGACTGTGACAATCCAAAGTTTGGAATAAAACTTTCAATGTATTTAACCATTTGAAGTCCCTCACGTGACCAATTTTTAAAAAATAAATAGTTCTCCAAAATATAAGTAATGACATTATTAACTTAACATTCCAAACTTGTATTGTATGTCTTTTTCGCAGAACACAAAAGAAGATATTATGATTAATGTTGTTAACCAAACAACTTCAGACCCCATTGGGTTTCATTATAAAACAAATCTTTTTTCCAACATATCTTACCGTCAAAAAGAAAGACAGAGAAAGCAAACATTGATCAAACTTGTGTTTATGTGTACTGTCCTTTTAAGTTGTCTAGCAGGATTCATGTAAAGAAACACAAATCTTCAAGTGGGCCTCAAAATCCCTTATAATATATCTTACATTTCTTTCAAGTTTATCATTCATAAATCATATATTTACAAACATAACCTGCTTCACAATTATTTGTTTGTATCGTGTGAGTTTTCAGGTTTTATAGCTACAGTGTTAATTGACTCTATTACACTGTCAACATTACTTTATTCACTCCTAATTGTAAATTCAGTCCCGTAAACGGACAGCAGATGCTACACACGATAGGTAATCTGGTTTCTGGCTTGCCCAGAAACGAGATCATTAATGGAGAGGTGGGTCTCCAAATATATCCTAATGTAGATCAGCTTTTCCTGCGCTGTTTTCAGGCAATCCGCGAGTGCTCTCATTAATATCTCTGCCCTCTGTTGGCCAGAGCTGAAGGGGGAGGAAGAAACGGCCTGATAGATAGGTAAGTGACAGAAGAATTAGCATAACAAGATCCACGCTGGGAAGGCCAGGGACTAGGAGACGTGTGTTTGTGCAGGGGGCGGTCGGTGTCTGTCCTGAGCTCCAGATGGAAACAGACCCGTAGCAGCTGTCTTACCAGGCCGCTTACAGCAGTGCATGTGTTTTGTTTGCATTTTGTGTGTTTTTATTGTTGAGTAGAATCTCTTGAATCAGAATCTGACATTGGGAGAATGTTTGAAAGTCTGTTTAGTCTGTGGCAATAACATGACATGGGTACGATTGGCTGATGAAAAGCTGTCCATCATTTCTAAGTGTCAGCTGGTATCCACTTATGCCCCCTGTTGAGGAACTGTCACTCAAAACACAAGTCTGATGACATTTGTATGTGTGTGTTTGTTTATAAATATGCATAGGTTTCAAGCACAATTTTTTGTTGTTTTAAATGCTGGTAATTGAACTTTTAAGAATTTGAAAATGTGTTAAGGTCTAATAATCCCCACCCTTATGAGCCAATTTAGTGATGATCTGTGGCCCATAGAGAACATTGATTCTGCATCATTCCTCACTTGTTCCCACTCAACGGGACACCAAAATTGCATGAGGGCGATAAAAAACTGAAGGATGAAGATCATGTGACCGTGCGAAGGTTTGCATTCGTCTGTGTTTGTGGTGGCTCGTAAAACCGTTTTTCCTCCGTGAACCTGACAAACACCATATTAGCGTTGCTGGCGTACAAACCGTTCAGTGTTTTTAATCCGTGTGGTTTTCTCATGAGCGCTTTTTTATAACTTTAAAAAAATGATTACGTTTGTTTGGTGTTTTTAATTTGTTTGAGAAAATATCTCCTTTTGGTCGTAATTATAAGGTTTAGCCACATGAAGCTTTTAAATATTTTTTGTTTCTGCTCTACTGTTAACCAACATCAGCGTTCCCACTGCATCAAGGGCCAAGATTACAAAATCCTTCCTCGCTGCATGAGAAAAGCGACAAAATCCCCTTATCGGAGATCAACTTTAGGCGTCACGAGGACTGCATGCATTTATTCGCCTGCTTATCCAGGATGGACAGATATAGCTTTGATCGTAAAATAAATGAATCATTGACGTTCTCTGATGCAGCATGTTTTAAAAAAAGGATTTTTATCGAGGTTTGCCTAATGTTTTTACAGCAGTGTTTCTGGTATTGGAAACACAATAAAAAGGTTCGTAGAATGTTCTCTGGAAATGTCTTTAATGCCCTGCCAGTGCAGTCATTTACAGAGACAATCGCCTTTGAATCTCTATTGTCTCTTTCCAATCAATGGTGGTCTTTTACAGTCAAAAAGAAAAAGTTATTGATCAGCTCAGTAGGCTAAAGGATGGATCGCAAAAGGACAAGTGTTTGTGTTTGTGTGTGTGTGTGTCTGGTGGGGCGGGCTGGAAAAAGCGGTCACTTCATCGTTTATAGTCTTTATTACTGTCAGCAGTTATAGAGGCTTGTAGAAAGAAGACAGGAGGTTTCTTGGGGTTTTATTTACACACAATAAAGGCACATAGACTTACAAGCTCGATGAGGTGGTTTTAGCTTAGATGAACATCTTATTGAGTTGTGTATTTGTGCATGCGTGTTAAAATTTTAATCTAAAGCTGAAACATGTTTGGGTTGAAAAAGTTGCTTAAGGAATTAAGTGACTTAAAATATTTTAGTACAGCTGAGAATTTTTTTTTCTTGTAAATTTTCCCAATCATTGAACATACTTGTAATCTCATATCAGTAAAAAAAATTTGGAATATCTATAGAATCTATATACATTAAATCAAATCAAGAAACGCATTGAATTCAGAAATTGTAGCAAATCGAACATCTGATCATCGATACCTAGGCCTGTATTTTAGATGTATTTTAAAAATTGCAATAAGTTTGGGGTACCTGAAATCTGGCATATCCCCCACATTCATATTATGCCCATTACTATGATGTTGTTACACTTTCTTTTTATAGCGGCATAAATAAAAAAAATTATAATGTGCTTAATACATGCATGTGAATGAGCAGTCAAATTTAACATTCGATGCAAAAATATAATTTATGTTAAAGTAAAATTAACAAAGAATAAAAATGATTAAAAAGAATATTTATATTTGCAATATCTAATAAGTAATTTATTTATTGGACAAGTGAACCTGCCTGTGAAAAACAGGCTTAAGTCAGAAAACCAAATTCTGAGAAGACGAGCATTAAAGTTAGATTTGACATATTAATTTCACGATGATTTAAATTTTAACATGGTCTTACTCAGTCGATATATTAAATATCAATGTCTTTTCTCATAAAATGTTCCTTACATTGTGTAAAGGGCTTTATTATAAAAAAGTAAATCACAAAGAAATTATGTTAGCATGGTTTTTACAGGCAAGGTTATATATTTATATTTTAAATTAAAATTTTCAATACTTTATATATAATACTCTATATTTTTATTTGTTATGTAATTAAGGTGTTTTGGTATCTTTTCTGCAGATATTGTAAATTTATAATGAGTAATTAGTTTTCTGATATATTAAAATCATGATTAGATATAATTTATTATGACTTATCCTCTAATCCTATTGATTCAAATGTGCTTGAAAGGTTTAACATCTTACTTGCATTAATATAACCAACTACACACACACACACACACACACACACACACACACACACACACACACACACACACACACACACACACACACACACACACACACACACACACACACACACACACACAAACACGTTTACTCTCGGAGTGTGTATGTTGCGTAAGGGAAATGACAGACACACCGAGCTAATGAGAGAATTATTGATGACAGATAAGTAAGGCGGAAATCAATACAGAGCAGAGAGAAAGTCATAAAGTCTGTCTTTTCCTTCCTTTGTCAGTCTCTCTCTATTTTACTCTTTATTGCATCAGCTCTTTTCTGTCGGCCTTTAATAATTAACTTCGGCATTATTAGCTTTTCAGTATAAACAGCCTATTCATTAGTGTGGACACACAAAAACAGTCCACTCACCTAAACTCTTATCTTTTTGGACTCCTTCACGTTGAGCCGTTTGATGTAATATTTAATGCAAATAGCTATTCAAATGCATGTTTAGGGATTTTAGCACAGCAGCTGAGGTTTCGGTGTTAAAAAGAAATTTCAGGCCAATTTTACAGCTTTAATTGCATTATAATCGGGCAACTCCCCGGACGCACGTATCTGTGTCAGCAGCATTAAAAGTACCCCTCCCATGTAGAACATGGCACGCTTTAACGTGATTGGCCACGCTTGGTCCTCTATGAGGCGTGGCGCTTAATTGAACATGATAAAGTGTAAAGTTAATTACCCCTTAGAGCTGTCAGTCATACCCCAGGGGGCGTGTTCACTTAGGGGGCGGAGTGTCGCTTCAGGCACAGCTGTCGTACGCAACCGTGTGTGTTTGTGTGAAGGAGGACAATGGGTTCTTGTCCTAAGAGAGCTGTGAAGGATGATTTGGACAATCGCCTTTTAAAGGCAAACACTCAAATGCTGTCCCGCTGGTGCCAGACAGCTTATTAATACCCTTTCTCCCTTAAAACACACACAACACAGTTGACTTAAGCTTGACCTGCTTAACTTAAATTAGTGGAGTTATGTTTGAGAATATTTAAGATTTTAAGATCTCTGAACACTCAAAATAATTTTTCCATACGCAGTAGTACGCCGCTGTGCTTTTGAATAGCAAATGCTCTGTAACATGGTTTTAAATGTATAGGCCATCTAGACCAGTCATTCAGAGGGTTGATTAAGTGTATTTAGTTTCGTTTTAATACTACATTCATTTAAAAAGAGGTTTCAAGCATTTTTTATTGATGCATTGATATACTCCTCATTCAGCCGCCATATTGAAGCGACAATGAGGCTGTAAGGGAGAGCAGCCAAGTAACGTCCACTGTCGGGCATTGTTGCTTAACATAATCATAAAAAAAGACGTCTTTGTACAATTTTTCAGAAGATAAAGAAAAACTCTTTTTTTTTTTTACGGACATATGATCTAACATTTCAGATAAAAATTTAAGAAAATGACTATGAAAACTAGCCTGTTGCTAACTTCTAATTTCTAATGTGAGCATACCTTAAGTTGAAGGTTTGGACTTTGTTTGTTTGTTTGTTCTTTCGTTCAATCATTCTAAATAGTTGTTTTGAGTAAGATGCATTCTACAATGCAACTTGTTATAGGTGACGTCAATATGGGTTATTGGTCTAAAGTATTTTTCGGATGTATAATATAGTTAGTTATCCACTTAAGTATGGAAATACCTTAAGACAATATTTCGAAATGGCCTTTAAGTGGATAAATGTTTTTTAATGAACATTTTTTACAAAGTTTAGCGAAAATTAGTTCTTTGCAATCTATGCAAGATGGAAAATTGGAAATTCAACAAAATATTATCTTTGTGTAAGCATTTTGAAATTAAGATAAACATGCTCACATTAGAAATTAACAGATAGTCAACAGGCTAGTTGCCATTGTCGTTATTCTTAAATAAATTAAATATGGTTACCTGAAAGGTAGATCATGTGTCAGTCAAACAATCAGCATTTTCCGGAGATCTTTGTCCTATAAAAATTATATTTTAATTTTATGGCTATGCAAGTGGCAATTCCGCATGCGACAATGGGCTATAGCGGGCAAAAAATCAGAGGCACTCTGCAAACAGGAAATATTGCGAGTTCAAATTTATTTGTAAGTGCCAAAAAGACAGATGAATTATTTGGACTTAGTGTGTGATAATCCTCAGAGCTATAGTAATGATTGCATAAAGGTACGTGTATGGATGTATTGGAAGAATTTTCCAACTATATACATTATTTGGGTTTATATTGCATATAAACTAAATATACAATAGGAAATTGTAAACAGACAATCAGTGATATTGAGGATATTTTTTAATAATTGAAAAAAACTGCTCAGACTGTTTTCTCTGCCCAGGTGTTGGTGCAGCCAGTCTGGCTAAACTTACCTTCATGGTGGGCGGAGCTGAGGTGGAGTTTAATGCTGCCAAGGAGCTGCTCACCTGTATGGGAGCAAATGTTGTGTACTGTGGTCAAGTCGGAAGTGGACAGGTGATGTAAATACTCAAAATCTCATATACATTTTTGACCTAACACTAGGTTAATAGAAGAGTATGATGTATTAACAGTCGCACAAGATCAGAAAAACACTTTTTAGTGGATCTTAGATGTCATCAATGAGGGTAGGTGGGCTTAAGGAAGGTTTGCAGTTTTAAAGTAAAACTTCATCCAAAAGAAAATTATATATTTTGCAAAACACAAAAGATATTTTGAAAAAAAAAAACTGTGGCAACTATTCACTTCTATTATATGGACACAAAACCAGTTACCAACATTTTACAAAATACCCTCTATATGTTTTTTAGAATAAAGTATGATGACCGAATTAAACATTTATGGTGAACTGTTACTAGTTAAGTTGTGTTGTTTGTGAACAACATTCTTCTAAATATCCTTTAATTTTGATTTTCAAAATAAAAAAGATGATATCGGATTTTTTATTTTTCTGTGAGCTATCACTTTAAATTGTATTGAAATGTATGATCTTTTAATGTGGATTCAAGATTAAAGGTTTAAAATGTGGTTGTGGCTAAACTGTTGTCTTTTAATTTGTCTTTCAGGCTGTAAAAATCTGCAACAACATGTTGTTGGCAATTGGCATGATTGGCACAGCAGAGACCATGAACCTTGGGATTAGGTGAATGAAATTCTTTTTTGCCCTCTGATTATTATGCTTTGCTTTTGCCTAAAATATTGACAAAAAATTGTTCTTGATTTTCGAATGTGTTCAGTTGTTTTTTGATAGAATACAAAATAGCAAATTATAATGGCAAGTTTAGGTCAAACTAGTGCAGTATGCCTCAACAACTCGGTCAAATCTGACCCCGTTTTTTTTAAGAGAGACAGGTTTTAAAGATTCTACAGATCCTCTATGCATATGACATCTATATTCATATTTCTCTGGCTGCTCTGAAATCGTATCATATAGGAAATCATCCCTCTTCTCTGAGATATCAGGCCCATACACTCTCACATACACTTATACAGACTCATTTAGATGCCTTAGGTTCTATGCTGTCATTAATCTCCCATGCTGCCATGCAGCCAGTCCTTTCTTTCTGCAAAAAGCGTGTAAAGAGATTGTGGCCTATTTGAGTATACAACATATTTAAACCAGAATGAAGGCTAATTAATCTCTCAATATGGAAAATTATTGATATGTTTTTTAGTTTTCACATAAAATCTCTTTTCATCACACTCTCCATTCTTTTTCTTTCCAATTTGTTGATCTCATAAGCAGCACAGGGTAGCTCCATCCATGCGTGATGCTTAGTGTGGAAAGGTGTCCCCGAAAGACATATCCTTGTGCTTTCTTTCCATCTATCATCACTTATGCATGCATATGCTACCGTCTATACTTTAAAACAGAAGCTTCCAGCGAGAATGAGCTCTTGTTTTTTAATGATGCTCTTTTCACATAGACACAGAGATTGAAACGGCTTTGAAATTCAAGCATACACACACATCCTGCATACAGATGTTTAAAAAGATAATTGACCTTTTCTAATAAACTAGTTTGTTGCCTCTTAAAGACATTAATAAAATTGCGGGCTGTGTGTTTGCTTATGGGACTACGTGTTTACGGCTTTATTCTGCGCGCATTGAGGTTTGATGAAGATAAAATGAGTGTTTATAAACATAAGTAATTCGAATGAGGGGCTGTATTTTTAAAGTACTGATCAAACGTCTGTACTTTATTTCCTCTCCTTTTCTGTTTCTTTTTATGTATTTTACTCATCCTGTTTAACTATACTCTCACATCTGTTTACCCTGGCTGCCATTGCATTAACCTGAGCACGCTTTATGCCAGATTTCCACAGCATCCTTTGAAAGCAATACATTTCATTCATGTTAATTAAACACGCAAATGGTTTCGGTGTCCACAGGAGCCGAACCAACACTATACAAAGTTGACGTTTAGCATTTTAACAGTCAATGCACCTCCCCTTTTCTTTCTCCCACACACGCAGTCATTTCTTGCGCTGTGAGAGTGATTTGTGTTGTACTCCAAAAGACGGGCTGCTGTTGAGGCGGTAACCTTTTCAGTCACTGACCCAGAACGTGTGTGTGTGTGAGTGTTGCTGGAGGAGGGGAAGGGGACAATGTTGAACATATGTCACCGGTTGTCCCCAAGAGACTGAGAGACACAGACATAAAGAGGGAAAGTAAGAGAGAGAGAGACAGAACTGGAGATTGATACGGGGTCAGTCGGTGGGCTGTTTACAGACATTAAAACCCCCCAAAAACAACTGTCAGCGTAGCACAACAGCTTGCTCACACACACAAACACATACTTGCACACACACATCATTGAGATTATAATTTCCAAAACATTCTGTAAAAAAAGAAAGGGACGTTTTACACACAGCTGTGTATCCTCGTCGCTTGATTATTGGATAGACTTATAAAAGTCTTTCTGCGTGTGTGTGTGCGCACGAAGGCGCAGCCACTGAATGAGAGACAGGTGGAGTTACTGTATAACTGCCCTTAAATACTCATCATAGTTTAATAGACATAAGAAAAGCTAAAAAGCTCACTTTATTGTCTCACCACCGCTGGTCCTCCACACGCGTGTGTGTCGAGTCGCTCTTGATGTGGTCATATTTATGTTCTTGTTAAACCAGGAGACTGCAGCTTTTTGCCCAGTTACACATCATTCTAGCATTTCCCTTTTCGCTGTCATCTTTATTTTGGGGGATTCAAAATGGCTTTTTTACGTCGATTGCCATTCACTTTTTTGTGTCTGCAAACAGTCTGCTGTCTGTCCGCTTTTTGTTTTTGTACTTTATTAGTGCTGCCTCCGGAGACAAGCGTCACTTGTCTTATTGCTTATATGTGTTGCTGCAACCATAGTTGTGAGATTAAAATCTTTCAGAAATTGAGGAAAATTAAAACATATTTAAATGCACATTATATATAACATTACATTACATTATATTTTACAATATTATATAACAATAAATGCATTATTTATATTGATGTATTATGTTGTATTAAATGCTGAATTTACCGATGCTTGAGTGACAAAATACAATTTCTAGGTTAAATTGAATTACAAGTGTCCTTCTGGTAATAATTATCATATTAAAGTTCTATAAACTCAAAATTGAAATTTTGTCATATTTTGAAGAAAGTTGATACCCGAACAGCAGTGCCACCCACTTCTTTTGAAGGGACACAAAATCATACAAATGAATGGGTGCCAGTTACCAACATTCTTCAAAATATATTACTTTGTATTCTGCAGAAGAATGAATTTGATAATCGAACCGCAGTGCCATTCCTTCACTTCTATGTATGAACACAAAAGCAGTTCAAGTGAATGAGTCAAGGTTACCAACATTGTTCAAACTATTCTTTTCTTTTCTGGAGGTTACACAAGTTTGAACTGACAAGAGGATAAAAAAAATTTGTAGGGAAAAAAATACCAAAGGTCAATATTAAACATGAACAATCTAATATAAACAAACCCGCACTTTTCATACCAAGATCTTTTTATTTAATTCATATTTAAATACAGTTAAGAAAAAATGTATTTGTTTTACTTTATCTTGATTTTTTTACCTATTAAATGGGAAAGTGGTGGACCCTGAGTATATTTTTGATACAGTGTTGTTATTTAAATACAAAGTCGGTAAAGGAGCCTGAGCCGCAAGACCTTTTCAGTCAGATCTGCTTTAAATTCAGCTCTGAAATCAGCCGTTACTCTTACAGGGGTCGAACTGGTGGGGGTGAGTTAATAAGACAGCTGCTTGTGTCAGAGTTTTATTACCCCTGCATTTGTGTGTGTGGGACAACAAGCGAGAGAGTGGAAAATGATGAACTGCAGCTCTTGTTAAATATCAATACTGTATTATCCAAGCCCACTTTCCACTAAAGGATGATCTGATCCTCGGCCTGAAGGTCAGCAGTCTGTGTGACCTCTGCTCTTTGACCTCTCTCTCATTCTCTTGCTCAGGTTGGGTTTAGATCCAAAGGTGCTGGCAAAGATTCTGAACATGAGCTCTGGACAATGTTGGTCCAGTGATACATACAACCCCGTTCCGGGTGTCATGGAAGGAGTACCGTCCGCGAACAGCTACCAGGGAGGCTTTGGCACTACACTAATGGCTAAAGTAAGAAGAATTTCTTTGCCTATCGCTAAAAATATAGTAATAACTATTGAACGAATAAGCTGTTTGTGCGCAGGACCTTGGTTTGGCTCAGAACACTGCTACCAATACCCGGACCCAAATTCCTCTCGGCTCTTTGGCACATCAGATATACCGCGTCATGTGTGCTCGTGGCTACGCGAACAAAGACTTTTCATCTGTTTTCCAGTTTTTACGTGAAGAGGGTGTACAGTGAACCTGTATTATCAGATACAAATTAAACTGGCCCAAAGTGTGGATGTGCCAAAAAAATGTTATGATGATAATATGTGTGTCTGTTCTGAAAGAGATGTTAATTTGAAGCTAATGTGTGTTTAACATTAAGACTCTCAACGAATCAAGGATTTACTGAAATGTACAAAGTCTTGAGGCTTTATCTGTCTTCTGATGTGTTATTTATCCACAAACGCTTTATACTTGCACTCATTGTTTTCCCTTTGGAGGAGAAACAACGTCCTGTATAGCTCACATTGGGTAGAGCCCAGATCTGCCATGATATGAGCCCAGAGTGTTTGGTGGTCCTAACTTTACAAAGAGATCAATGGCTGCTAAGAATTCTTCAGGATATGTAAGACACCTCATACACTTTGGTTTTACTTAAACTGAATCCATATAGTCTATTTTTTTTTTGTAGCAATTTTGGGAGTTTGACATCAAAACTGACCACAGTTATACACTAAAACAGTTTTTGCAGGAAGAATAACAATGGTAGTCAAACGTTCACACAGAACTTTTTCTTTTGTGTTCAACAAAAAAGTATTTTCTCTGCTGTGGAAGTCAACTTTCAAGAACTGCTTGGTTATAAGCATTTTTTTTAAGTATGTGTCTGTGTTAATCAGAACAAAAACGTTTACATATTTAGAACAAGTGTGAGTTAATGAGGTGAGAATTCGTAATCTTTCTGTGTTGATAACTCGCCATCACTGTTTGGTTCAGATTTATAAAAGTCTTTTTGAACTTCTATAAGAAAGCGACAGATTCAAAGATGTTGTGCCCTTTCTACAAAATAGTTTGGTATGTGTTAGCTCAATAAAGGGAAAGTTAAACTCTTAACTGAGATTTTTTCTCAAGAGGATGATCCGATTCTAGACTTGAAGTTAAGCATCCTGTCTGACATTTGCTCTCTGTTTTTGTATTTAGCTCAGATGCATTTATTACTTTATTTTGTGCTACTTATGTCCCAGTAACGCAGGGGTAGTGTGTATTTTAATAAGGTTGGATGTGTTTTACATCTGTTCTACAGAAGGCATGTGTGTTTACGCAGGTTATACATAAAAAAGAACACCAAAGAAATTCAATATTTTAACTTTATCTCTTGTTTTTGAGATTTAATGTCTAAAGTGTGCCTGTGTGCTCGTCAGGATAGATAAAGTCAGGCCAGGGTGGGCCATAAAATGACATCCTAAAATTCAAATGTCAGTATTGAGAAAAATGTACAGGTGGACATGTATGAATAAAATGAATATACTGTTCATTAAAAGAGAATTGACCATTTTACAGTTATAATTAATATTTAAACCTCAGTGTCAATGTAATGTCAGTATACCTGTATGTAGATGTCCATTCACAGCTCTCGATCTGGCGTGTGCATATGCTGGTCCTTCAGTCTCTGTGGTCTGCCCGGATTTCCATAGTTTTTTGCCCAGACACTGAACCCTACACAAATGATGATGCCCTTATTTCCATCACAATCAAGAAAAAACAAAAAAAACATCACTTGTGGGCTTTTCTTTAATAATGTTTTTGTTATTCTGGCAGTCCTGTTTGTTTCTGTAGACAGCCTCAGACAGGCAAGCCCAGTCTGAACTAACATAGAGGTTGTTAAAACTGCTGTTATCCTCAACTTTTAATTGTGGGTCTTAATTTTATGACCAGCGCTCGTGATGTGTAGTTATGTGGCTGTAGTTTCAGACAGTCCTACACACTATAAGTGCACTAATTGTTTAACTGTGACTGCTGGTTGTTAAATGCGTACATAAAGACTGGATTTGATTGTGCGTGTGTTTAACTGAAAATGCAGACATTTATCAAGAAGATATTTAGAAGAATGTTACCAACTGACACTCAATCATGCACTGGGTTTGGGTCTATACAATAGGCATGAATGGGTGCCACATCTGTTCTGTTATGAACTTTCTTCAAAATATCTTCTTTTATGTTCTGCAGAATAAAAACAGTCTTACAGGTTTGAAATCACAAAAGGATGAGCAAATGTTGAAAATTGTAATTTTTTTAGACAATTTAATGGTTTACCATCTGCAACTAAATTTATACTCAATTTTAAATTCTGTACAAAAAGTCTTCATTACAACTTTACTATAACTGGAATTCATCTTATTAAGTTTTTAAATATCATGCAAGTATAAAGCTTGAGTAAGTCACAGTAGTCATACAGCTGCCCAGACAATGTGCTGTCCAGTCTGACCTTGGTGAAATGCTACAACTTTTGACCGTCAGCCATGTCAAGCGTGATTCATATTTGGGGTTTAATTTGTCCTTGTTTACAAGGGGAATGCTGGGTGCTGTGGTTTTCTCATTAACAAGACATGAAAGGCGCTGGAAAGCGAACAGCGGTGAAACCGGCCCACACTGACGTCTGTACGCTCAAACACATGGACGTACAGACAGTTTAGACAGTGCCAGTCTGCCATTTATTTGAGAGGTCACAACTATCTTAAGAGTCTAATGCCACACCATCAAGATACTTTACAGTTGTTTTAGACATGAAGTCTCGTAAAATGTTTCAATTCATATGTCATTCATTTCAGTTCACCCAAGAATAAACATTTTTGTTATTATTCGCCATCATGTCAATCGATTTATTAATTCATTTTCTATTAAGTGACACAAACAATAATATTTAGAGAAATTCTTCAGAAGTGTCTTTTAGGTTTAAAAATGAAAGCAGGCAGTGGGAATGTTTTATTATAAGGGATAAATAGATAAAAGTAAGGTCATAATCAGAATCAATAAAAAAAAAATTTTCTGCTTTTTCGGCCAGTCCATAGTCAGTGCCATATCACTTAAAAGAGGACAGGAATATTTGATAAATTTGTGCTCTGTCTAAAAAAATAGATAGTAAGATTCCCAATTTGATGTTTTTATTTTAAAAGTGATAGTAAAAATCAAAAACCTTCAACTGAAATATTAATTTAAACTTCAGAATTAAGTAAATGCAAGTTAATGTAACCACTTAACTATCAGTATCTGCATCTGTATCGGCAGACATCGCTCTAAATAAATGAAAATAAGAGAACATTTTTCTTTTTTTATTATCTCTTCAACAGGCCTCATTAGATTGAAGTTTCGTGTCTCTTCTAAGAGGCTTGAAAAAACTTGTCCTGGTTATCCCTTTGTTTAAAAGGTCCAAATACTTTAGTATAACTTAAAACAAGAATGAGAAATGTGTGCTTTTATTCTCATGTTTAAGCTTGAAAGGTTGCGTTCTTCACAACTGAATGTTTGAAACTTTAGTGTATAATGTTGTTAGTATATATAATATATCCTATAAGTTTAAGGAATATTTGTAAAATTATAAAGTTCAATGCCAATCGAGATATTTTATTTAACAGAAATCATCTACAAAAACATCTGGTTTAGACTACATCCCTCTATTTCCTGCTTAAGTGACATCACAACCACTGTTAAACCCCGCCCACAGGAACACACAAAAAGGCTGTGTGTTGCTTTGTTGCGCTCCCACAGAGAAGAAGAAGAAGAGTTGCATTTGTAGAGTGTGTTTGTCACCATGTTGTTGAAACCCGAGTCTAATCACTTTTGTTTGGGCTTACCATGAGCGCTGTACTTAGAGATCAGTAGTTAAAATTTTTTTTAACTTGGTTCCGGAATATTGTAATCCACATGTTAAACTATGTTCAGGACATTTTACTGAAGATAGCTTCCTAAATCTCAATCAGTTTAATGCCGGATTTAAACAACGATTATTCTTAAATGATAGATCAGTTTATCTGCAGAAGGTGTTGTTTATGGACCAAAACCGTAAGTGAATTTCATTATTAAAGTCGGTGTGTTAAACATTTTCTGTAACTTATTACATATAGGGCAATGCGGTTTAGCTTAGCTAGATGATCATGAAACTAATCCGACAAAAAAGTGATTGATTGTTCGTGTTTGTAATGATCAGTTTGAATTCTTTTTTGATTATATCTATTGTTTAATGTTTAACCACATGCTGGTTTAGATCGGGGCGAAGTTTAACTGCAGAAACATAAATCTAGTTCTATGATCAGGTGCTGTCGAATCACAACACAGGAACCACTGGCCCAATCAGAACTCGTTATTTCTGATGGAGGGACTTCATCAGTGTTGGAAAGTAGTCAGCCGTTTTCATGACAGCGAAAAAAGCGTTATAGAGATAAGTAAATTATGTGAAAAGTATGGTTACTTTTCCATACAAAACATTAACACATGTTATATTGCACACTGTAGAAACAATCAAAGCTTCAGAACACACAGACAACGGCACCTTTAAGGTTGTATTATTATTGCTGTAAAGATACACATTTAAAATTTGGTCTCTCCAGACCAATAATATTGATGACTCATCCTGCACTTTTTATCTGTCCAATCAAATGATCAATAACAACAGTGTATCTCCTTCTAAACCTCTGCTAGAAAGTACAGCAAGTCGATTCATTGCTCTGATGTACTTTAAAAAATGGACAAGCCTATTAATGTCCAAACTTCGTGTCTCAATCCTAAAAATATTATATTCGAAGCATGCAAGCAGCATGCCTATAACATTCTTATAGAACCTTGTCAAACACGTACAGATGAGAAACAATTGCAAACCAACTACTGCATTTAGGAATCACTGGTAAATGGTAGAAAAATAAAGATGAAAAATTAAGAGAAAGCAAGGAAGGTGGATGAGACACAGCACACCGCTGGGAGTCTGCGGTTTTCTCTCATTACATTCCTGTTGCTCAGCCCTTTAAAAGTGCTTAAGATGATTAAGTGTGCGAGAGGCTGTAGATTAGCCAATTAGTCACATCCCACGACATATCTGCATATGTACTCATGTTGTGCTGTGGGAGGTCCCTCTCTGTATGCTTGTGTGTATGTGTGTGTGTTATCGGGTCAGATACAGTAATTGCCCTTTCCCCAGTGAGTGTATGTGGATGTCGACTCATTTAGATTCCTTTGTGGTGAGCCCTCAGTTCATTCCACTGTGTTCATTATCATACTCTAATAACTAGAACGGCGGCTTTTACAGAGAGGGATGCATGCGTTAGTGCCCTGGGAGTTGGAGGTGCGTAGGAGGGGTTTAATTCGCTTCCAGTGTCTTGAAATGGCAATCCGTAACTTTTCAATATTTATAGGCACTTTGATCTAGAGATACTGTCATATGAAACACAAGAGGACAGATACTGTTATTTTCCCATGCAATAAAATTAAACATTGTCTGTCAGTCATATTTTGGCTTACATCTTTCATATTTTATAGTAGACTTTTTATAGAAAACTCATTTACACTGAAAAAAATGGGTTGCTGGAATTACTTAATTTGATCAAGTTCATCGCTTCCACACAATTAAATTAAGTATTTCTAACACAGCTTTATTTTCAAATTTCAAGAGAAAGCATATTTATAAAAAATTCCGATTGATGCATGCAAGTTATTCCAACAAGAAAATGATATTATTTTGTAATCATGATACAGGTTTGCTTTAAATCTGCTTTATATACATTTTCTGTGTTTTTACTGCCAGCGTTTTTGTGCATTATGCGAATCTGTTTCTCTGCATATGATGTCATATATGAGAAATGAGCGACTGCCTCTGATATTCATCACGCTCTCCTGTATGTGTTCAGAAGGTCTTCATTATATTAATTACTCTTATTGGAAGAATGATCATCGGCCCAATCAGAATCCATCACACGCTGAATCCAGTGATGATCAGAATCCATCGTCGACTGGTTCCCATGACGATTAGCCTGGTAAATGATGACAGAAGCATAGGTGCTGATGGCACACTGTATCCCACGGGGTAGATCCTGTATATCTATTTATGATACCACAATCTTGGCTAAAAGCATTGTGCTGCTGTATTCGAATGCAACCCTTTGTAAAAGAATAGTGTCATCATTTACTCAGTCTTTAGTCTTTCATATCTTGGTGACCAAGATATTTTGAAGAATTTTATCAACAGAAAACCATTAGTCCTTATTGAACTAACTGTTTTCTGTGTTCAACGTTCTTCCAAATGTCTCCTTTTTTATTTCATAGAAGAAAGAAAGTGAAGGAGTTGAAGGTTGAAGAGTTATTTCATTTTTGAATGAACTACACCATTAATGTGTAAGCTCTTATTACTATTTCTCAATAGTTTTGTTTTAATTCCATATCATTTTTTAAACACAGCATTGTGGTTTTAAAGAGATCTTTTGCCTTTATTGTAACAGAATAGTGAAAAAGAGACTGGAAATCACAAGGGAGAAAATCAGAGGACCGGACCAAGTGAGGAATTGAACTCAGGTCACTGTGATGCTATAGCATAAAGCATCACCCATGGGGGTATTTCTCGGAAAGGATACCTCATTTTTTAAACTGTCTGTTTTTTTCTTTGTTTTTTTTCTTATTTTTTTTGTGTCCAGTCAAAAGAAAACATGCTGGCAATTCCGAAAGGTTAAAAATGTCAACCTTGCCATGAAATTATAGAGTTTTTACCAAAGGTTTTGACTATACTTATAGCATAGCTGTAAACATTTGGTTGTTCAAATATTCATGTTATGTCTCTCTTTAGGTTTTGTAGCATTATTTTATTTTAAGTGCATTCTCTTACATAATCAAGTAAGGGCTAATTTCAGGATTGTCACATCCATAATGCTACATTTTGGTTATACACAGACACACTTAAATAAAAATATAGTTAATTATATATTGTAATTCTGGTTTGTACATTTAATTCACATAAATTCACATAAAGAAGTTTGTTGTCTCCCCAAAACTGTCCTTTTTTCTGTCACGGCCATAATGCTGGGTTATTTGTCTTTTTTAAAATGGAAAAATTAAAAATAGTTTGAAAACTAACTGATGTTTAAACACTATCATCAAGGGTTTTGTATATTATAAACAGTTGGATCAGTTTACTGGTCACAGTTATATTGTAAAAGTGTTTTTATTTCACATCCATGACGGTCCATAACGCTAGAATTCCCCATATATGTCACAAAAACTCTTTCGCAAATAATCTCAGGGGCTCTCTATCTCCACACCAATCAGCCTATGGAATTGCATTTTTCATCCGCCACGTTTGACATTCCTGCAGTAAGGGTACTCGAGTGGTTTTTGCCATTTTTTCCCCAACAATATTTTCTACGTTTTTATCTTTTTTGTTTCTAGATTTAATTTGACTATCTCTAAGCACCACCTCAGGGCTTGTTTGGCAGCACTAATTGGGTTGGACGAACCAAGGCAATCAAGTTGTATAAATTAGGCAATATAACAAAATAATCAATACACTTAAACGTGTCACTTTAACAGTGGAATTCACATTATGGAGATAAAGCTCTTAAAACCATCATGTCGTAATGAAAGAACAACTGTTTCCAATACCGCTGCTGCACTTGATGTTTGCGTCATGGTCAATTGACTTGACAGTTCATCCATGCCTCTGTTAATTGAACAAGGTAAGAGGTAAAGAGATGGAGAGAATGAGGGAGAGGTGGTCGGCGTGGAAAGAGGGTAGAAAAATGTGTGCAAGAGAGAAAGTGATTTAGCGCTAAAGCAGCATTGATTAGCTGTTTGGCGTTGCAGTGCTTCCCAGCTAACTCAGCCTCATCACAACAACACAAACACATAAACACCCATAATTGGCTCATTTAGTGATGGGAGGAGCCTCTGAATAATGGATCCAGGGATTAAACACTCTCGAGCAAGGGATAACAACTGAAATGTTAACCCTGAGTTTTTGTGTTCTTGTGCAGTCATAAGCTCATGTATTCAATAATAAATTTCTCCAGAAGAGAGGAAAGATAAAGAGGACGAAAGTGGTCACAGCATCACTGGAGGAGAGTATCTGCCCCCGTTTCTTATCCTCCCACAGCTCCAATCATTCATCACCCCATCATGGCCCCTCGACGGAGTGGAACTGGCTGGGGGCTTCTGGGATACAGTGCTGGACGGGGAATGATGGGAGCGTAGTCACGATGTCATCACTAATCCAGGGCTCTCATCCACCGAGCTAAATCTTCATCTATCAACGAGACCCTGCGCCATTGCACACGTACAAACCCGCATACAGCTCAGCGGAGCATTGGGCTGGGCAGATGGAGTAAATATAGACAAAATTGGTTTGATTGGAATAGAAAAGGCCAGTGAGTTCCAGTGTGCCTGTCAGAGGGTAAAGAGGATATATGGACAATAGGTTATCCTCTCAAACTCTTTCTAAACACACACACACATAGATTAGTCAAACACATGCAAACTTTCTCCTTGGACAAGCCTGTTTTAGAGACAGAATAGGATAATTATTATTAGATATTTTCATTGGCCTTCTGATTGGGTTAAACTGGCTGAATACTGTAATCTCGCTTTTATTTAACACTTTCTCATAACCTTATACTAAATAGATCATAGGTATTAGTTAGACCTGCAAAATGTTAGAATAAATTTGCAGAAAATACTATGCAGTAATGTTTTAATATGTGTTCATACATTTGTCACATACATATAATGAAGTAAAAACATCCACCATAAATATGTACTAGATGCTTTAAAGAAAGCATCCTTTCTGGATAGCACTTCAATTTGGTTAAGATAAAACTCAATGTGCAGATCAGGCTAATAATTACTGCCTTGAAGTATCTTAAACTATGATATCATTCAAAACACTGTTCATTAATATGTTAGATGTATAATTCGTTATGGTGACTTAAACATTTATATTCATTTATATTGTTTTAATATATGTTTTTGTTTGTTTGAATGACTTTGATACACTGCACTATTGTGAAATAAATAAATACTAAACAATGTTAGTATCCAAAGGTTAGACTGGTAATGCATTTATTTCAATGTCGGAAGACAGTACAGATGAAATAAATCATTGTTTAATCAAAATTAGCAACCATATCCTTTGGCTATACTTTTTGATAAACATTTGGGAAAGAAGAAAATTAATAATTCTATTAAAGATTGATGGGATCCTGGCCTTCATTGACTTGTATCTGCAGCAGCTGCCACGGCAACGCCGCGGTTTGATGTTGAGTTAGCGATACTTTAGCGGCGTCTGTGATCTTGATAAACATTGTGTGATATTCAGATTGAATATCTTTTAACACCCCTATTGCAATCACTAAATACATTTTGCTGAATATAATTATAAGTAATTGTTGCACAAGGTGCAAGACCATAACATTCAGACTGAAACTTACTTTGCTAGTGATTTTTTGTTTGTGTTGGTATATTTACTGCATTTTGAAAGCTTCCTAACTGTTAACTTATTGTAGTCTAGAAAAAGTCTACAGATTTGTATTCAGCATTACTTTATTAAACAGTTAAGCAGGACCGACCGAAAATTTTCTGGTAAGTTCTTCTTTCCATAATAAGAGCAATGCATACATTGAGTATATGTACATTTAAGTCTGTTGGTACAAATTTATGAAGTGTTGTGTTTGGCTTTCCTATGCTTTGGTGTTTTGTGTCAACGTTTTTGTTGTATTCAACATAATATATAGTCAATAGTCTGTGTGTGGTTGCAGGTTCTTAAACTTGAACATATTTTACTTTAAAAACGTAAAATATTTAGTTTGGAATACAATTACATATGCCTCCATTTAAACGTTTGGGAATTACACATTGCGATGTGAATACGTTTGAATGTGTCAATTATGTATAGTATTCTATTTTTAAAATGATCGCAAAACAGTGCTGTTTATTTGGTATGTTGCTGGTATGATATATATATAGCATACATAAATGGTGCATTAGCTGCTGTCTTGAATGACACTGCTGCCGCCATATTGGAAAGGGCAAGACTGTCCTGTAAACATATACAATTGAACAGAAAAAGTAAACACTCTTTGTTTTTTTTAATCAGAAAAACTGTAGCTTCCCCAATACCCTTTGTGGGTCCTGTAGGTGCAAGTAAAATCAAAGGTAACCGCAGAATCAAATGTACATTGTAAGATCTATAACTGGCAGTAATAAATACTCGCTTTCTTCTTTAGCAGAGCAGATAGAACCTCTATCTATCCTGTAAAGATCATTGATTCTGTCAAGATTCAGATGGAGAGGACTCTTTTCATCCATCCCTCTCTCTCTCTAACTCTCTCTCTTACACACACACATAATCTTCCAGTTTTTAACCTCCCCATGCATTCACTATTCCCCTTTACACTCACTCTCTTAAAATCAATATTGATTATTATCTTTTAAGAGTCTCTAGCACAGAGAGATAGGACAGAGCATTGCTGTATTTTATTTCATGTAATCATCATCATTTTTGCTGTGGAGGAGTTACTACTTATCAGTAAGTGTAAATTACAAGAGGAGAGGAAAAATGAATGATGAAGGGGGAAATGAGTATGTGGATGAGAGGAAGGCACAATACCTATAGGGCAGCCCGTATTGATCGCTTTTATGAAGTGAGCAGTCCATGTGTTAAAGTCACATGGCTACTTATGGTGCTAATGTGTTTAAATGATCATCTTCCTTGAAATGTGTTGAGTGTAATTGTTATACATTTCAACATTGATTATGTTTAGTCTGTCTGTCCCAGAGTGATGTACACTCGGGTCTGTATGAGTGTACTTGTGCGTATGTGTGTACGTGTGTGTCCTTTCATGGTTTGTGCTCCATCACACAGTTTCTGATTGGTCCATGATTACTATTGACACTCTGATGATAGACATGAATAAAAGTGACTGTGATGAGATAAGACTTCTACAAGGCTATCTCTCACACACCTCGATCGTCCTTAGACTGTGTCTGTGTGTGAGTGACTACAGGACAGGCAGTCATAGAACAGGGAATGAGGGCCGAGTGAATTGGCTTGGGAAAGAGATATGGGAGCTCATATTCAGTAGGTTTCTGTCGTTGGAAATTCTGGCACAAATTGGCACTTTTAAAGTCTGCACAATCCATCAAAAAAGGGGGTCAGAGTTATTACTCATTTACCTTATTGTTAATATACTAATTGGGGGCACTTACGAATTTTGGGAATTGTAAATCCTTTTGTGGTATGTGGTGTGTGTTCTTGTCTGTTAAACTGACCCTAGATGTGTTATTTGAAAAGGGCATGATATGGAGTTTAGTGAAGGGACATTTTCCAGTAGGAAAAACGGAGAAAGAGACAGACAGAGCAGGGAGTAAAATGGAGAAAGAAACTTAAGAGGTCAACTGATTGTAGAAAGACCCATAAAAGTTCCATTAACCTGTTCAGAGTTAAGAGCCTGTTCAACTACACTAAAGAGAAACTATCACAAACAGAACATCACCATAAAAACTAAACACACATACACACATTACTCTCAGACATCTGCTATCTTCAACATACTTTATCTGTCCCAGTTTAAAGCCCTGCATTTTCCTCTGAATGACTCACAACACAGAGACGCCAATGTGTACGTATTGATGCGGAGGTGTTTGTATGTGCGGGATTTAATGTGCTTGACTCCCACACTTAAAATGATTGGCTTAAACACAAACAATGAGTAATCTCTAAAGTTTTGTGTTTAAACCCAGATCCTCTCTCTCTTCATGTATTCCTAATCCATCCAAGTTCAACTATTGTAAAATACACTTAGAGCCAGATGCATGATCCTGTTATTGTGTGCTTTTATTTTATCCATGAGCATGTGTTTTTTTAGCACTGGTTTGTCACAAATAAAAGAATGTTTCATGTTAAAAAAGGATTTGCCTAAAGTGATACTTCAGCCACAAATGAAAATTGTTTTATTGTTTCTTATCCTCTTGTCATTTTAAACCTATATGCCTTTTTTCTGCAGAAAACAAAAGGAGATGTTTTGAACAAATTTTTTTGCCAAACAGCAATGGCTGTGTATGGACACAAAACTAATGCTATTGAATGGATGCAAGTTACCATTTTTTTTAAAATACATTGTTCTTTTAGTGTTCTGCAAAAAAGTATGTATTGAAATGACATTGAATTCATTTTTGGACGAATTATCACCTCTTAGTATTGGAAGTACTGGCCAATCAATTTCTATAGTAGGATTTCCCTGATGGAAAATGTGTTAGCTTTGTAACACCCCCATCTCATGATTCAATACATTCGGTGTTCTCTCAACATTGCGATATTCATACCAACTTTTAAACAATTACATGTTCCTCCCCAAAAAAAAGATTTTTCATTTTGATAAAGAATTAACTACATTCAAGCTTTAATTCAACCAAATAAAAAATAGATACGTTGCTGAAATTAAAGTGATGTTTAACATAAAAATTGCCATAGGTCCATAATACATACAGTGAGGTCAATATGAATTTTATCCTGTGATTTTGAAAGTTCTATTACTTAGAAATCATGGAGTGGTCTAGAATTTTCATTTTCATAGGTGCATTTCCACTGTGAGAGACAGAATCTAAAAAGAGTTAATCGGAAATCACATTGTCTGATTTGTAACAACTTATTCAAAAATTGCTGTGTCAAATAAGTATTTGATCACTTGAAAAATGAGTATTTGATCACAAAAAAATGATTTGGTACAGAAGCCTTTGTTAACAATTACAGAAGTCCAACAAATCTTTAGATCTGTCAGGTTTCGGGGGTGTCCCTGAGCAACACAAAGTTTCAGCTCCAACCAAATATTTTCAATTGGATTTAGGTCTGGAGGCTAGCTAGGCCACTCCAGGACATTAATATGCTTTTTACATCATTGTCATATTGGAATCTCTCACAATACATGGCCCCCTCCATCCTATCCTTAATACAGTGCAGACGTTCCGTCCCCTGTGCAAAAAAAAATACCGCAAGAGCATAATGCTTCCACCCCGTGCTGTTGGTATGGTATTATTGGGATGATAAACATAATTCTTATTCCTCCAAATGGAGTTAAGACCAAAAAGTTCTACTTTGGTCCATCTGACTACAGGACTTTCTCTCATGACTCCTCCGGATGATGCATGATTTTAAACCATGATGTTTTAATTTATTACTGATTGTAGCCTTGGAAATGGTGGTACTAGCTCTCTTCACCGAAATTGACCAGCACTTTTTGGTTTTGTCCATGTTGCTATTTAGACTTAACTGATTGTGGAGTTTACAAGTGGCTTTATAACAGCAATTGACCTCAAACAGATGCTACTTATTTGGAATCATGAGCAGAGTGTAGCTGGACAATTTCAAGCCAAATAAGAGGTATTTGAGGGTCAGAAATCTGGCTGATAAGCTATTATTTGACATAGTAATTACAAATAAATTGTAAAAAAAATTCTACATTGTGATTTCCAGACATTCAGAATCTTTCTCTCAGTGGAACTACACCAATGCTGAAAATTCTAGACCCCTACATGATTTCTAAGGAGAACTTTCAAGTTCACAGGGGAATCAAATACTTATTGACCTCCCTGTATAAATCCTAAAAGGAAGTATCATGTTGTTTCAAGAATTATACATGTTTTTGGGGCGGATGAGACAAAATGTCCTTTCTCTGGTTAGACGAATCTCATTGTAATGGATTTTAAATGGTCTCGCGTTTTTAACCTGTGCCATCTGAGCACTTCAAGTTGAAAAAATCAAACTCCGGGCAGGAACGTGCTTGCTATCATGTGCCTTTTTCCTACTGTCCAATTAAATGAATGGAGGGGCGGAGTTTCCAATGTGATGACAGAACTTTACAGTTGCTTGAAGTGTCTGGAGACTGCAGTAGTGGAGGAGAAACTTTTTGTGGGTCTCAAGGTGTAATAGAGCATGTTCTTTTCAAACTGTCAACAAATAAGCAGCTCGGCACATCTCGCGTTTCCAAACATTAACAGCGAGTTTGGTATGATCATTCTCTTAGACTGTTAAACATGTTTAGTTTAGCATGTTCAACAGGATCCAATTGTTAAAAATCGAGATGCATGATGTAAAATTTCTGTACTTAAAACACTCAGAAATGCAACTTGGAATCAAAAAAAAATTTCACTGTCAGAAAGTTCTTTCCATCCACCCCAAAAATCCTGCCCAGGAACCATTCAGAGAGTGCAGAAGAGCATTACAATCAGCATGTACACTCCAGGAGAAGCCCTCGTGAGGACGAGTGATGTTTAGGCCAACCTGGCTTTTTCCGGAAACAGTCGTAAAGCTGTATCTGTATTCTGTAAATGTGAGTAAAACAATTACGTTTCTGAAATGTGAAGAACTCAATTCTAAACTGCAGGTACTCAAGATTAACATAAGAGTCAGTGTGCTACTGACCTTTAATGTTATTGTTTTGCGGCATGCTTTGCTTCTATTATTATTGTTACGACCCTAGTGGACAATTTTGTTGACATGGAGCTTAAAAATGATATTGTGACTCTTTTTATAATTTTTACACATTTATCGTTGTTTTCTATTGCATGTTGCAATCTGAATGTGATATGAACAAAAAACTATAGAAGCTTGCTATGAAGCTTGTGCATGCAGCTTAGTCACTGCACATAGCTTATGTCTTGACTCTCAAACAGCAGCGTGTAGAAGGGGAAAACCAGGACACCCCTGTCATGCGCCAATGATTCTCCTGTCAGAATGTGCCTTGTCCCGTTGTCTTCTGGGGGTTGGGGGTTGGAGCATATCGGACACAAGTAAAAGGCCTAGAGAGCTGTAATGAAAACACATCACTTGTTCCCATGGCTTGACCATCACACACCTACAGTATGCAGGCACGGTTATCTACTTGCATAGAATTGGCATCATATTGCATGTGCAGTAGAATATTCCCCTTTTTTGGTCACTTATGCATGAATCTGGGTGTTTTAAGAACATTATTTGCTTAAACAATTGCGGTATGTACGTTGATACTTTTGGGCATTATGGATTTCTATTCTGATATTAGGCTAGAATAGGATGGGAAAACTCCACGTCTGGCGTAGTTGTCACACAACTTGGCGGCATGGTTACCGAGTAATAAAGCGGCATGTTGTAAAATAAAACGAGGTGTGGAGAGTGCTGGAGAGCACTGCAAAGCCATTGGCTCCCTGAGCCATCATAAAACAATAACTCACTCCTATAAAATAAAGTGCTTATTAAATAATTTTAGACAATATTGCATAATTTTTGGCCTATGTCAACGGAGCTTCACTGTTACTGCAGTATGAAAAAATAAAGGGGTCATTATAAAATGACCAGCAAGTTTAACAATACTGTCACTTAATTATATACTTTCACATGATTTCAACAGAAGATAAAATATATTATTATATATTATAAAAAAAACAATGTTTAAAGAGGTTGAAAATTATTGCGTAAAGATTCAAGTGCCTCAATCAGATAATTGTACTTGTGTTGAAGATATGTTTAGGGGTAACGGCATGTAATTTATCTGTGTTAACCATCTAGTTTATGGACAAGGTAGGGGAGTTGTCACCATTGAAATATAAGACAACCATGACTATTGATTTTTTATCGTTGATAGCACCAAATTATTTGTGTGGTTGTTGATAGATGGATGCTGTTTAAAAGCGTTTTTGCTATTTCTTTCATCATGCTTTGAAATGACCTAAACCATTTGTCTCGGCAACCTATCCAAATAGTTAAAAGTCAATTTTAAGGTATATTAAATCCCATTCTCTGTGCACACTGTATTTGAGTAAAAAGCACATTTATTTGCTTCGATTTGGTACTTATAGAGTTTAAAGCCAATTGAAAAGCCACCGAACAATTAGTATTATGGCTCTGCAGGCATGAAAAATCTAATGTTATAATCAATACAGAAAGGTTATCTGTCCTTACTACAGCAAGTGAACATGACATCTAACGCTGGCTTAACGCAAAGGCTTATATTATTAACTGGTTTACAGTACATTTTACAAGGTAACATCTCAGGATTTTGGAGGACAAGATAATGGAAACATCAATTCAGCTCAGCTTCCTTCGATTAGTATTAATGAGTTTCTATTTAGGAGAATTAATGAAAATAAAATATTTTTCTGGTAGAATAACATCATTATAAGAATGAGTACAGCATGGAAAAATGTCTCTGTAGCTTAATTTAATAATGCGTTTATTTCTTCAAGCTTTTGGCTACATTTTCTATCAGTCTTTTAAAAGATTAACAGGACATTGTGTCTTCTTAAAAAAACATTTTTGTAAGCCAAATGTTCAGATTTACTAGGATGTTACATATTTATTAGAAATATTTAGGTTTCTGAGTACATTTATTCAGTGATAAATTGATTCATAAGCCAACGAGAGACATTCTGGCAGCATTCTAAACATTCACCTGGTTAACCACATTTGTAGCTCTCTAGCTTTCTCACATAGTGGTAAATGAAAAGTGTAGGGCCATCGACCGGCTGCTCCTCTGGTATGTGAATCCATCAGTATAGGCAATGAATAAGCCGGGTAGGGCCACTCTTGCCATTGAAGCTTCTGAAAATGGACACAATAGATTTAGAATAAAACAGAGACCAATGGAAAAAAAGAGCAAAGGAAAATATGGCTGATTAGAATTAGATGTAATATGGATCTTTAAGCTTAAATAAGTGTTATATTTCCAGCTTAAAGACTGAACAATACTGAGCTAAAGTACCCTGCATACATAATTTAATTGACCATATATCTTAAACAAATATGTTTTTGTTAGCCTGCCAACAGCGAAAGCTTAACTCTCTTAACATACAATCCAGTGAAATAGCAAAGCTTTAGTGCTTATGTACATGACTGAGTTGTCTAATTTTATCACCAGATGCTTTAAAGAAAGACTTTAAGACAAAATATATTTTCAGACAGATAATGTCATATTATGTGTGACTGAAGTTTAAATGCAAAACCTTACATTGAAGCATGTATGAAATGTTGGTACATTAACTACATAGACTTGCCTCATGATAAAATAGAAATTGATAAACAAAAACATCCAGTTTTCTTGGTACATGCAACAGCAGTCCTCTATGCAATTCCATTGACCTTTTTGACTCTCCTTAACCTCAGGATCTGTTCAGCAATGTTTTGCTTCGGCTTTTAATGGTGACTAATGAAGATGCCATGTTTAGCTCATTGAACACTTTTGATGCTCTACAAATCTATTTAAGAACTGAAATAAAGTTAGTCTAAATGGAGATAGAAGTGTTTCTACAATGTTTTGGTTATAGCTTCTGTATTGTTAAAAGGGAAATCCTTTTTCAATTGAGGCCAGAAAGGTAATGCACAAAATGTGTAAAGTTAACAAATTAGTTGATATAAGGAATTGCTTTATTGGTTAAAGCATGCGTTACCAAAGTGATGGGTTTGAACCCAGGGATGATACTCAGAAACAAATAGTTTGTAATGCAAAGTTAGTCGCTTTGGATAAAAGTGTAAACATTTTGTTTCTTCCAAGAAACAGTGTCCTGTGCTTCGTAAATGACGTCAGGACACCAGGACTATGTGACTTTCACGCAAGATCTGATTGATTTAAAATGACCTCTGCTTTCTTAATGCTATTGGATGCCTATTTAAGCAGATGAAGGCGGCTCAGATTGTCCCATGCACTTCTGCATTAATTCCCCATTCATCATCATTAGTCGGTGAGCGGTCTATTCACGCCCATCTCTGCCTCTTGTAAATGAGAACGTAAACAGGGTTTTAAACAGTCATCGCCCTGAGATGGTCTAATAGACAGATGCGTGATGAAAAAGCAAACGAGCTGTCGGATCTTATTCACACCTGTCTTACATACATCTTTATCGTTCTCTTGATGTTTTCAGGTTGTTTAATTTATTTAACATTTGCTTTTAAAATTGTAGCCATGCAACCAGATTCTAAATAATCTGTCACACTGGACAGATTATTCAATTCTATAGGTGGAAATAAGACAACTTGGTTTAAAACGACTGGGGGAAGGTAAAAACACTCAAAGAGCAAACGATAAAATGACAGATGTAATATAGCCCATGTGTTCATCAGTGCAGGTAAACTGGATTCTATACGTGCAGAAAATGTCGCATTTTAAGTAGGCCTATCAAAGTAGAATTTATTGGACAGAGGTAAACTATCACCTCTGTGGTATTTATAGTGTTCTTGTTCTTCATAAACGTGGTCTTATTATTCATTGTCAATTGAGTCGTTGGTCATTTTCCTACCTGCGCGTTTAGTGATTTAATATAACGCAGCGCATAAATCCGTCTTTGAGATAAGTGCTCGGTTTAAATGGCGTATTATTCCAAACATATGCATTTTAATCAACTTGGTCACACTTACAAGAACTGCTTCTAATAAGGCCATCAATCACATGCTCAACCAGGACCTTCTGGCGCAGGCTCGTGTGTTTTTTTATGTTGGGGTGGATGGGGGATTGGCTGGAATTGAGGGTGGTTGAATTTTCTGGGAATTACTAGAAATTGCTTACATTTGTTGAACGATTTCATATTAAAGTAAAATTAAAGATGTATGTAATCTCGTTTCAAAATCCATTCCGTGTACAAAACGTAAATATGAGACATTAACATAAATAACAGCTAGATATTATTATATTTCTATTAAAATGCAATCCTTAGAATATCTGAAAATAAAACATAATGCAATTTTCGTTTTAATATTATCTTTTTGTTGTATTATCTTTGATCCATTCAGCCAATACACAGCCTTCTGTTTTATGTCTAGAAGCTCCAATTTTCCGTTCCAAGTGCCACAATTACGCGTCCAGCCGAGCCAATTAGCGTGAGTTGATTGGAAAGGTTGAAGGCACCATTGATCTTTCAGCATTCCAATATCTACACAAGACATTTTATTTATTTCTTTCTATCAAGCGGTACCTGGGGACTCTTTAACTGTCAAAAACTGTACGTCGAAGCTATTAGATGGCATCATTTATTGTTTCAGTTGAAAATGGTCAAAGTAAGACGATGTTGTAAAGCTTTTTAGTATGTTAATTCATTTTAACTTTTTAGTTTCTATACGAGGGGACATCTGTAATGTAAGCCTAATTCCTTGTACACTGTTATGTAATTATAGCCAAAACTCGATTTTGAATGAGTTTTGGTCTCTTGGAATGAGCAGGACCTTCATCTGTTTTGGTTTAAAATACAGTTTATTATAAAATTCATTAAATCAGAACAGTTCTGACCCCTTTCTCACAACCAAAATCAATCTAGCTTGACGAATATATAAAATGTCAACATTAATTTAAAACAAATATGAAAATGCAAGAATCAATATACATAAATGTAAATACAACGAAATAAATAATAATCTGCTCAATATTCATGAAAACTCAATTGTTTATGTTTAATGCAATGCTGTTGTGTTAGTTTATCCTATGGTTGCCTGACAAAGGGTAAGCCAACAGAAATACTGACAAGGCATGGCACGAGATGGTTTTTACGTATGCATCTGACTTGATGTTGGTGAGACAGGGATCTCAGCTTTGCCGGTGAGACAGGGATCCCAGCTTTGCCAGTTAGACAGGCATCTCTGGGTTGCCCCAATTTGCCGTATGTGATTGTCCAATGGATCTCTAGCGCATCTTCTCCCGTCGAGCATCACATTGAGCTTCTTAATCCGCTCCCCTGGCGCCTTGTTACCGGTTTGGCAGACAAGTTTCTGAGCGTGCGGCATTATCATTAATTCAACATTCAAAATTTCTCCCATCCGAATACATCACTCCTTAATTTCCCCCGCATCTGCACATTTCGCTGTGCTACCGGGACCGGGTGTAGAGAAATAATGAGCCAACCGTGCTCTGTTAACAAATCCCCTTGTTAAAAAGCAAGATGAAAAACATCGTTTTAATGTGAAAGAAACGGCATGTGGGTCAATTTGTAAGTAAAAGAAAGAGTATAAATTATGGTTATGATAAAGCATTTGCGCTATTCCCCAGTCATTCAAATCTGTATAAATAAATTTAAAAGTCTCCTATATGACATTTTTGTTAATAGGTTTTACTTCAAATTGCTTCAATACGATATCTCTGTGATGAACACATAGTCCAAAGATAATTTAAAACTTGAAGTTCGTGGCCTATAAAGTAGACTTCCGTTGCACAATATGTAGCTTCTTTACTGGAAATATCCACAGTTTTGAAACCTTATTTAAAGCAGTTTGCTTTTGTGTTGTAGAGAGTGCTTTGTTCATGCGTTGAAATAATCATTAAATATTGCCAAAGTTGATCCCAAAGAATTCGTGGCCTTGCTCATTGTCTTATCTCGTCAGTGGCACTTCTTCCCGCTGGTCCAAAGACACCGAGGATGATTTGCTGAGAACTGAGGGTGAGAACGTAAGGAAGGCCTCAGTCCTGGTCGTGGGTGAGCAAGAGAAGTCTGCGTTGTTGGATCTCTGTGGGAGCCCGTTTGACTGAGTGGCAGCATGGCAGGCAAGGCAGGAGCATGGACTTCCCCCGGGACCAAGCCCATGACCCGGGCTGGGGTACAGTGATGGGTGTCTGAAAGCGCACAGCAGGTCAGGACGCGGGTACGGATGAGAAAGAACACGAAAGCTGTCCAGCGAGCGCAGAGGGTTTGCGAATGGACTGCCGGCAGAGGCTGAACCTGCAGTCACACCGCTCAGTGGAGAGTAGTAAGGTAGAGGAAGGTGCGATTGAAATGGATAGGGCAGGCTGCCTGTGGCTGCAGCATGGCTCATCATATAGGTGTAAAAGGCGGGGTCCGCGGGATGCGGCCAAGTCATTGCCAGCCGCTGTCTCTTGTCCTTCATGCGACGGTTCTGAAACCAAACCTGAAATCAGAACAAGCAAGTTAGATAATGCTGAATGAGTTTAACAACTAGAACATGCATGCTGCATTTAAGGTAAATAGTTTTACAATCATGGTTTGTTTCTGTTTGTAATTTAAATATGGTGATAATTCACGGTTGTATTTGGGTTTGATTGTGTTGTTTGTAAACAACGATGGTGGAAGAATGGTGGCCCGTTGATAATCTATGGAAAATATATTTCCATAAATATTTTTACTTTAAAAATTGTGTTAGGTGCAATGGGGTTTAGTAGCAAAAATAAAGAAGTTTTTGTCTTTATTATGGAAAGGTATAAAAATGCTGCGGCAAAGATCAAAGATCCCTCTGAGCACAGAAGGCCCAATCTCTTTAAACAAGTAACATTTAATTTAGATGTACTATTATTGGTTACATTCATTTGAACAAACAACACGTCCTAGTGGAAAGAAGTGACCTATAGTGATGATAATATGGGAGCGCTGGCATCTGTTTTCGTATAATGTTGGAGAAAAACCTGGCGCACCGGCTGCGTCACCAAGGTCAAAACACAGTATTGACATAACTATTTGAAGCAACATTTATTTTAAAAACTAGTTTTGTATTAATTTCTTAAAGGTTGATAAGAAATAGAAACGAATAACAGTCTATACAAATGTCGATAAATTGAAATCAGAATTTCCTTGATAAGTTAAGTCACAATACATACCTTTATGGTGGTTTCAGGTAAATTTAAGGCAGCCGCCAACTCGCACCTACGTGGCCTAGACACGTAATTTTCCCGGTAAAACTCTTTCTCCAATCGTGCTATCTGTTCCCTTGTGAAAGCTGTCCGATAACGTCTCATCTGGTCAGAAGCGTAGCTGAGAGCCCCGGGGCCTGAAACCACCTTACCGTTCTCAACGCCGAGTTCTTGTCCGTGGTTGGGCGAGCTCGTTCCCAGACCTTGCAAAAATAAACACGATTGATTTTAACACTGTGACACAATTATTATCCGACAACATTATAAGACATAGCATAATATGTTACTCAATACTTTGTTTTTGTATAAAGTGTTATACGATTTTCCTTCAATCCAATGTTTTATGATTTTTGAATCAATGGGGTAATCACTTTATTAAAAAGATGTCACGGGATTGTTATAAATAATGGCTTAGATTGTAAATCCACAAAAAATGGTTGAATAAATGACCTGCTCCTATAATCTAACGAAACTATATTTGTGGATAAATATGGTACATATTTATAAAATTCATTTTCTATGCAAATCCTTGTTCTGCACCTGAAATGATCTTTTATTGCTAATAATACATTTAGTCTGAACAAGATCCATACGGTGAAGCATTAAAAACAGCATGTAACCATTTTCATCAGTCAACCCATTCTTTTTTTCATTTTGTTGAAATGTATCAAATAATTATACAAAAACGAAAAGGTAAGTCATTGAGGTCTGTGACATGATGTGAAAACTTAAATGCCAACACTATAGACACAATGTGACATCATAATTGACAAAACCAATAAAACAACAGAAGCTGACAATCGAATGGATGCACAAACATATTTGTAATTAATTTTAGTAAGCATCTATTCATATTAAAAAATGTAAACAAGACGTATGTTTACCTCCACTCGGATAATCCATGCTCTCTGGGGTACAGCTGACATCTATTTCTTCATAGAGGTCTGATTCCGCATCTGAGCTGCTGCTGTCTTTGTTAGGGATGTCTGACAGTTCTCTGTCCGGCGCAGAGGGCTTGCTATCAAGTTCCATATCTCCGCACTTCGAGCTGCGTTGTCCCTTTATCGCTTCATCCAGGTTTCGCGAATAATGCATGGGTCCGGGGCTCAGGCTCTTGTGGTGAATCGGTTTGTCCGTGTGATCACGCATGGGGTCTCTGGTAGCCTCCGACAAATTCGAACCTGTTCTGCCGTTCTGACCAACCTCAGCGCGCAACAGCATGTCCTTACTGCTTTCCATAACCGACGGATATTAGCAGGTGACCAAGTTTCCCGGTGCTGGGTGAGACGGGTTGGATCAGCAGACGCAGACGATGGGCTGTGCGATGCAAGCGCTCCAGAGTGCTGCAAGAGCTCTGGGAGGGATCACCATTGCCCTCTCTCTCCTCCAGCGCTGTCATTCTTAATAGGGCAGGCGTCATAATAGATAGCTCAGTGACGCCACGCGTCGATATGGAGTGAATAAACAGCGCAGAGTAGAGACAGAGGTGAATTTAAGGCTACAACACAAAACACAACAGAGAAATGCAGGACAAAAGCTGCACCAAAACTCCTTCGTTGCTGTTCAAGTAAATGTTTCATATTTAAGCTTGTATAGTTTTTATCGGACACATTTTAGTGATCATTTTGTTTATTTTTCTAGTTTTGGTATGAGAAAAATTGTTGATTCACAATATGCTCAAAACGTTTTCCTATCACAAAGTCAATGGGTTGAATCGACTGAATACCTCATAACAATAATATACTATATCAAAGGTCCCTACAATTAATTGTACTCATAATCAAGCTATATTTCTGATGTCCATTATAGATGACAGTCAAAGCTTGAATTATACATTTGGTAAAACCCTATCTATTATCTTCCAGTCTTGAGACCTCTTGAATAGAAAGAGTCATAATGCCAGACTTTAGGAATATATTAGCACATGTTATTCTCCGATCACAGTCACAGAACACAGTCACTAGGCGTTGGAAGACGTCAAATTGAATGAGGATATTGAAAAGATGAGGAGGACTGTCTTTCTTTCAGCAGCGTAATTTGAACTCTACACGTTCCATTTCATCTCTACGCGTCAAATGCTCTCACGCAGCGTCTTGTGCCTTATTTCTGCCGCCCTAACGCGATCTTCCAAAGTGGTGTCAAGTAAAGTGCAAAAAGGTCAAGTCTCCGTGACCAGGAGTAAGAATAACAGACTATTTGACATTTAATTAGATTTGTTTGAGCCGGACCAACAACGCATAACCTCATCACCTATTGGTGGAAGGCGCTGCTCTTTAGTTTTATTAAATATTCCAAAGTAGTATTTAACGTTTTAATTTAAACTTTAATGTTTGAGTTGATTATTATCTATATTCACAAATATTATTCTTCGTTTATATATTTATATAAATTCTTTTGGTTTGGCATTATGAATAAAAAACACATGGTCAAAGAAATGGTCCACTGTGAGATCAAAAGCAAACATTTCGTGTATGTATTTACGTTTGACGAGTGGATTGTCGTGGGTGCTTTTTTCTCATTTTTTCTTTCACAACTGTCAATCTTCTCTTAGTTATTTAAAGAAACCGAACTTTAATGGAAGTGAAGGCTGTGCGTCGTTGCGGCTCCAGGAGACCAGTCTCTCGCATACATTATAACTACATAGATAACACAGTGTACTGCTTGCTTTTTGGGAGGAGGCCGCACCCTCCCCCTTTGATGTCAAAGTCTGGCCTATAAAAAAATCACTACAAGCCATGATGAAGTTGAATAGTTTTAAAGAATATGGCATAAGAGGCTTTGAACTTGATATTACTTTTCGGTAAAACTGGCTTTCCTTTTAACCACACTTTACAACACTGATGATGCACAACAGAGTAAGCTATAGAATCATAACCTACTGGGATGTAATTAGCTTGACTTCTTTATCTTAATTACACTCAAACCACAACTCGATCTGCAAATAGAAACATTCTGTATTGGTTTCTAATGTAGGCTTGAGGTGAAGAAGAACCTGAAATAGAATAATTTGATGGTCATTGATGTCATTTCTTAAGAATATGTTTGGTTAAACTTTGGTTGGAAGGGTTTGTGTTATTTAATACCAAGGTATTCTTCATAATTTCAGATTTCTCAACAAACTGCGCTCTGTCTTCTTTGAATGGAAAGCCAACAATTCATCATTCTTGAATTGTCTTCCCTCTTTCTCCAGGTACTTTCTTCTCCATCGGCGAAATGGGATGTTTTACAAGTGCTCCAGCACATAACCGCCCTGTTTCATAAGAGAGCAAGTGGACAGCAGACGCATGTTGGAGAGTGACGTCACTAGGTCTATTTGTGTGGCCGCAGTGACACTTTTTCTCAGAGCTGTCCTCGTGCGCCCTCACCCGTCAGAAGAGATAAGAGCACAGACACACACTGTCTTTACATGTCTTGTCAACGTTGAAGTTTCTTGTGTCTGCTTGTTTTTAACAAACTGTATTGCAAAAGCATCAATTTCTCTCGATCTTTTTATTGTCATGTTCCCTTCCAATACGCCGTCAATATCTCAAAATAAAAATCTAAATATGTCAAAGTTGGGACAATTTGTTGCAATGTTTACTCTAACACTTGCGAACAAAAGTTTAATTTCATTGGCTTCATTGTCTTAAAAGATATCCCAAATCTTGAAGTATCACTCGTGAACATGGACTCTGGCATTCTGTGATCTCGTTTTGTGTACATTCCTAAACCACCAATAAACCTTTTGTGGGCGGTCCTTGCAGTCGTCCTTGAACTTTACACATAAAGATTATGGTCAATTCTGATTTGGAAGGCAAACCCCCTTTAAGTAGCATTTTTGTAGATTTTTCTAGCCGTGTATTGTTTAATATTTTAACCAAGATGGGCTTTGCTTTATATGAGTGGCCTATTATTAATTGCATAGATGGGTTTAAAGGTTAGCCTTGTGTATTGGAATGTCTAATTTCTATACATACTTAACATAATGTTAGATTTACACATTAACATTAAATCATTGGATTTATTTTACTAAGTAAAAGTTAGAAAACATTTGGGATACTTAATTGACGTTCCACCACGAATCATCATCAATGACTGTCTCCAAGTGACTCTTTTTATCAAGTTTGTTGTAAACAGTTTTTTAACTTTTAGAATTTGTTTATTATTTTTTAAAAACTGCTCCTTCTTTTTGGTGTTTATTAACATTAATTATTACATATAAGATATAGGAAGTGCATTTGATCCAAATAGACTGTTTCTTAACCATCCATATTGTTGAAAGTAAATAATTTAGATTCCGACTTCTTCCTCTGGAAAGCATTTATGCCGTCAAATGTAAAATAGCAAATGCAGGCCGACGAAGACACATATAATGACCTTATGGTTTTTTAAATTACTTAAAAAGGTAAACTATTTTTTACATTCATTGGTTTTTAGCATGCCCAATTAATTTCTTTGGAAACATTAATAGTTTTCATTTGCTTAAAATTAAATTATTCCGCTGAAATTAGGCAAAACACAGGGTTCCAACCCTATACATAACATTAAAGTTACATATAAGTTATATCTGACCTTAAATACACGTATTGTTACGCTTAAGATTTAAAATATGTTAAACATCAATTTGATATATATTTTTAGTCATTTTATTTTTGTAGTACCCAAGATATTGTAATGCAACGCGCAACAAATGTCCACAGTAGAATCATTTTAAAAGGCGTACAGAATTTATATTCAAGTAATAACTAGTGTTGCCTGTTTTAATAATCGGATTAAGCTTTCTAGGGTTTACTAGCATTAAATAACATAACGCCTATTGTTGTTTGTATTACTGTTTGGGTGATTGGTATAAGTAAGGATGCATTTATAACAATTAGTTGTATGTAGTTTATCTAACCTGACGTAACAATTATTCGTACTTCTAAAGCACTAATTAAGATAAGTTTTTTTTTAGTTTAAGTTGTACATTAAGTAATGCAATTTTTAAACAAACTATTTTATTGTGTATAACAGTCTGGTGAGAGGCCTTGTCGCGTGGTGACTTCCAGATCGTCTCCTATAGTGCTTTCCTCAAGTCCTCTGGCTATTTAACAGTCTCCAACTTGAACTTGACCATGGCCAACATGGACTGTATACTCAGCTCTACTATACCGTTTAAGACTAGAGATTTGGAGCATGTAATTTTAACAGTTATATCAGTCTTTTTTTTAAACAAATGGCAGGAAAATGCGCACAAACGCTTCTTATTGTCATCTGAGAAACGTTTTTTGCAATAGACAGCCTTTAAGGGTCCATCCACAGGACGTAAACATAGTGTTTACCGATTTTCATTTAACTTTCTTTTCTTAAGCTTTCAAATAAACATTTTGGTTGAACCTTTGGTGTTGTCACTAAAAGCGCAAATGTAAATCAAATTAATTATGTTTTTTTATTAATTAACAAAGTCTCTTTCATTGGATACATACTTAAACTATGATGTATTATAACTTAAAATGATTAAGACCTAAAAGTGAGCCCATATATAACAAATCAAGACAAAATTGTCTTGATTTGAACGTTATGTCGCTGTGCTCTCAGTATACAAGTAGGCTTAGTCATGCTTGATAAACTAATATCTTATTATGTTCTTTATATTAGCTAATGACTATACACAAGCAATATTCGTTTTACAAGAGTATCGATTCTTCTATTGAACTTGTGTCTCATCCAGTGTTTACATTTATTCACTTGGCAGTAAGTTTTGATTCAATTGATAAATCGTTTGTGTGATCGTTTAGTAAAATAGTTGAGTTTCGCTTCCATTTAAAATCATGCAAAATACTCAATAAATGATTTAAAATGGTTTAGACTGAAGTAAATACAGACTGTATTACATCAACCGTAAAATTTATATTTCTTTATTCCAACACCTTAATTAAATGTGTCGTGACCTAAAATTCATAACCTATAGGTGAAACTGTGTTCTTTTATCCTCTATGATTATATCAACTACTGACAAAAACACAAAAATAGCCTAAAACAACTATTAGATGGGAAAACAACAACTTGTGAACTTATTTTGAATAAGAGAATAGCATTGCCCATGGCGAGAAAAGCTTAATGTATCATATTTAGTCATTAATATTTATAAGCTATGTTGATGTCTGATGTATTGCTCGGCAAACAAATCACCTTTATTTATTTTCCTTTCTTTTAATATGTAGCGCGTCCATAGAATTCAGTGCCAAATGAAAAATGCATGTTATTCACGACCTTTTGTGGTCAAACTGTTTGTGGTAATCTTTATGGTAAGTATAGATAATGTAAAATATAGATTTCAATAGATGTTCATGCAAACGATTTACCTCTGGTTTTAGAATTCCAGTCATCATCCAATCGATGTTTTTTTAAACATTAACTGAATATGAAATATTCCACTCGTCGCAGTGAATATTACTGAGAAATGTATTATGATACTTGATTGCTTAATAACTTATTTTCATCTTATAAGAAAAAATACCCAATATAGCTTTCTACTCGCAGAAATCGTTATATAAACTTCAATTTTAGTTGAAATGCAATAAACGTAAAACTTTTCTATTCTTTTGAACACAAGAAATACGTTGCAGTTATTTAATTTGTAAACCATTCGTCTATACATGAAAAAATAAATGCTCGATTTACACCTCAAATGTTCGATAGCTTAAGCATTTAATTACAGTGGATGATTGAGTTTATATTGGTTTGAAATATTGAAAATCTAAGTGGATTAAAAAAACCTAAATTCAAAGAAATCTTTTCGATTGATTGTTTAAATGCCGGGATTTCATTCATCTGTAAAATGGCGATGTGCTACTGCTGTGGGATTTTTTCAAACGTTTGTTTGAAATTTTTAAGTTTCAATGTTGTGATTATTGCGCAATTAATTAATCAACATAAATCCAATTTACCTGCTGCAATAATTTGTAATGTTCTAATTTTTCTTAATTATTTTAGGTATTTCTTTTATTTAAATAAATACGTAATGGGCATAAACCGTCCAAACTTGAACACACTCTGACAATTGCTATCTAAATAAAAAAGTAATCAACAATCAACATACAGAAAACAATACAACATTCATTTTAAAACGCACTTTTATTTCATTGCATTTGGTTATCAATAAAATATACGATTATTTTCTCTCCTTTACGAAACACATGATTTCCCTTGCATTACATTCTACATAAAATGAACAGAAACCCGTGTGTAATCTTACTTTCGTTCTTCTCAGATATGATAACATTTGTGCAGTGGTAGGCCAGTTAAATGCTGGCCTAAAATGCAGGCATCTCATACATCAAAGATTTCTCACCATTCGCATCTTCTCCTTTGTATACTTCTCAGACTGGCCATCAAAGTCTGAAAAGGCCAACAGGCACCGCGTCGCGTCCAGACGGCAACTTTCAACTTGACCTTGGCCTGCAGACACGTCAGCCCAAGCACGTAAAATGCAAGGAGAAATACAGGGGGTGTTCTCTGTCTCCGCATCTTGTAAATAAAACGGAAGCCGACGCAGCAGGAGAACGGGCCACGTTTAAAAAAATGGACCTTTTCTTTTAGTGCCATTACTTCCGACCCGTATTCTGCATAACGTGAAGATTTCGTCGTCCGTAAAATGTCCAGCTTCATCCGATAAAGCCGTGCGCGTTTGTGGTGCATCAAAAGACGTGTAATGCTAACAATAAGTTGTTAAAGCAACAAAGCCTATTGTAACGAGCTGATGTTTTGTCTAAAATTTGGGGAGGGGTCATTATTTTGGATGTTGTAGGCCTACTTTGCTTTACCCAAGATTCATTTATTTAATATCATATTTTCTCAAAATACAAAATAATGTCTTTCAATATATATATATGCTATACTATATATATATATATATATTCAAAGATCTTCTGAAGCAGCAAAGAGACTTTCATATCGATTAGGCTATAGAATCACCATAAATTCAAACTGACAATATGCCAAACTTCAAGCGTTTAGATTTTACAAAAGAACAAATGAAATGATTTAAAACGCAGCACACATTTATTGAAAAAATGTACCATAATTATTGTCATTTGTATTCTTTTTTGGTTTTGTAGTATTATTATTGCATAACATAAATACTGCAACAAACACACATGAAACAAGACTTTCATTAAACAGGAAACATGGGACACTTTATAAAGGCATTGACCATGTTCCTCCTCCAGTCATGCATCCCTTCACTTTTAAGGCTTCTTTAAACGGATCAAGTTCTTTGACAGATAGTCATCTCCCAGCATTTGTGCTCCATTTAATTGCCAGCACTTGAACTGATTATGGTTCTCTTTTGCATATCACATGACCCGTTTTAAGCCAATGGACTTCTGCATCTAGATATGCACTGGGCGCGTCAGAGTCCCTTGACTCTCGCGCAATCGACTTTCTTCTCTTTTTCAGTCTGGGTTCTTTTCAAAAAAGAGCCACAAGTCTCCATGTCCGTCGGGCTATGACAACGTCACTTATTCTTCGCCCGCGCTGGATTGACCCGATCATGTTTCTCTATGATAACGGTGTTTGCCTAGACGAATCTGGCAAAAACATGGACGGGTTCACAGGAGGTAACTTCTCTCCGAGTCCTTGTCGGAATTTGATGGCACATCCTGCCTCTCTTGCGCCCGGCTCTGCTTATCCGTCCAGCGAAATAGCTGCAGCAGGAGCGGGTGAACCTGGGAAGCAATGCAGCCCCTGTTCAGCCGTCCAGGGCTCTGCCAGCGCTTCACTTTCCTACGGGTACTTCGGTGGCGGTGGATACTACCCTTGCCGAATGTCCCACCATCACGGGGGCAGCGGGGGTGTTAAAACATGTGCCCAGTCACCCGCGTCTGCCTCGCCTTACGGGGAAAAATTCATGGACACGTCCTCTTCCCCGGGAGAAGATTACACCGCATCGCGCGCAAAAGAGTTTGCGTTCTATTCAAGCTACGCCTCGAGTCCGTACCAACCAGTTTCAAGTTACCTGGATGTGCCTGTGGTCCAGGCAATGAGCGGGCCTCCAGAGCCCCGACATGAGACCCTCTTACCTATGGAGAGTTATCAACCTTGGGCTCTCACGACCAGTAGCTGGAACGGACAGGTCTATTGCTCCAAAGAACAGCCACAGACGGGACACATGTGGAAATCGTCTGTACCAGGTAAATCAGACGTTTTGTCCTATATAATGCATATGTTTTAAATATAATACCAATCTTATGTTTCCTTACATCAGTATTTCCCCACTTATTGGATGAAGGTTCTATGACTTCACAATGTATTTCCCATTTTTTGATCAGATGCAGGATCTCATGGAGGATCTGATGGCAACTCTTATCGACGTGGGAGAAAGAAACGCGTTCCATACACCAAGGTTCAGCTAAAGGAACTGGAACGCGAATACGCAGCCAACAAGTTCATCACCAAAGACAAACGAAGACGGATATCCACCCAGACCAATCTGTCTGAACGACAGGTTACTATCTGGTTCCAAAACCGACGCGTAAAGGAGAAAAAGGTCGTCAACAAAATAAAAACCAGCAGTTAGCTTGGGTCTGGATGAATTTGGTAAAACCGTTTTTGACACACTCAAAAATGTGTTCAGTTATGAAATTATAGACGTTTTAACGAATATCTGTTTGTCTTGGACTACTGCTCTAAAGTGATCACTTTGGATCGGACAGGGTTGAATGGTGACGCGGTGCGTCATTTTGACGCCGCACCAGGTGACGGCGAAAACTGTATGGCCATATTTCCAACTCAGGACGAAGAGGGCCGATATAAAGCTGTTGTGTTGTGATTATTTACTGCTCACTTATGTCTATGGAATATCTATGGATTTTGAAAGTACTTGTTTGGATTTTCTATTCGCGCTCTTGTAAATCTGTATTTGCGCTTTTTGCGTCAATTCCTTAATAACGTCCAGTGTCAGTTTAATTAAAATGTAATTCAGGTTTTTGTTTGCCTCATGCTGGATAATATGAGGTATGGACTCAGACGTCTATCATATCTATGTATAATATGTGTTTATATTCGTGCCATATAGGCTAGGCCTACACTATAAAATTACTTTGTGTTGACGTAGCTTGTGTTTTGTCAGTGGTATAAGTGCTTCTCAAAAATCCGTGCCAATAAACCATCGATAAGAAATCTATGTATAAGTTATGTATTTACAAATTTTGACGACATCAAAAATGCATAAAATAAAACGTGATTTGTGTCATGTGTACATATAAGAAGTTAAACAATAAATTGATTTGTTGAATAGTAGAGTGAAACTTGTTTGATGGGCTATATATAAAGTGCATTTTAAAAAATCTTCTCATATCCTTAGAGTATTACAGGAAACATTGCATTTGTATTTGTATTTACATCTGTATTGGAAGGTTTGGCTAATGGCGTGCTTTTGCCATATCATAATGCAATGGCGCCACCTTCCGATGGACGTTTGTAAATGGAAGTGGATGACCTTGTGTGGTTTATTATAAAGGACCCAACTCTGTACAGACACATATGTACGTGCTTCTACATAGTTGGTTACTTCGATGTATTGCTACTAACGCTAAATGATTCCTGTTTTACAGGATAATTTTTATATAGAGTGCAAAACAAGTATTCTCTAAAACAGATAACTTTTGTTTCTTATTTTTTTGTAAATCACACTGTTAATGGCGACATATAAAGATAAGAAAAGCATTCACTTACATTAAGATTTTTAACGAAGTACAGGAAATACATAACCCCTCAAAATATTACGGTCACCTTTTTCATGTCAACGCTTTTCTCACATAGGAGAAAAATAGGAATCACATCAAATCTATTGAACACCCCACATGTCGGATTTAATACTAGAAACTATATCATTTCGATGAAGCCACGCTTTGCCTGGAATTTGTTAATATGTAATGTAGTCATTAATAACTTTTTGAAGTCTTACATAAGGATGTTATTAAAACAGCATTGACGAAGTTAACATATTTTTTGGGGGCCTATTTGCTCCATTCGCTTTTTTATGGAAACACAGATAAAGGGATTTTTACATGTTTAATATTGACTGCGTAATTTCATGTCTAATATCAAAATTATAGGTTGTTAATAATTGAATCAAACTTTGATGCTTCTTTCATAGATATATTAGTATATTGTGGATTTAAGTCTGGATAACATTGACACATTCGTCCCGATTTATTCCTGTAATAGTTTTTCAAATACAATTTTCGTTCCGAATAATTATTGTTGTGAAAATAATATTTTTGTTAGCTATAATTTTAAACATTTAATCATACACTCCAAGAACCGATGCTGCTTACTGAGTAACGAATTTACCGAAGTGACTCCAAATTTATCAAATGTAGGCTTATTTGATGTGATGTTAATTCACATCAAACAACCAAACCTGCAGAAAATATTACATATGGTATATATTCACGAATTATTTTTTTGCTTAAGCTTGTTCTTTTTTTTACTACAATTTCCTTTTAATATAAATATTTTCAGATATGTTTTTGGAGTTTAAATTTAATTCTTTAGTTCTCCTTTTTTCCTCAAAAAAGATAAGCCACGCTTTGCAAGAAATACATTTGATCAATCAGCAAGTTATCAGAAAAATAAAGTGGGAATTGGTTACATGAATTTAATATACAATACTTCTTTATCCTTTTGTCTCATTTGTTTGTATCAAGCAACAATAAACGTTTAATTTTGCATATAGTACTCTTAGTATACAAAGTAGTTTTAGTTTCATGGCTAAATTAGCCCTAGAAACACAAATCCTGAAAATATAAAAAAATACTAGTTTGACCTATTTTTGATGATAGCAATATTGCAAAGAATGGAGACTGCACATAAGGCACAGTTATGCTTATACAGTATAAAAGCAGTGTATCTTAAAACAACATGGTTTCTTTATTAAAAATAATTGTTCCGATAGCCCACTTATTTTTGAAGCACTTTTCTATTTATGTAATCAAATAAATGTACCATGTTTGAGAGAGTTTGTCCTCATTCTTCTAGCTTTTTAGAAAAGCTGGTGTCTGGCGCCATCTACAGATCAGAAAAGAAAAGGAAAATTGCAAGATTGCTTTTGGTTTGCCGTTGGTGCAAGCTCGAGAATATATTGTGTGGCTACTAAACAAATCCTGGTTTGTTCAGATTGATTGGATATGATTTGTCTTAGAACCGTTTATGAGGTGTTGACTTGTCTTTTGACATAACCAGTGGTATAAAAAGCCAATATACAGTGGTGGGACACTATAGGGAAGTATTTTATCATTTTAAACCATATATCCAGAAAAGTCCTTATTATTTATGCACACAATTAAAGACTGTTATGCTGATACAATTAAAATTGTATCAGCATAACACCGCCTTAGCCCCATTTCTAGACCTAAACCAAGAAACCTAATGGCCTAAAGATAATTCTTTAAATTCTTATAGACAAAATGTTTTTTTTATTAACTTAAAAAATATCTTTCTGTTTATATTTGGGCGATGCAGCTTAAAAAAAATAGACTCAACTGATGATCCACACTCTCTTTATTTGATTGTTTTTTAACATATTTTATTTCTTCATCTTTCACACTTACACTTTGTATCAAACATGTGGATATATATTTTTAAATTTTTACACAGTGTCTTACTTGAGACAGTTAAGAGAATTACAAAAACTGTCGCGGGTTTTATTCTGTGCGCCAGTTGAAGGGTTGAAAACACGGGGTGGTCGTCTGGACAATGAAAGCCAAGGCCATATACAAAAATCAAGCAAACATCAGATAAGGTTTGACTATTTTTCGTATAAAATATCTAAAAGCATCATTGGTATACCGTTATAATTATATATTTGAAAAATAGAAATACAAATTTGCGACATGTTAATTTCATTTAATAAATGATTGTACATTTGTTTTCATGTATTCTTAAAATGTCAAAAGAAAGAGTGATTATCAGAAAAAAATAAACTACATTTATTTAACTAAACACAGAAAATGTCTCTAGTAAAATTTGTGCTGTGACATTTTGTTACTCCGCCAAAGTACCTGCCTGCGGCTTATCTGTAAATTTTCCTTGTTTTGTCAAATTGTTATATTGAAAGGGAAACCCTCTATGACCTGTTCTCGTTTAACATTTTAAATTCTTTTACAAAACAACCTTTTAAACAAACTAGCTTCCTTTAAAGAATTCTCTGCTCTTAAAATGTAAACGTTAACACTATATTCTGGCTTTTTAATGACCTTTATGAGATGCAATTACAAGTCTCAACAATGATCTGAGGAGAATTACAAATAATTATGGTCTATGAAATTATTTCAGGCTCTACATATACAATAATTCTACATTTGAAGTTTTTTTTACAGTTTGACCTCCATTAAATTGTTTTAATCGTATTACTTTTTTCAACATAATAATAATTGTCAAAGAAAATGTAATAACATTAGATAAAAATAGTAGTTCTAATTGAACAATAGCACATGTACACAATTGTCTTGCACACTCGCACGCACACAACCTCACGCAAATAGCGTGTTAATGCTGTGTTAAGTAGGTCGGCCCTTCCATCTAGTTCCATATTCAATGCAGTTTGCCTGCAAAATTGACTTCACATGTATTCTTAGAAAGTAGTTTGCATAATGTAAATGATCTGTGTTGCTATATAGAACGTGTCTTTGTGCTGTGTGTGATAAGATGTTTGATATGCTATTTTGTCCAAGTGTAGTCCACTGTCTGATTTTCCAAACTTGTCACGTTAAGAGTTCTTCGTATAATGAAGTATCTTGTAAAGCCTTTGAATGTTCCTTAATTGGAAAACGACATTTGTGATACTTCATCCGGGGCATTGAGTGGCTTGCGTGGCATTTGTTGTCCTCATTTCCAGACTTGCATGGTGGGCGGCAGCCCGTCCCCCTCCCCGAACTTGAAGTCGACCGTATAGCCAAGTGTGCGGTAACTTTGGAAGAGGGGGAAGGGGAAGGATGCAGTCCCCAACACGAAACGTAAAAGCATGTAATAAGACCATAATAAGAATGACACATACAATATCAGATGTAGGGCTATATATTTTAAACCATTTTTGATGTTTAAATGTTAATATGTCTGCAACCATATAACCTATTGTTTAATTACTTGGTATAGCTATAGTAGTCTTACCTTAATCTGAAGTTTTTGAGTTAATGTTGGATTAACTCATTTAGGAGATGAATAAATTGTGTAAATGTGTAGCTTTTGGCAGTAGTGTGCTGACACGTCTGTGCTGTTGCCTGAACTGATCAGCCTCGTTTTGTTGGCCTAATAATGGACAAGGTCGTAAAAGAAATTGCAGTTAAATCTGACTCTTTACCGCACGTTTCCGTTGCACTCGGTCCCCAAATTACTGCTGAAATGTGTCCTTGACACGGCTCAGAATTGTTTGAGATGATGAAGAGGTGGAGCCTGCGATCTCAAGGAATCAGATATAGAAAATAACTGAAAAATAAAATCTGAGATAAAATCCTTAAGATTTCTTGCCTGATCTTTAACAGTATGGATGTAAGATCAGAATATCTGAAATATAATGAGAATCTCGTGTCACTCACCTCCGTGTGTGTTCCGCGTAGGCATGTGGCCTAATCCGGCTTTAGACCCACGGTTACTCTCGGTATACTCACATATGTGATCGGCCTTTGTGAAATGAATAAGGTTTAAGCTGCTGAAACATAAAACAGGGCAATGATAAATATTTAATATTGACAGTGTCAAGCATTGTTCCCAATAATCCATTTTCACCATCATTTCATAATTTAAAACAGTTGTTGTAACTCAAAACGTGCTTGTGTACTGTATAGTTGGCCATCGTCATACATATTAGTTTAAATAATAGTCTATGCGAACACAGCATAGCAGAAGAATTAAGATAAAACATAAGAAACGCATTGGTCCGGATAAATTGGGTAAAACCGTTTTTTGACACACTAAAACGTGTTAAGTTATAATAAACGTTTGTCTGCACGGATTTCTGCGTCAACAATTTTAATTTTATTCAAGATCAAAATACTGACATGCGTTCTTTAAAAACTATGTTAATACGTGTTTTGTTTTGCAGGGTTTTGTCGCTTAACTGCATTTTGTCGTTTTAAATGTAAACGTAGCTCGTAAAATTCTCATTCTGAATATTGTTTCAAAGTTCACTTTCCAGTACGCAAGGATTTGTAATAGGTGGATATACAGTAAGAGAGGGAGAAAGAGCGAGCTGTCAATAGCTTTTTCAGATCACGTGACCTTGGCCTCGGTCGGAATAGATCGTAATGGATTTCCACGTCATCTTACCTCTCAAAATTTCTGCCTGGCGGATACCGCTAGAACTCGGGTAGGCTCTCGCTCCTGAGAGCTATGTCGTGGGCGTTGCGCGTAGGTCTTTCTAGCTCCAGCTAGAATCTGCACAGGTACAATGATGGATTTTGACGAGAGGGTCTCCGTTGGATCAAACATGTATCTGCCTAGCTGCACGTATTATGTTCCGGGAGCTGATTTCTCCACGCTGCCCTCGTTTCTATCCCAGAGTCCGTCTTCTCGTCCGGTACCATACTCCTATTCTACTAACCTGCCTCAGGTACAGCATGTCAGAGAGGTTACATTCCGGGACTATGCCATTGAGGCATCTGGTAAATGGCCTCACCGAGGTCCACTGGGTCAATGCTATCCGCCGGAGGAAATGGTACACAGGGATTGTTTGGCAGTACCGACGACTGTTGGAGAAATTTTCCCCAAGAACAATTCATCTGCATACTATCACACATCGCATTCGAGCTCCGCGGCCAATTTCTACGGCGGTGTTGGAAGAAGCGGGGTGCTGCCTCAAGCATTCGATCAGTTTTTCGACACAGCCTTTGCGGGCTCGGACAGTGCGCCGAACGGCGAATACGCAGCGAGGGATAAACAGCACTCCAGTAAACAGGCAACGCCGGTCCCCGCGACGGAGCAGGAATCTGAAGAAAAGGAGCGACAGGAGACCAGTAGCCCCGAATCTTCTTCCGGCAACAATGAGGAAAAGAACAGCGGTATGTATGAGCGCAGCGAGCGTGCGAGAAAGTTTGCAATCTTGCGCGCTCCTGTTAAAAATTTTATATGCTGTTTTATAAGCGTATAAGGTTTATGGAGGGCTTGAGATTTCCCCAACAAAACCTAGGATACGTATAAACTGTTGGAATCACGTGCTTGGAATTGAAATTGGCCATGAAAATGCGGAGCGTGCGTGTTTTTAACTTGAACTTTAAAAGGGATTTTAGGGACCGCGGTGATTTCATTGTATTGCTTGCTACAGCATTTAATAACAAGATTCTCTTGTGTCTTTGTTTTATCATGATTGTTTATTTTGTGGGGATTTTTAAAGGTCTAGGGTAAACACCATAGTGAATAAGTACAGAATAAGAACGTACTTGATTTATAATATTCCGATATAAAAGCACTACCGCTTTACTATACAAATAAATTGTAATTGTTTATTAACTGTTAATAAATGCCTTTATAGACATTTTCAGTTTAAATATTTTTACTTAAAATAAAAAATTGAATATACTTATTTATAAAATAAAATATTTTTTATATTTATTACTTATACTAGATTTATTTGTTTATTGTCTTTTAGGTGGACCCAGGGTTCGCAAGAAGAGGTGCCCATATACCAAATTTCAAATCCGAGAGCTCGAAAGGGAGTTTTTCTTCAGTGTGTATATCAACAAAGAGAAACGACTTCAACTCTCACGGATGCTTAACCTCACTGATCGGCAGGTGAAAATTTGGTTCCAAAATCGGCGCATGAAGGAAAAGAAACTTAATCGAGATCGATTGCAATACTATAGTGCAAACCCGCTGCTGTAGGACAAGAACATAACAAAATACAGAAACCCAACAGCAATGATAACGATATAAAAAACGAGACGTTCCTGATTCACTGCGGATCATTTCAAGTTCGCGATAAGGAACCATTCGCTATGACTTTCCATTCCAAAGTGGATAACAAAAAGCGTAACATTGAAGAGCCCCGTTATTTCGGTACAGCTTGTTGGTGCTCATATATTGATACTTGCAGTATTACGTCCAATAATTAATTTATTGTTGGATGACATTTGCTTTCCTGCTTTCAGCTTTGGATTACAAAAAAACATGATAGAAACTGTCTGAAGCATTTGAAGTTAATAAGTAAATGTTTTTCAACACACTCTATGTTGATTGATAATGGTGGGTTTGGGTATGGTTGTTGTATTATTTGGGCGAAAGAGTTTGGTGTGTCCAAGCAGAAGAAACAACATACGAGAGTGTTATTTTTGACTGCTCAACGATTTCGATTTATTATTTTTACAACAATAAAATTCAGCGTTGTTATTGAAAGTCGAATTGAAAGTCGAAGGTATAGCAATAACAATTTCTTCTAATAATGTGATTATGGTCCTTTGTACTGGCCATATTCCAATCATTTCACAAAGTCTGTGAATGCAGAGATACAAAAGATATTTCAACAAATGTTGATTAAAGTGAAGTCTCCAAATCCCAACTAATAGTGAAACACATAAACACACCTGGTAATGCGTATAAACTTATCTCTTTCCGCTTACTATAACACATTTTCAGAAAATAAATATTATTGCGCACTGAACTTATTTGTCCACAGGAACGTGATAAACGTTGTACTGGGATTTAAATCGAAATCGACTGCTTGTGATCATGTACAACATGTATTTCCTAAATTAAATAATCCAAAGTAATTAAAACGTGTGTTTGTAACATATTATTTAATCTGAAATGTATGTGAGTCTCGCATGTCACGTGGGTTCAGAAATATGTGTATCGCCTTTATCTCGACACCTTTCAAAAGAGCAACTCTCTTGGTTAAAAACAGTTGTTACCTGACTTTTACTGTCACTAGTGGTCACCTTATTTGTACTTATCATCCGAGTGTTTATGACCGTGCTTGTAGCGTTCATATATGACAATCCAAGAGCAATAAACCAAGTGAGAGGGAGATAGAAAGAAAGTAGAAACCAGGGAGAGAAGGGAAGAGCTTTATGATTGCTTCTACTGAAGGGCCTGCCTGGCCCATCCTTTGAGGCGCTAAGGAATATCCGCCTAATGACGGAGACATCCTCCTTGTTGCTTAAGCAACGCTACAATAAAAAGCTCACTGTGTCTGGAGCATTTGGACAATTGCAGTGGGGTGTCATAAACTGTCTGAGAACCAAGGTTATTAACTTCGATTTCAAGGGGACGACGGGGAAGACGTCTCAAGGTGTACCACAAACATATATAGTGCTTTATTGGTAATATTAATTGATCTTGTTTGGATTTGGTTGCTTTATTTGAACTGTACATCTTAATTTATAGTGCATTGTGCCGGTCAGGAATGACTGTACGACGAGTACTTCAAATGGTGTCCATTGGGAGGCAATAGTGAGATCAATGTCATGGTCGTGGATCATCCATTGAAAATGTTCACAGACACATGGCTTTGAACGGGTTTTGAGATAACGCCGAAACAAATAGAAAGCCTGGTGTTTCTAAAGTAATCTGAAAAAAACATTTAGTAGTTGTATGTGGAATAAACTTAAATAATTATTCGATTGGAAGACTTTTTCCGAACGTTTCAGTTTTAAATGTAGGATGCAGGGTCTGAAACTTGTTGAAACATTCAAAATCCTCTGCTGGTGTTTCCAAAGGACTTGGTTCAGAAGTCACTAAAACATTTCAATCCGGCATAACCGCCTGCTTCCAGAAACACATGAAACGTCAACTGGTCTTATTATATGAAATATGGGGATATTAAAACATGGGGGCATTAAAAATCCACTTTTCTCACTGAATCAAAAAGTTTATGGCAAATGAACTGTGCTCCTGCGATTAAAAAATCCATTATGTTGAGTTTCCTCTGGTATGGTTGAGCAGAATTTATTAGATTAATTTTTTTTTTCAAAAATGTCCAAGCTAATTTATAGCCTGCTGCACTCATCGATTTATTGTGGTCTCAGAAATGGCGCCCATCTTTCATTCAAGCTTTCAGTAATACAACTTTCTAAGGAACATGATAGTCACAAAGCTGTCCCACTTTCACTCTAGTTGTGACAAATTATGTAATTCGAAATGGTTTTTGTGAAACAAGATCATGCCTTTCCGCAATAAGGATTCAATAACAGCATGAGGATGTGAAAGACGGGTAGTATTACAGTGCGCGTGCAATATTTGTCTCTGGTGCAAAATAAATTCTTCCGCTGATAGCAATAAAATATCAGATTTTTCTTCTCGAGTTCCGTTTACAGCGAATACGATCTTGGGGATAAAGCAACATCACATTAACTAAATCCTTTAGTTTCTATATTTCAACAAGGCTAAGCGTGCCAACTAAAAGACACAGAGAAAATGTAGGTGGGCAAATGTGCAGCTAACGAATGATCAAAGGTGTAAGGGTTGTTATTTGATCAGGGAAAACGCGTTGTGTGTGGTTGTGCAGTCCCAAAAGTGTCTTCTTTCATTTTTGTTCTGTAGCACTATGAGCAACTATTAATCCCTTAAAATAGCGAATACACATTTAATGTTCCATATTAGTGATACAGCACAGTTCACATTCTCAGTTCATATTCTTACAGATATATGGATTACAAATAGGAGAATAATTTAACAATATCAATTATAAGTGCACACACACACACACACACACACACACACACACACACACACACACACACACACACACACACACACACATAAATATGTTATATTTGTGTCTATATGTATATATAATAGACTATATATATATATATATATATATATATATATATATATATATATATATATATATATATATAATTTTTTCTACATTTTCTAAATCTGCAAAAAATGTCGGTGTTTTTAAACTAAAAGGCTATATGGTGGAGGATATTTACAATTTAATATATTTCACAAGGCTATATGAGTTTACTTTTAAAACTCTGCTTGAAAAATCTTTCAAAAAATCTATTTTGCATGGCTTATTCTAAACAAACTAACTAAAGTTCAATCAATATTCATTGGAATTTACAATAAAGCGTGATTTCCTTTCATTATGTATGTCGAACAAAATGTCTTTAAAACATACTTGCAATAACAATATACTAGCTAACATTTATTTGTTTGTACATGTTTAAGCATAAACTTTTTTTATTCCCATTATCCTTCTTTTATTTTTTTACATTAAAAGAACGCAAATGGCCTGTCGCCTTGTATATTCTGTTTGGTGCACAACACAAAAATAAAACAAAGGTGACGCAGAGATTGAGGGTGTGGTTTTGCGTTTATGTGCCTCTAGTGTTACGTGTGTGCTGAACCTTTACACAACCAGCCTGCTAAACCAGAGAAATGACATTGACCACCAATGAGCTCTTTAGTTTGTTGTAACCAAAACATCTCTTGGTAATGGCGGTTGCAGTAAGCGAGCTGGTGAGTTAGCATTTCGTTCTATAATAAGAGGATTTCATTTTTCATCTACACAATCATCAGGTGATGGATTTGAATTTATGATTGGAATATCATTGAAACCAAACCAAAGTTTGGATGAATGGATGATCGAAGTTCAGATAAATGGACGAACAAAATGGAGCCGTGGAGAACAGGTCACTTCCGATTATAGAACATGCAGGGTTCAAGAGATGTTCCTGGCTTCTGTTCCTGGGATCAAACGCAAATTGCATTTAGCCTAGATATTTACACTGGCTTGTCGTGAATAGGAAATTATGGAATGAGATGGAGATTCTAGTCATTAATGTCAAAAAGGCCTTTTATTGCTAATTAAGTATCACTGTCCTTTGGGCCTACAGAGCAAGGGGAAAGTCTTGGAATTGTGCTGGTGAGGCAATCTAAATGTAGGTGTATATGTTTTCTTGATGTTGTTTTTATTTATTGTTGTTGGATTTGTAATAATCTTATTCATCATATGCCTAATATGGAGTTATTGTTAACTTAAACTGCACAAAGATGTAAAAACTCAAACCCTATTAACAATTGAAATCAATCAAAATCCACATTCTGAATAATCAAAAATAACCTAAACACACTGCAAACTATAACAAGAAAACTTTAATTGTCATATTAAAGCCATGTATGAGTGAGTAGTCTTATTTACACAAACACATAACAATTTTTCTTTATTCTTCTACATGGTTTTGTTTTCCTTGCTCTTTGTCGTGGTTTATTTGCAGACAATGCCATTTTTTTAGCATTTGTTTTTATAATGCATGTCTATCTCTGAGAGTAGGCAAGGAGTACTCAGCTAACGGATAGGGATACCGGAAGAAGTACCGTCATTACGGCAAACGCCAAGTCACATGAACGAGGAGTTCCTGTTTGGTGTGTACTTGACTCATGAGCGCCGCCTAGAAACCAGACACAGTCTGACCAACAGGCAAGTCATTAACGCAGATGCCAATATGACAAAATGTTATCAAAAAGCACGTTTGTATTTACCTTAGATGAGTAACCACACGCGTTGAGATCACTTTTCTGTTTAATTTAATACACAGAATATTATATTGGTTCTTTGGTTCACATGTGGGAAATGTAAGTTACATCACTTTGGTCTAGTAGGGCTATTTATAATCTAATATTTTGTCCTTAATAGCGCATGGATCATTGTGCTATAAGGCTAAATATATTTACAGATATCATATATATTTATATCAATCAGATCTGTATTGGGAAAAATGGAAAGCGTTAATTTGGGTGGTTTTCTGTCAAATGTGAATCTGTGTGCACAACTAAATACAATTTATTTATTTAAACGGAGTAAAAAAATACATGCTGGGACTTTGTGGGGATTTTTTCTATAATTGTTTTACATTTTCTATTGAAGTGGAAATGGTTTGATTTTATTTAAGCAAACTCTGTTTGGTCGTAGTAGAATTATCATCGAGTTTAGTCCGCTTTTGTGACGTTTTATTGCTGGTTACTTTATGAGGCTAGTCGCTTTTCAGCGACACTACCCTCAGTACAGACTGGATAGAGGCAGGAATAAGAACACTAGGATTTCTGGCAAAGACTAAGTACGGTTTTATTTCGCCCAAATAATGAAATGAACGCAGGTAAGGCATTACGGTTCTTTTTGTTGCAATTGTGCCCTGTACGATTTGATAGCCTGATTGTCTGGAAAAAAAATGGTTACACTGCTTTTGTAGAAAATGCATGACGCAAAGATATCGGTTTGTTTGCATACCTTAAGTTATTAGACGCTTTGAACCAGACTGCTGAGTGGTTTAGGTAGTTTCATGTTGTTGGGATTGTACTGTTAAACTCTGCAACATGAAACTGTCTTTACTACCCCAGTTATTTCATCCTTACCCTGTGATATTTAATGACTGCATTATATTTAGCGGGCATTGAAACTAGAATAGATTTCATGGCCTTAACTTCTTTGTAGCTGTAGTAAGCGCAACATGCATTTGTTCATGCTGTTTTAACAGAAACATTGTCTCAGCTGTTTGATTATTTTTATGATCGATTGGGATTAAGCTATAAGTTGATTTGTCCTCGAACTGACGGTAGACCAGACATGACAAGGCCTAGGTTACGTCCACAAAGCCGAAACTTAGTCTCGGGGGCAACAGCGACCTCGGTGGCGCGCCAGTGAGCTCAAACACCCAGCACCCCTGTTTTGGGCTTTAGGTGGCTAAACACAAAAGATCGGCTTTATGGTGGCACTGCGGCAAAACCAAAGGGGATTTATCTGTACCTAAAAGGCATTGTGGTTGTGCTAACTCGACTGTGTTAACAAACACCCCTGTGCCGTTTACAGCCTCAAAGTGCTATGCTGTTTCCGTTTCTTTTTTCTTCTTAGTGGTGTTTCCTGCTGTAAAAGAGTAAAATCCTCCTGCATGTCCTTCTGCTAATCACCAGTGGATCACTTAGCAGTGTGAACATGCTATATATTTATATATTTATAAATGGATACATGTGTATTTGTATTGATGTATGCCTAATATTTTCAATTTTTTTTATTTTAATTACTACATTTTTAGTTTCTGGAATTGGACACAGGAGGATTTTACTATTTTTCTTAATAAGTTATATTTGTTGTAATCTTTTTAATTTTAAGATGCAGCCTATTTCAAATGCAATTTTTTTTTCAAATTCAAATTACGTTTATCATTTATTTTAATACTTTTAGTTAATAGTTAGTGTAATAAAGTGTGTTAACAGTAGTTAACTTTTTTTAGTAGTTAAATTTTGTTTTGCGTCTGCCGATAAATATTTAAATTTGTACTTATGTGTTAGATGTGTACATGACACATCAAAAATATTTTACTATAAAGTCACTGTTGTATTCAACCAATTTTAATTACAGAATTAGTTCTTATTTTTAAACAATTTTAGAAAGTGAAATTGCGCACATTTCAGTTAAAATAGCTACTAGAGATTGACCTGTTTGACGTTATTGTCCTTTCTTTTGAGTAGATATGTATAGTATCCTGAAGATATAGTTAATATATATATATATTTTAACTATATCTTCAGGATACTATATATATATCTACTCACAAAAAGGACAATAACGTCAAACATATGTATATATATATATATATATATATAATATATGTGTGTGTGTGTGTGTGTGTGTGTGTGTGTGTGTGTGTGTGTGTGTGTGTGTGTGTGTGTGTGTGTGTGTGTGTGTGTGTGTGTGTATATATGTGTGTGTATATATATATGTGTGTGTGTAAATATACATATATACATGTATGTAAATATACATATATACACACATACATACATACATACATACATACATACATACATACATACATACATACATACATATATATATATATATATATATATATATATATATATATATATATATATATGTATGTATGTATGTATGTATGTATGTATGTATGTATGTATGTATGTATGTATGTATGTATGTATGTATGTATGTATGTATGTATGTATGTATGTATGTATGTATGTATGTATGTATGTATGTATGTATGTATGTATGTATGTATGTGTGTATATATGTATATTTATATATGTGTGTTTGTATATGTATATAAACTATATTAAATGTTATTTAAGCTAAATGCAATTTATGTTTTAATTTAACTTGGAATTTATAAAATTTGCTTTTTTGGTTATTCTGTTTGGGGAGACACGGTTAACAGTAAAGAAAAACAACGGTTTTAAGGCCGCACAAGTATTAAATCAAATTTATCAGTCCATATTGTTAATACAGTAGCATATGTCAATCCCATTAATTCCGAACATTTTTATTACATTTAAAAAAAGGCCATGACTGGTGAGAACCAAGTATCAGAATGACTATAAGATAGTGGCGACGTAAACTGAAATTGTTACATTACAATTTTAAACCACAAGACTTGCATAAAACATCTATACTCGTTTTAGATTCATGTTTAAATTATCACGTATACATTTAAAGTTAAAATTGCAAACAATGCAAAAAAAAAAACAATTTCATTTCCTGACCGTGGTGACGCAGACAACATTGAAAACGAATTTAATACTTAGGATAGAAGTCAGGATAGAAATGGCAACGGAAATCAATATTTTACTTTATTATGCATTCATTCTATGCAGTATTCTTTAGAACGAACCTCGTAGAAAGATTTTTTGATTCAACAATCTTTTTGCTTTTAAAGCCACACAATCTGTTCAGAGAAAAGTTCAAAGAAAACACTTCTTAACACGCTTAAAATTTGTATTCTTCATTATTTCAATTTTGACAGTTGTAGTTACATAATGGAACTTTATAATTAGAGGATAGTAATCTTATTCTATTGATATATTTTTGTCCTCTCCAATGGTCACGTGTGCACATCATCCAATGAAATGGCACTCTGCTCCTAACTTATTAGCTGACCGGAGCTTTGTGAGGGGGTTGCCTCTCCATTTCCACAGATTGTTATTTTGTGAGCGTGTTACTGTATGTGTGTGTTCGTGTTTTTTATGTATGTGTGTGTGTGTGCATGAGAGTGCGACCCCGCCATGTCGACATCCGGCGCTCTTACAGGATACTACGTTGACTCGCTTATTTTACCGGAGAACGAGGACACTCGATTCTCCACTGGCTCGGCGCTCATCCCGCACACCAGGCCTTCTGTTATACCGACAGACCACACAGAGCTCGGTCCCTGCACATTTCCATCAAAGCAACCTGTGTATGGTGGCTCAGGTTGGGGCCACATCCAAACGCATTTTTCCAGTGGTATGCCTCCAGTGTACCAACCGCATACGCAACCTCCTGTAGCTGGGGATTACGTGCAGTCTTGGCTGTTGGACTCGGGTTGTGGATTGCCTCTCACTGACCCACCAGTGGTCCTTCATAACTTCCATTCCAAACCTGATACACATAGAACAAGTTATGAAGACGCACAGGCCAGTTTGCATGCTGTGCCACCTTCTGGAGACCTCACTAGCGGAAGATGCCCTACCGAGACGGAGGCACCGTCTGCGCAGGCTGCAGACGGGGACTGCGAAATCGAAGAGAAACCGGTCGTTGACCCAGGTAAGGTTCTTCATCTCTCACTGTAGTTTGCATGCTGTAAAAATCGTGCATGTCATGGAACTGAGAGTGTGCTTTGACAATGTTGATGTGATGCTTTCTGGTTTATTCTGTGTTCTGGATGAAGGTTCTTGTGTTAAAACTATTCAGTGCTCGTTTTGATTTCGAACCCTCCTGCCTCTCCCTCTACCCTTTCTCAGACAACCCCGTGTCCAACTGGCTTCATGCGAGCTCTTCGCGTAAAAAACGATGCCCTTATACTAAGCACCAGATCCTCGAGCTGGAGAAAGAGTTTTTATTTAACACGTACCTCACGCGCGACCGCAGGTACGAGGTCGCCCGTCTTCTGAACCTTACGGAGAGACAGGTCAAAATTTGGTTCCAAAACCGCAGGATGAAGATGAAAAAATTAAACAAGGACGGAACGAAGGACGACCGAGAGTAAAGCACTTCGTGTAGGTGGGGATGAGGAACGATTCATCCATTTTCTGAAATTAACTCGTTTGAATGTTACATTAAGTACTTGTGTCATTCCTTCAAGCAAGATTTAATTGTCGATTGTCTTAAAGCATGCAAGGGTCTAGTCTTTGGATTAGGCTAAATGTTTGTCATGTGTGATTTTTACTGATTTGAGAATCAGTTAAAGCTCTGTATTTCATTTGGGCCCAATTTTATTAGGAGTGACTAAGGGGCTATATGTTGTATTCCCCTCTAGATTGTAGATTTGTATACCAATGTGTATTTCGGACCACTTATTAATCGTTTTCTTTTATGTTTTGTAGCAGTTTCTATTTTTTTAACTTTACAGATTTATGTATTTGTACACGTAGTTTATGTGGCAACGGCCTCCGCGGTCATGACAAAATCTAACAAATGATTAATTATGACAAATGTTGTAATACATTGAGGAAGAATACCACTACCTATTGTCCCTCCACTACCTATATTTTACTTTAAAATAGTTAAAAATGTTCACGCCATATCAGCCGATATAGGGGCGTTGAGTGAGTTGTAAAAAGCAGGGACAACTTAAGATAATAAACTGTATAGATATAGCACTGTAGACAACTTTACAAATACCTCATGGTCTGTTGACCGCTATGATTTTGTTTTTATTATTATGAAACTTCTCAGATGTAATTTGTGATTTATTTATGGAATAATAAAAGCAAATCATATCTCCAAACAAGTGTCCAGGAAATTTTATAGTCCTCATGGGGTTTAAAATGAGGATAGGAAATGTTCAAAAAAATTGCACCCAACCTCTGAATCTTCTTAAAACTTCTCTTTATGCTCGTCATTAACTAAAAAGACGTTTTAAGAAAATCTGGAATCTAAATATAAACAAAAATGAATTATTACAAAAAGAGTATCTTTTGACAGGTCAAGAAAGTTGAGAAAAGCCAAAAATAAAGTGTCGACGTAAAACTTGAAGTTTTCTGATGTAAATGTAATGTTTTATAAATGCATAAAAATATTTTGGGATAATGATCTCCCTTCAAATACCATACAAACGCACATATGTTTAATTTAAATCACCCTTTTCCTCAGACTTATGGAACTTCAGAGGAATGCATTCTATGGCGAGTTCGGACTCGGGAAGAGAAGTGTCGTCTTCTGACCCGTCTGGCAGACGAGGTTGTTAGCTGCATACTGCCATAAAAGACAATTACCGCTATAACCGTTTATGGGGTGCAAAGCGCTGCGAGGCGAGAGAACGCAACACAACAAAGATGTTATGAGGCTCGACAGATGAGACCAGTAAATTATGTGCCATGTGTGCATGAATCTATGGAATTAAAAGAACGTACCTGTGTCTTTGCACTATGACGTGATACATTTTCTAATAACTATAACGGAATGGGCGACCGTGTTGGATGCTGTTTCTGCAGACACAAATAGATATTTGACGAGGTCTACAATGTAGCCAAGTGGACGTTAGATGACGGTAGACATGAGTATCCCAAAAGGATGTTAACTTCAAAGGCCTCACGTCAGGGCCATGAATCGTAGACTCGGCAACACTGTCTGGCATTCCGCGTTCAATGGCTTTATGACCGTCCAGACACAATTAGACTGTTTCTAGAGGCCCAGTTCCCATTTGGAGAGTTTTCCCCCCTTCGTTCCCACCTGCCTTCAGTGAGACTCGACTATGTGCACAAAAAAGCCAGCGGAAACAATCTAGTTTTATTGGTCTCTTTGATTGCATTTCGCCCTACGGCACCCTAAAACACCCTCTGTGCAGGCCTAAGATATGCACAGCAAATAGAGGTTTCTATGCACACTTCCCAGAAAAAGATGTCCAAAACTATTTAACTTTTTATTATTCAACGGTTTCGGATAAAGCACAAATTTCTAGGTTATATCGATACATCAAAATTTGGTCTTTAATCTCATTTGTTGTTATTATACAGTTAAACCACTTGATGTCAGCAAAACCTAATTTGGACTTGAAAGCGTGTATACACAACAGGCGTTTAGTACATTTCATTGGCCTACTGGTTTTCAAAAATAGTTTATTTTTTAAATAACTTAATGTGTATTTAATTACTTCTTTAAAAAGAAAGCTCTTCTGGATGATACTGATACCCATCGCCATACCACTACAGCGATAATTTTTATTAAAACATAAATGTATATTTATGGGTAAGTAAAAATGCACAGTTACAATTAATATATTTATATAAATAATACATTTCGTATCTAAATAAAATATTTCACATTTACACCACAACTTTACCTTAAAAATCTAAAGAAGGATAATTGTGCTCCGTTCTAAACAATGAAAGTGAAATGGGAATAAAGATGTGATCTTATGTGTCTGTTCGGGGAAGAATGTATTCACGTAAGCTGTTTGTTTAAACATTTTCAACTCAAGTATCAATAATTTTTCAACAATTATTACCTTACAAACCTATCATTCAGACTGGATGCGATTTTATATGCGAAAGTCGCTACTTTGCTATCAATACGCATGAATTTCTTGCATAAAATTATATTCATAATTTGTTAAAAACAAAATGTTACAAGAAATGTATTGATTCATAGGAAGAATGTTCTTACACTAAACTTTATTTATTATGAGGGATAGAAAAAAAACAGAAATATCAATATATATTTCCCCGTTTATTTATGATTAATTCAGATTTATTTTATGATTTGGGGTTTTTGAAAATCCTAAATTTAATGTATCCTTCTTTACCGAATACAACAAAAAAGCAAGATTATGGAATATAAAGTGATTTTGGCACAAAACTTGTTCTTAATGTTTTAAAATTCAGAGGCCCATTTTGTTTAAATAAATATAAGTATTGCCCAAAATATGAATAATTGTATTTATAGAATAATTGTGAATATAGAAGTTCCTCTATATTTAAATGCACATTTTAAAAACTGATATGGTTTTGGTATTTTTTGCCTCAGAAGGTTATATATCGAGTTCATTGATTCATTAATGGGATTAAGCGTACTAAGTGACTGTTTATTCAGCCTATAAAATCAAAATATGAATTCGCCTGTAACAAGTATGTATATTTCTTGTGTAGTAAACATTCTTTATGAACACATATATAATTATATTACTATGGTATGTACAACTACTGTGTATGTTTTTCCTATTTGTTATATAATCGAAATCTGAGTTGTCCTCCAAAGACATCGCTGCATGCATGCATGTTATGGTGTCGGAGGCTACAGTGTCTTGTGCTGCCATTGCGACATTTCCTCTCCGATGCAGCTGTTCATAGCATGTGTGAAGTCATAAACGTTTTAATGCCTTGGCTCTGTAGTAATAAATTAATTACTCAGACCGTAATAAATGTGCTGCTCACCAATGCGTATCTGGTTACATAATTGATTTCTCTCTTTGTGACTGCTTGCAGAATTCATAACCAAGTGCAAAAAGGAATTCTATCCAATATTCATTGCATAGTTTTATGCATATCATATTTAATCCTGTACTGCAATAATATTTACAAAACATGTGCCAAGTAACAGAACACCAGACAGAGGCGTTGCATTTAAAAAGAAAAAATACACGAAAGCAAATGCATTAGGGCTCTCATTGAGTAACAACATTATACTATCAGTATTTATGACATGGGGTGTCAAAACGATTAGTCGCATCTAGAAAAAAAGTTACAATTTACATCATGTATTTCTGTGTATGGTGAATATTTATTTTGTGTTTGTAAGTACTTGAAAACATGCTTATTTAGAAATTTGTAATTTAATTTAATTTAATTTCATAAGTGTTAATATATAATTTTAAATATTTAAATTAAAAAAGTACACCTACATATTTGTGTATGTGTGTGTAAAGAAGTGGCACAGACTACAGACATTTATAATGTTAACACAAGCTTTGATTCTGGATGCAATTAATCGTTTGCAGATAGATACCATCAATGCTAGGCAGAGTCACCTGCATCTGAAGCCCTTACAGTCCTTAAAGGCAAGAAGTGAGCGTGTTTACATATGCTTGTTTGTAAACACGTTCAGTGTATCATACATACCATTTATGGCCATTTAACATTACTGTTAAGTTTCCCAACTTTTGAAACATACACACTTGACAAGTAAATCGACAATTTGAACCCCAGAAGAAAGCGGGTCGTCCAAATAAAGATTTTTTTTATCACAATAATAAAAACATTAACCATAATACTTAGAAATTAATATTAATAATAGAATGGTGTCTACCTTTAAATTCCGTTAACTACAAAATACGTAAAAGGAATCATAGCCGTTTGTCCATTAGCGATTTTTTTTGCTTTTATTTTTTTCACAATTTCTCATCAAGATTTTTTTTATCATTTGTGTGTTTCCTTTATAATCGGTTATTAGCAATTGAATTCGCAGAAATGTAATGCGTAAAAATAAATCCTATTTTTTTTTTCCTGTGAGTTACTTCTGTAAAATGGCGCCTGGCAGTAAACATTGCTTCCCCAGCCCCCATCTCTGTCCTTTGCCCCAAAGAAGCTATAAATCTGTTGTTTATGAAAATTTACTACTTTGCTTCGAAACTTTACGAGGTGCCGCTGGGTCCCATTGGCTAGCAGCCGGTCACGTGCTCTTAAGGCCACATGAACGTGAACTTTTTATGTGTATTCATCCCAGCGCAAAATAGAGCTGCATTCTTCTCCTGATCCTGCTTTGTCTAGGCTTCTTTAGGGAACGCCATTTCATATAATCTTTTCGTTTCTTTATATGTTGTGTTGTTTAATCCTGTGGTAATATTCAACATGGCCATTGCAGAGGAAAGAGAGGATTGTTTATCTCGTTTGTCACGCTGTGGCTGGATAGAGCAGTTGTCTGGGGAGCTGTGGTTAACTTCTGTTTTTCGCCTTCGCCAATCAACAGAAACATTTAACGGTAAGGACACGTTTTTTTGTATCATTAAAGCTGTATTTTCAGTTCTTATTGTATTTTTTCTGTCTGGTGTCCTTGGGGATGGTGTTTTATCAGCTGGTCTTCTTGTTTATTGTTGCTTGTGTATAGCCTACTGCAGTAAACAGTAAACTGTAATCTTGTCGTTTATATAAAGGTATTTTTGACACTTAAGGTGTTATTTATTTTGCATAGAAATAGGAAACGATTTAAGCGATTATATTACGAATTGCATTGTTATGTATATTCTTGGGATGCATTAAATGCGTAGTGACTATACAGTGCATTTTGGTTAATTTCTTGAATTGTTCCAGTATCTCATTGCGTTGTAATAGCTTTGGGATTAGTAAATTTGGTGTCAAAACAAGCTTTCTTGTATGTAGAGCTATTCAAAAAAGCTGTTTATTCTCAATGGGTTCTTATTACGTTCGCTATAGCTATACCATATTATTTAGAACCTACGTTGTGTTTAACAATGAAATGTATAGTACCCTGTAATCGCCGCTAGGTGGCAGTGCTTTACAGTACTGGGCAATTGACCAAGCCATTGGTTTCTTTTCAAAAAACAAGGCAACCTTTTAGGGCAAATGTGGTTGGATTTTATCAAAGCTGGCAACAGTATATTAGTGTTTTATCGAATCAAGAACTGAGGTTGGATTATATGTGAAGTCTTTAAAATATATGACTGTACCCCATATAGCACAGAAAGACTATATGCATTCTAAACCATAAACATCTTACATACATCTTCTGGAGGTCTATGGGACATCTGACACAAGACGTCTCAATGATGTATTGCACATTGTTCATCAATTGGGCTTAAACTTGACCTGTTTATTTGGTTGACGACATAAAGTCTATATGTATTGTTTATGCAGACCGTTGTTTTGTAAAATGAAGTGCTTTCGAATGGTTGAGTTGGAATGACGTTGGTCTTCTATTCATTCATACACGATGTGGGGTTTGGTTCGTTGGTTGTATAGAAATTTTAGGATTCATTTTTTACAACGGAACTCTATCTTTATTTTGAAATGTTCTGAAAACAACAACGTATCACAAATTCCATCGTTATAAGAACTGTCAAAAGTCAAAACGGTCCGAATGTTGTAAAATAGAATACATGTATACTTTGCGTTAAATATGTATGAGTATATTCGTACTCTATTATTATGGTTACGCTCTTAGCTATTAAACATTAGTAAAAAATAAAAAATAAAGATATGGATTTGTGGGTGAAGGCTCGATTTCAGAGGATTAGATGGGTATGCCAGTATTCACTGGCAAAAAAAAAAAAATAGGTTGGCAGAATAATTTGAGATACTGACTCTCATTTTGACTTAAAATAGCTATGTATGACTACAGATGCTGGCAGGCTACTTCCTTGACACTTCCATGTAGCTGTTTTAAATTATTAGAGGCACCTATACCTCAAAAAAGAGAAAGAGGAAAAAAGAGACACATCAATCGTGGTCAGGAATACTATAAAGAGTAATGGTTTTGGCCTTATATTTGCACAGTCTGAACATTTATGACACGGGCTTTGGATAAGGAAAGTAATATTGATTTAGCTGAACATATTGCAGGATAGCCTCAAGAGAAGTCGTTAACCCAAGGCATGAGAATTTGGGTTGCAACAAAATCATATTAATATGATATTAAAGATAAGCATAAAATTTGAAGGACATTTAGGAATAAAATGCAGGAAGGCTTTATAACATTAAAATCGAATCGACTATTCACGCATTCATTTTAACAACAAATGTTTTAGGCATTATATTGTTGTTCTTGTAAATGACGTTTTCTTAATCGTTTATTTTAAATCTATTTTAAATTAAAGTTTTATACAAAGACATCAATCAAATGTATTTTTTTTAAATAAAGAAGTCTTCACGTTTAGATTATATTGCGGTGTAAAACTATTGACAATTATATTGATTTAAAACCATAATCTGTTGTTCAGTTTTTGAACAACAGATTTGTGTGAACCTTCTAGTGTGCGTGCTTTGTGTGCAGAACGCGGCGCATTGTTTCAGCAGATCCTATTTTTCTACCGCAGAGTCGTTACCCTCTGAATGACCCCACCGTGTGCTAGCATCGCGTCTGATAGATTACAGAAGCAGTGCCACATTGAACCAGATGGTGGCGCGCTACTACAATCTTTAAAACAACTCGTTTGGTGAAACTCTCGTTGCGCGTTCACGTCCCCAAACAATCCAACACTTATTTCCTGCTTGTGCGCGAGTTTGCCGCTGGAGGTCACAGAATAGGATTTACGACTGGTCAACAAAAACACGTGACTTTAAGCCGTACCCCATATTTGGAAGCCTACGTAGAAAGCATTAAGTCTGTCTTACTCATTTCCATAATTCATCATAAATTGTGCAAGGGTGCAATAGAAGCTCAAAACCAACAAGCGACACAAATCAAACACGCTCAGTATTGTTCTTTCCACAACTGTAGTTGTAGCTAAAATAATTATAAGGTAATTATTGTCAACCAATGAGCTCTTATTTTGTGAACTCATTTTGCGGTCGCTATCCAAATGGTGCGGACTACCCCTTACATAACTATGGAGATCACAGCTCTAGTAGCCAATACAGAGATTCTACGGGCATGCATTCGGGCAGGTATGGCTACAATGGATATAATGGAATGGATCTTAGCACCAGGCACTCTACCACCGGACACTTTCTCTCATCTGACGAGCAAGCTCAGGGCTACACGGACAATCAAACTGCGACGCCTGTCCTGTACAATCAACCGGTTACCGCGGACAGCGCTGCGTCCCCTGACCCTCTACCCATCTCGTCTTTGGCCAACTCTCCTGTCAGCGAGCCCTCACACCGCTCCCTAAAAACATCACTGCCGAACTCCTCTGGTCCTACAGCCAACGGTGTCGGGGCTAATGTCAGTCGCCAAAACAGCTCCAAAGCGTCCCACACTATGGAGGAAGAAAACCCAGAGGGAAGTACACAGGCAGCTTCACAGAATGCATCTGATGCGTCGCAGCCCCAAATTTATCCATGGATGCGAAAACTTCACTTAAGTCATGGTAACCTTGAAACATTTCGTTTTGTTTGTTAACTCTTATGTGTTAGATTAAACTGTTACGTTTTGGGGAAGTTGGGGAAGTCTTATTCAAGTGCAGTTTTATTTGTTTTAGGTGTTTAATGGTATAATTTATTTAACATTATTTCACGTGTCTGTATAATGTTTTACGTATTTCTTTTGATTTAATTATTTTCCTGTTAATTGAGGATTTCTTCAGTGTAATTTTATAATAACCACAAAATAGTTGAACTTACCCAGAATAAATTTGTTTCTTTTTGAGGGGAACTGCATGCTTTCGATGAGCATTTGAATGTCATTTTCTAAATACATCAATTTGTAGTCTATAATAATGTAACAATGGCCTTATCTTTTTCCTATGACAGACAGTTTGACCGGACCAGAGGGTAAAAGGCCGAGAACAGCCTACACACGTTACCAGACGCTTGAACTGGAGAAGGAGTTCCACTTCAATCGGTACCTGACACGACGCCGACGAATAGAGATCGCGCACACTCTCTGTCTATCAGAGAGACAGATAAAAATATGGTTTCAGAACCGCAGAATGAAGTGGAAAAAGGACAACAAATTGAAGAGCATGAATATGGCTGCAGCAGGAGGCGGATTTCGGCCATGAGAATGTTTACAAACTGTTCATGTGCATAAACTAAATGTTTAAGAGTTAATAGTGTGGGTGTGCGCCTGTTTCTTATATTTGTGTGTTCCGTATAACTGGGGGACAAAATGTAATGGGCTTTTCCCATTTAGCAAAAGAATTTCCACTTGTTAGAGAATTTACTGGCTCATGACCAGTAAAACCTTTGACCAGAAAAACAAAAACATTTCCTCTCTGTGTTTTCAATGTTGTATATATGGGCGGATCTTTGCATTGTCTTTAGAAACTCATGAATGTGTAGAATATTATAATTTTTTGGACTATAAAATACATTAAACTATCTAATGCGTTTCGAAAGCGTTGGTTACGCTAAACTAAAAGTGTTGCGTTTGATTGCTTACAAAGCAGAACTTAAAGACGTTTTGATGTCTTATTGTTTGTAAATATGCATTGATATATTTAATGTAGCCTATTTATTATAATTTGACATTAAATCTTCAACCGTGTCATTATTTTGTAGTCAAGCTTAAAGTAAGGTACCTGTTTCGGTCGTGCTGCACTGTCATGTTATTGCTGGGTATTGATAAAGTCGTTTCGTTCATTCTTGTAAGTCGTGTCTTTATTCGTCTAGCTTAATGTGTTGAAGTCTGTTTTACGTTTTTAAGTGTTAGAGACGATGTATATTTATTTTATCTTGTGAAACCCGAATGATAAATGGGAGAACAGAACACGGTGTGCTTAAGAGAAATTAAATGGTTATGACAATAAACTTTTTACTTAAATGTTAGATACAAATGTTGTGTCATCTTTTCAATTCTTTGTTGCAGCCAAGGCAAATGTTTATTATTTACTTATTAATAAAATACAACTATAACTGTGTAAAAATAGTTTAGAGTTAGATCATAAAACAAAATTAAAGACGACTGTGTAAATTCAATGCGGAATGAATTTATTAGTTCTGATTTTTCTTTTTTGTTAAAGTATTATTTCTGGCAGTTCAACAGGTACGAGATGCACAAAATGCCATTTTACTTACCCGGTCTGCAAGGGGCACTTACTGTCCCTCCTGCCAACCTTTTTAACGTGAGTGCATCCACGCCCATTGTCTCGGACTCTCTCTTCCCTAGAAAACTGGATAGAGTTTATGCGACAAACTTTTGCTGAACCCTGTGCCATTCCGGCTCCGTGACATTGGCGGGTAGGATAAATAAGTAGGTTAGGTCCATGAATTAGATCGTAAAAACCGCCATGTTCCAGCCAGCAGATAGGCTCACCGGCCATAAAATACGTCACGTGGTGGCAATTAAAGTCAGTTTTTATGGTTTTGGGGAGTTGACACTATATCGCATATAATGTTTAATCGCACTGACGTGGAGCTTCGTTGACTCTTTCTCCGCAGACCGTAGAGGTGTTCCTTGACTTCATCCAACTGCTTCTGACATACCAGATTGTCATGGAATGGAAACACCGGGCTCACTTGGGTGGACGAGGGTCAACTCATGGTAAGTTAAAGTTGTTTCAGTCATTCGCTGCTGATTAAATAAATACATTTCTCAAGGCCTTTATTAAAACAATGAGTATATAATAAATGCGGTTAGTTCCAACTGTTCCAACAAGTTTGTGGTTTGAGAAGCTGCTTGTCCGGTAGATGAGTGGGGTAGGGGGATTGCATCTGACTGTAATTGCTTCCTTCCTACTGTAAGTTTTAACCCATGGGTGGATAAATGTATGCCAATATTTAGAGAAATGAACGCTTCATGGTTAATGTATTTTCATTTTCATTCAATCATAAATGTTTTGAGTGAAAGGGTTGAACATAAATAGGCTGTTATGAAACATACCCTATGATTTCAGATGTTTTAAAGCTAGTCACTTTTGTTTAAGGGATTCTATGGGTAAAATATAGAATTTCTTGTCTGAGGATTTTAACTCTGATTATGGATAACGCAACCAAACGAAATGCTTACGCAGATGTTTTATACAAAGTTGTATACATTAACACCGTACAAGAATAAAAACAGGATTATTTTGGTGTCTGAGTTGAGCAGTTGGGCATTTAACTTCCGAGTGAAGTGTTGAGAGCAAGTAGAAGATAGACAGAATTCGTCAGACAACGGAGAGCGCACGCGAGAGAGAGGGAGAGAGAGAGAGAGAGAGACAATCAAGAAAAATGTCTTCGCTCTTGGTTCACCGCGAGGTCAGCGGCGGCAGGAAGATGAATTGTGCACACGCCGCAAACCACCAGCAGAGCTCGCTTTTGGCCAAGTTCAGTGTCACTCGTTTTGGCGCCACTTTTTTTAAGAATAAAACAAGATAATGAAAAAAAAGCACCCACCATTGATTGCAGTGCTCTCGGTGAAATAGAAATGGTTTACAAATTTGGATGCAGCATGGAGCGAAACAATCTCACTAGAAAGACAACGATGGCCTAAAACGATCAATATGTCAGGCAATAACACGTTTTTGATAACGTTTTAATAGTTTCGTCCTAATATTTCTCATTATCATAAATTAATGGAAGTAAAACAATAGCATAGTAAAAGAAGGAGTTGATGAGCTTGAGTGCATATTTGTGTCCATCTGTTTATTTGTACTTGGTTTGAGAGAGTGAGTGAGATTGTAAAGGTAGGGGGAGGGCTGGGGTCAAAAGTTTACAGCAGAACACGTAGCTGTCATCTGTTCTTGTAGAGCGCAATGCCACTTTTATAATGGCACAAAAGATGGAATAGCTGTGAATCCCGTGAGTTCTGGTCTAACCTCGCACTGAACTCTGTGAGCTGGGTGACCCTGGGTTAGCATCCCCAAGAGACTCCTGTGCCTCTAAAGCCAAAGATTGAGTATTCAGGTTTTATTAGGGGGTTTGATTAGTGAATTTCCTTTTGAATAAATTGCATTTGATTACCAAAAGTTCGACGGGACATTTGCATTTAGGATGGATAATCTTTCCGCAATGAGAATTTCTTTGTTCCCAGACGCTTTGCGTTCTTTACCACATAACGTTTTCTAGCACCTTGAAAATTAAACATTCGTTAGATCTTTGTCAAGAAAGAAAAAAGAATGCAAGAACGGACTGGTGTTTGAGAAAACATTGTTTTAGGAAAACTGAGCAGTAATATTTTTTACTGCCAAATTCGAAAATTAAGGCCAAGACGGAAATTTAGAAAGTCATATGCAATTCCTTGACATATCTTTTTATATTTGTCACAAAACCATTATTTTAAAGAAATTAATTTGGAAAGACAAATCACATAGATGTCACATTTTTAGAATTATTTCCCCGGCTAAGTTTTTGTATTTTTGACATAAATGCGTCGTAGGTTTGACAAGTAACCTTCAAATATCAATCTGAAATGTCAAAAGAGATTATTGGTGTCAAAATCGATCTCGGCCATCTAGAAGGGACACCTTAATATGTTATTAGAACGTTAACAAATATTAATTTAGATGTTAGATAAGATTTATTATGTAGATATATTTATCATTTTAAGTAGGAACAACATTGTAGCATTTTATTGAAATGATTGATAATCTAAAAATAGGTGAATAGATAGATTAGATAATAGATCATTTTAAGAATATCTGGATTTATAAAACTCGTTAAGTGAAAGTTATCCGTCCACGTTCATCTAAGTTTTTCGTATTGTAGACACAATTATTTTCTTGCAACATCCCAGAAAATGATATAATATTTTGCGAAAACCCTAATTACGGTTTATTGGGGAACCTAGCCCAGATGTCACTCAGTGATATTTTAAAAAATCAACAAACATCAACAAAAATGTATTAATAAAGATTATTCAAATTTGTTTACAAATATTTACTCAGCCGGTTATGTCCGTTTAGTTACGGTATAAGTTTTTTGGTAACAACTTTATTTTAAAACGTATACCTTATGTTGCCTTTTTTTGCTGTGCCTTTATTTAATTGATGATGTGTACCTTTTTAAAATCATATCAATTCAAATTATATTTAGGTCTTAACTTAAATAACATGATTCGCGTCAGCAGCTTACTTTAATAAAGGGTATGAAAGGGTAGTGTATTATGTTTGTTCGTAATTTATTAAAAGCTTCTAAACTATAAAGCCCACCTAAATTTTTTGTACGTTTTATATTTATATATATATACTTATTTTGTTTAGAAAAATGCCATAGATGATTTATATGTTTTTTCGGCCTTTAAGAACAGTTTAGTATATAATGAATAAAAGACCTTATGATCTCATTTTCTATAGAGGGCTCGACAACCTAACTTTGAGATAACTACAGGTAAAGTCAATACGGTCAAAACTGATGTGGGAAATGTACATAGAGGTTTTCCTACGATTTTGTGTGATGTGCACAAAACAAAAACACAAAAATAATCGAGAAATATGGTATTTGTTGGGTAACTTAGATCATTTACCGGGGGAGGTCAAAAGTTTAGACATGGATTTCACTACACGATTACACTAAGGGCATATTTTTGTTGGGGGGTTCACCGACCTCCAAAAGGACCTATTATAGTTCCCCGAGGGGTTAGGGGACCAGGGAGAAACGAAGTCCAAGGCCGGGGTAAACGCAAGGTCACTGCGTCTAACAAATATGAAAATGTCACCTATTCAGAGGGCACGCCTTGTTGTTTAACAAAGACTGTCAATGAACAAGATTAATAAGAAGCGAAATGGTCACCGACTGAGAGGTCATACCGAAGTTATCTCTGTGTAGCTATTAAAGAAGGAAGCTAAAGCAGTTCTTAAGCTGTGAGACCGCACGTGGCATACAGAGTTTAGTTAACACGAATACGCGAAGCTTTGGTAGAAGAGTTTTCAAAGCTGGTCGTTGCATCATTTGATGAAAATATTACAGAAAATGAAACCTTGTGTTGGAAACTACCTGTCGCAGATGGACGGTGTCATTATTTTTGTTCATCTCCTGTCATATCACTTTCAAGGTCAGGGATGTTATTATTCTCACAAACTCATGCAAGGTAGGTCTTTTTCATTTTTCTCTTTCTATTCCCCTTTGAATATAAATTCTTAGATCAAGAATGAATATGGTTAATGTATTGAATCAAAACAATAATTTTTTTAGAGAATAAAATATTCTTTATAGAGAATATTGTATAATTTCCTAGGTGTAGTATACAAAACACGAATATTTTTGCCAAGTCTCTTATCAAGTAAGGAACTTTAACACAAAGTAAACACACACATATATATATATATATATATATATATATATATATATATAATTTAAATGAGTTTAATTTCCTACTGTATATTATTTTAAGGTAAAGATAAAATAGAAGTATAAAGGCATATATAGGTTATAAAGGCACATTCACAATGAGATGCTCAGCCATATATTGATGTAAAACATGTCCAGTTTGTTGTGCTCATTCAGGCCAAAACTTAAAATGTGACTAATAAACTAAAATACTAGAATTACTTAACTTAATTCAAGAAGCAAAGAGAATATACATTTCCTAAAGAAACTTTTTAACTGGATAGAGTTTAAAGGTCCTTAAAAACATTAGTTTTTTAGTATATATATATATATATATATATATATATATATATATATATATATATATATATATATATATATATATATATATATGTGTGTGTGTGTGTTTTGGCCCTTTATTTACCCTTTTTTTAATGACTTGTTTACATATTATTTTTTTATTTAAACAAAATGCCTTGGATAAAAAAAGTATGAGATGCTATCAAATGAGTTACATTTTAGATTACATAAACCTACAAAGTGGAAAGATGATTGCTTTTAATCTACAAACACAAAAAGTCAAAATATGAAATTATAAAATGCTGTTAGAAAATTCACCCTTGCAAATGATCTGTTTCTTAGTTGATTAAGCGGAGAAATACTTACGATCTAAGCAAGAGATGCAAGTCTGTTAATTATATTTCAATGGTACCAAAGACTTGGAAAAGAAGTTGATGTTTGACACTTGACAATTTGAAAACAGCCTTTTTGCTTTCTAATAACAGGTGCATACTTATTCACCAGGCTAAAACGATTTCGTTTTTTTACGAAGTAGTCTTGGGCCTAATGAAGGTTCTTTTGAGGAGCCTATAGAACTGGAACGTCTCTGTAGGGAACAAAAGTGCATGTTGTCGTACAAAACAAAAGAGATTTTTTAGTACATTCATCATCGGAAAGGGCATTAGCACGGAAAGAGTAATTCCATGATGAATTACTTGCGCTCATTGTTTGTCACTGTATATCACGCACTATAACATATATTTTATACATTCGTGCTTTTCGTCTTTCTCTGCAGGATTATATTACATACATCGAACTATTTTCGCTTACATTTTGAGTAAAAAAACAGACGCATAGACCGCCCGAAAACATTTTCGTTGTGCTGTAGCCCGACCTGCTATTGGTGCTTGTTTACACGATGCCCACAGGAGGCGCTGATTGGTCGCATTCCTCACGTGACCGGCCAACTTTGTACATTTGACAGGGGAGTAGGTGGGTTTTGGAGAGATCAGAAAAACGACAGCGCGATAAAAATTAGAATTGTTGCACTTTACAAATTAATGATCATGAGTTCCTACTTGATCAATTCGAATTACATCGAACCTTCTTTCCCGCCCTGCGAAGAATACCAGCAGAACGGATACATGCCCATGGCATCCGATTATTATGAGCGGCCGAAAGACTCGGGCTTCCCCCATCACGAGGAGGCATCATTCCCGCGATCAAACTACCAGGAGCCGAGCTACGATTACGGTAATGTGACGACCAACGGCCTCAACGATTTCACAGACCGTCATCACCCACAACCCCAGTCCGTTCCGCAGAACCACGGACCCCACCTCAGTACAGAGAGCTGTGCTGGTTCAACTGAAAACAAGGATTGCAGTCTTGTATCAGAGGGTCTCCCGGGCGCCCAGAAGGGTAAGGAGCCGGTGGTGTATCCCTGGATGAAAAAAGTCCATGTTAATTCTGGTAAGTAATCTGCATGGGAAGTAAAAGCAATAGAAGCCCTGTGGAGGGCGTTCGTCGGAAGCCAAGGAACAGACCCATTATTAATTGCTCATTTAGACGATTTACTACTCTCGAAATGAAGTCCCGGTGATTAGGAGTTCTCGCAAAAATTATTTCTCACCAAGATCCGCCCGGCCATTTGCCTTGGATTCTATTGACAAGACTTCATTCGCGCCAAACAATTACGCTAAATTTCCCATGCGCTTTGCAGAATGTTGCACTGCTGCCAAATTAGTTTGTGCATCTGAAAGGAATGCTGTCTTCGGACAACGACGAACGTCCATCGTGTCGTGAACTCTAGTCGTTTTTATTGTTCTTGACATATTTCATGAGTCTGCCAAATAATCTTGACGAATAAAGGAGAGTGTCAGTAACACCTGGCTGGTTATGTGTTTGTGTGTTTAGTGACCGCCAGCTACTCTGGAGGAGTGCCCAAGAGGTCTCGCACCGCCTACACACGCCAGCAGGCTCTTGAGCTTGAGAAAGAGTTCCACTTTAACCGATATTTGACTCGACGTCGACGAGTGGAGATCGCGCACACCATGTGTCTTTCTGAGCGTCAGGTGAAAATCTGGTTTCAGAACCGCCGCATGAAGTGGAAGAAGGACCACAAGCTTCCCAACACAAAGATCCGCTCAGCAAGCTCTGCGTCCTCCAACCATCACGTGAAAACGGACGCCACTCAGCAGCAGCAGCAAACACTACTTCCTACGCCGTGTTCCTCGACCCTATAGTGCCAGAAGCACATCGGCACAAACGGACCTGAATGAAAAAGAAGACATATTAGTTATAGGATTGGAACTTCACAGGGTTACTTTTTATTCAATGTCCGATGAGGCGACCTCATTTCGTTCCCCATCCTCTTCCTTCACAGTTATTTGAGCTTGAAGAAACCCTTCCTGTATAGATAGTTGTTTTTCGTATTGGAACAAAGTAGTGTGTTATTTAACTTGGTTAATGGATCGTTGCGTTCTTTTTCTCTAACCGGGCATTTGGCGCGTGTACAAAATCCATTGACATTTTCATATGAAGGCACAAGTATAGGAGCAATCTCTGTGAGGTAGTCATCATATTTGTCTTAGTTTCCTTTTTAGTGTATTGTGTCTGTATTTACGTCATCGAAGCTGTGAATATTCGTGTATTTGGTTATTTGTATATTGGTAAAAGATGTCAAATGTTTTAGTAAGCTTGTATGCAAGTAACTGTAGGAAACCAGTGGAAATAATAAATATGAATTTATTGTGTATAATCCCTAGACTTATTCCTAGTGAGGACCAAGGTTGATGCGGTAGTTGTATTGACCTTTGCACAAATACACAGGATCACGATGTGGTTTTATTTAGACGCAATTTTTAAAAACCTCATATTAGAACCACTAGGTAAGTCTTAACAAATTATTTTGTGGCAATTAACACGCCAATCAGGAAAGTTTACTACATTTTTGTCGTATCAAAAGCCTGAACCCTAGTCTGCTGAATACCACAACAGTGTTAGAAACAAATTGTTGTCTATTCAATCATATGATATTATATATTGCAAAAAAAATGCTTTAACACAAACCTTGAGACGTTTTTATTTAGTCCGGAAATTATTAAATTCGAAGGTAAATCGTTTAAACAGGAAATGTTGTGTTGTTTTAAAGTACAAATTACAAAATTGAACCATCCTTACCTAAATGATTTGATAGTGTGATCCAAACATACAGAACATCTTACAATAAAAGAACCATCTAAAAGATATAAATTATGAAATAATTAACTTCAAGAAAAGCCTAAAAACCTGATAATACTAGACATTAAAATAATTCTTAAGACCAGGGGATGGACGATTTTGGCAACACCAGCGTCTTACATGAATGTATCTAAAGTCCAGCTTAACCATAATTATTCTAAATATTTTATTTTGTACATTTTTTACTATTTTTATCTCTTTATTTTATGTTTTTAAAAATTCCCGTAGAAGTTAGCTTGGAATTAACACAAGGCAACAGTAGACAACTACTGTGAGTTCACGCAAAGGACACAAATGAGCTATCCAATCATCAAACTGAAGCACTGTGTATGACCTCTTAACCTCTAACCTCACCATATTCAGGACTCTCCAGACCATGGTGCTTTTTTTCCATGAACGCATGGGGCAGTAGTGGAACTTAAATGAACCATAGTCAAAAATGTAGTGGGAGTCTGAAAACCCTTTACTTGTGTGTATCTTTTGTGCGAACTTTTTAAAAGGATATTTTAGGGTTGAGGGTTTATTAAGTGTTCAAATTTGTTAAATGCCCTAGAATTTGATAAGTAGTTAGCTTTAGTTGGTAAGGAAGGTAAGGGGAAACTAAGAAAAAACACAAACAATTGGACTATTTAAAAGGGACACAAATACGCAACCATTAATTCGACATGAACGATTATTTTGATATGCAAAAAGACGTCGGCATTTTTACAACAACTCAATACATACTGCGTCCTGTGCAGTAGTCACATAACACAATTTATGGTCTATAGGTTAAATATAGATAAACCCCCAATTAGATAATTTGAAATCAATATGGCTGGTGTTATATTCAAAAAACAATTTTATCAGCAAAAACTTTGTAATTGCAGTCAACCAAGATCTCATAAATCCATCATCATTGATTCATATAGGCGAAAAGAACATTTAGACTCCATTATGTCGCCCCACCTCACCCCTCAATCCACCGTGCTTAAATTTTAATTGACTAGATCACATGACCTTATTAAATAATAGATACTTCTCGGTCAGAAATAGACACGGGAAATTTGGTAGGATATTTCATTCTTCCGTTGACCGTCGACTCAGCGAGACATATCAGAACCATCGGTGTTCCTCACCTTCCTCTGGCCAACCTTCAAAATCGAGTAAGTAACCTGAGCCATTTCAAATCTTCGACAAAAAGCTGTCTTTGTAAGTTTTATGTAGAACTTTCAAGTTCAGTTTGCATTCATGTGTTGGAAATAGGATGGCGTGAACAAAGATGATGGTTTCTCAGAAGAGTTATCTATCAATTTCTTAGAGACTTATTTTTGTCTTATAAACAGATTTTATTTTAAAGTAGTTTCAAAATATGAAGGTTATTTAATAAATCACTTGAAATTTAAACTTAATGTAACTGAACAGATTTAATAAAATAACGTATGTTACTAATATTGGGAAAGTTTGGAAAGGGTAAATATATTTATTAGGGGTTTATTTAATTTTTGGAAAATATTAGGAACACTTTAAACAGTTCACCAACGTTAATATAATATTATTACTACTACTCATGATAATCATAATAATAGCAACAGAAGATTTTTATAGAAATAATCATGTTATATATTTAGTGCACTCGTGCGAACGTGTCATTATCTTTAAAAGAAATGTCCCCTGGAATCAAAACAAAGCAATTTTTTACATTTTCTTTCATTTATCTCATCCAAACTTATTGGAACTTATGGGAATTTAGGGAGCCACTGTTACTGTTGTCATCAAGTTATCCCAAAAATTGTATTATTATTGATCTTTAATGTCAACCAAACTAAACCAACGTAAAGCAATTATTTTCTAATCTGCGCGAGAGTAATCTTAGATGTGCCTGAAGAGCTTCAAATGTCAACACTGAGAACAGATTTCTTATGTCCCTTGGCGAGGCTCCATGAATCTTGTAGAGAAAACAGTCTGTTATCTGTTCACGTCTTTAAAAATCAGCACTTCTTTGATTGATCAGTGAGAAACAAAACACGAATGCTCAAAAAAAGTCAAAAGGTTTATAGTGGCGTGGCGAAAATCTTTTAATTTAAAAATGGATATAAGTTCAACTGGAGCAAAATCTGCTTGCACCCCTTAGTCCTTGTGTGTAGCAGCCGTCATGTGGTGCTTCGTGGATTGGGTTCTGGGGTCAGTGAAAAGTTCAGGAACCATGTTGAAATGGGTGAGAAACACATGAGCAGAACTTAGTCAATTCCAAGTGTAGTTAAACACTAAGAAAAACATACCATTTGTAAGCAATACAATAATTTTCTATATTATAAAACCCTGACCGTAAGAAGCAACAATTGGTAAATCAATGTCAACTCAAGATATTTAAGCTCAAGCGTTTCAAAGTGCCTTGCCTTTAAAATATGGCGATGGATGCTCTGTATAAAAAAAACTTTATTCTCTTAAAAGTCATGGTATTTCATTGAACAAAGCACTGGTGTAAGGGGGAGACGTGTCATGCTCGACTGATGTGATTAATTGTCTTTAGAGCTTCACCACGTCCGCTGGATGAGCTTTCAGCCGAAACACTCTACTGCCGGTAAACAAGCACCAATTGGTAAAGAGCAGGCCTCTATTCGAGACAGATCTCCTTTCTTTTGTTTGTTGAGATGATAGATCGCTGCAAAACGTAGAAGATACTAACAATGCGTGACAAAAGGTGTTGACGTATAAAATATTCTAGGATCTAGTCCACATCTAAAATCACAGATATAAACCGTCTTCGTCTGAAAACATACAGGGCTCTGCATGACACTAAAACCCTCGAATTTCCATTCTCAACCTTTTTCTTTGGCTTATACACCGTCATCGCCGAGAGAGGGCCACCTTGCACACATGAGTTCTTTACAGGTATTTGAAATGAATGAAATATTCATGTAGATTACATATTTGTAGTTTGCACTTAGATTGTTATCTATAGAATATATGGTACCGTAAGATTTTTGGTAAGGACAGACAGAAATGGTGCATTCAATTTCGAAAAATCAGAATGCCACCCTTTTCTGTCTCTTCTCAAATGCATCTTGTCTCTTCCAATAACACAAACACTCAGTGAATGTTGTGTCCGAAGCTCCAAACATGGTACTAGATACACTATGGTCATGTGTTCGAACCCCAGGGAATGCACCTACTGATAAAATGTATTTGGATAAAAGCCAAATGCATAAATGTAAATGTATTCTTGGCGTGCGTCTTGGACTCCCTCCCCCAAAACACAGGCACAAAAACACACTAATAACTTTCAACACAACCACCATCTCCCCTTGACCAATCATCTGAAAACGGTTGACTTATCTGTGTTGCTAAGACTCAAATATAAGAACAATCCTCTTAAGCACCATTTAAGCGAAACAGTCCATGCATGGACGCTACTTCTTTTGTGATCCGTCTTAAGAGGACCAACAACAGCCTCTATTAATGATTCACAGATTCAAGAAATGTTTCTTTTTTAATAGACACCAGGTCACGTGAGAGGAACGCACAATATGGGTCTGATATTACGATGAAGGGGGTGGTGGATGGCGTGCAAACCCCGGTTTTGTGTTGTGCTGATTACGCTAGTGATTCACGAAAGTGGGGTTGGGTCATTGTGGACTTGGTGGAGGGCTGGCGAGATAGAGAGAAAAAATAAAAGAACGAAAGTCTTTGGTAACGTCCAGCGGATGGTGTTATACAGTTGTCATGATCGGATATGTTTTTCTATGGAGAAAACCACCAAAAGCCCTGCGCACCGCGAGGATGGATTTTATTTTGAGGTATTTCCGCTGATTGTTCATTACTCTTGTGAGTTATTGCGGCTCGGAGAAAAGGTCAGTAACTGCAGACTGACGGATCAACACAGGAGAGAGATGAAATCAACATCATCCATTTGGTCTTTGTTAATAAACTAAAATTGGGGAGTGTTGCATTTATTTAAACTGGAATGACCAATAAACCAGTACAAGCTAATTCCATTGTATTTTTAATGTTTATACATTCAATTACTTGTCAGTAACATTTTACTCAACCAATATTTTAAAATAAAAACTTAAATTAAAAGTATATCGATATTGAAATGTTTTTTAAGTTGAGTTACTTTTGAAAATACGGATGAAAGAATTCTGCATGTTTTCGCCTTGACTGTACGGCAATGAATAATAATAATAATATATGAATACAAATGATTACAAATAATTGTAATAGTACTAATGAGTGTAAAGGATACATTGATATTGATCGCCTAATTCAAAAACTAAATGTATTTACCATTTTGGAACAAATCTGAAATTAATTTGTCCGCCTTCCATCCCACTTAGTAATTATTTATTCCCAACATTACTTAAAATATTTATTCTAAAAATGAATATTACTTTCAATATGTGGACGATTAATGATAATGTCCTTGTAGTGCACGTGGGCTCGGCAACACTCGTGTGTCGCTGTAAAGCGCTTTAAGTTGTAAAGGGTGTGTAAACAGTGTTTTTCCAGGAAGAATAAATCAGAAGACAGCGAATAAAACTCCATAGAGTAATAGAGGACAGTTTGTTGCCGGGGCTCGCATGGGAAACGAGGATATAATATAAGGAGCATCAACCAGAAGCACACTGCCATGCCGAGGTCAGGACGCTCGAGTCTTGATTTATGGGCTGGGGGACTTAGGGCGGCCGCTGTTTCAGAGCTAATGACTATTCGATCCAAATTCTCTAAGAAAGAAACTAAATGGAGGGTAACTCTAAGCATTTGCTCGATTGTTTTATTTCTATTGATAATACATTTTAATTTTCACACGTGCATCAATATATTTTGTCAATGTAATAACATAGATTCAATAGGTAGATATTTTATTTTATTCTTGTACCTACCTAATAATTATTATTTTATTTCAGTTGTGTCATTATTTATATATTATTACTAAAGTAAGAATAAAATAAATTTAAAGTTCGCAATATTGATATTTATTTAAATCTAGATTAAGTGCTGTTGTAGGTTGGTAACACGTAAGACGCTATAAAGTTTAAGTCTTGTTTATTATTCTTTTTATTATTACAAAAGAATGTATAGTGAAATATTTGACTATGTAGTTTTTGTAGGTTCCATTCAAATTTCCATATTTAAATAGCAATTCTAAAAAAGACAATTCAAAATAATAAACAATGAATTCCTAGTTAAATTATAATAAACGTGAATAAATTGTTCATAGCCACTTAAATTGTGGTTCTTTGTTGTTGTGTAAATTAACGTAGACTATAAGATTTAAAAGAAAAATTAAATGGTAATCTTATTACTCTTTTTCATGTCATAGATCTCCAAATAAATGAATGTGGGTCAACACTAAGCCTACCAGAGACTGTGTTTTGCTTAAGGTGAGCCCTACTTTTTGTTTTGCACAACGATTACTGCCATATACTGCTAAACATATTATTACTATTATTTATGGGTAACACACATGCTACAAACACGCACACACGCCTAGGATATGAACTAAAATCCCATCATTTCTTTCTTTCCTCTTGTCTGTGGAGTAATTTGTCATTATGAAGGAGACGCTTGTATCACTGCTTAAAGGATGTGTCTTGTGGCAGTTTAAGTCGGTCTAATATAGATTAACAATGCTGATTAATACATTAAATGAGAGTAAATCAAATACAAGTTAAGTTGCAATGATATGAATTACATTTTTACAATTGTTTTGGATTATTTCATTCTCCTCTCAACTCGTAGTTCGGGCGTCATCAATAAATACCCTTAGTCATCAATTTGATTGGGAGGAAAACAATAGAGTAAATGTTTAAAAATTGTCAAAAGAAAAAAAACGCAAACTCGTGGATTTTTAAAATCCCACTCACCAACCCACGTCGTTGGCTCTTCTCTTTAAAGCTTTGGAAAGCTGTAATGCTGTGGGCCGAACAAAAATAGGATCTGTCTGTTTGTTGTCATGCTGTGCAAGGACATATATCTTTGAGTTTGGTCGAGAAAAGACAAGCTGATGTTGGTAATTCATTCTTATGTAGAATGGTTTTATCCACGATCAGTAAGGGAGTCTTAGTGTTAAGTTTTGATGCAATTATATTTTTTTTACTTTAATTGTTATTCCTTAGTTTAGATTTCATTCTCAAATATTTTTGGAATGGACAGAGTTGGTAAAACGAATATATTTTTATTGCCTTATCTTTGTCTTCTAAGGAAGGTTAACATGTATACGTTTTTGTGTGGGTTGGGCCATAAAACGCATTGACTTATTTCATAACCAACCATATTTAGATATGATTTAATGTGCATGATTGTCATATACAGCACCTCATAAATCATTCTAGTGATAAGCATAAGAATACACTCCTATATACGATGAAGTTGTGTGTATCCAGTCCTGTTTTCACATGGGAGTGGATGGCGTTCTTTGCTTCTGAATGCGCTTCATTTGCATAATTTTCCTTGTCTACTATGACGCTCTGTTTCGAGGGAGTTCACTGGGGTGTGCATGGGGATGTTAACATGCTAGTTTGTGCACGTTAGTGGTACAAGGAAGACTTGCTAGAGCGCAGCCCATGGTGGCATTTAGTACAGGTCCGAGAACAGGGACGTTCAATTTAGTGGCATTTATCATGTGTATGTTTGAAGGCGCCTAAGCCAGAGCGCACAAGACTACTTTCGCAATCCGCATGCTTTACTGATCTACGTCAAAACAGAAAGAAGGAAGGAATTATTGCAGATACGTCCTATGGATCCTGCTAGTGCCTCTCTGGCTTTGTTGTCTTCTCGATTTAGCTTCACCCTGGACCGCTGTTTGATCGATTTCTGCCGCTGAATGAGAGACACTCGCACCGTGCTGCGCGCTGCTCGTCAGAGGGGAAGGTAAGCGGGACGGAGGCAGAGTTCTCGCATGGTTGTTAAATGGCGAGTTTGTGATTTATGACCGAGCGACTGAAATCTCGGTTCAGGCAGAGTTCACACTCGCATATACAAAAACACTCACTCATAGGAAAGCCAGATTCCTCCCGTGCGGCAGCTGGGGTCTCGTTCATCGTGGCTATAGTGTCTTTTTTCTACCTTGCCGTGTGTATGATCGTGTAAATTAATGTATGTCAAGCGTGGATGAAAATCGGCGAGGCCTCTTGATTTATTATTAGTATGGCATTTAGGCCTAATTTTAGAATAAAGTTATGTGTTCTTTTTAAAGTTTTTTTCAAATTCTCCTCCAGTCAATTTAATCATGTATATTATATTGGAGAATTTTTTAGTGAATCTATGAGTCCCATATTTTATATCGATTTTCGTATTTTTTGCTTTTCTTTATTTTTGTGTTAAAACATTCAAACATTTAGACAACTATATAACTCGTACATACAGTTAACGCATTAATTTTTCCTCTATCTTTGAACAGTTTTCTTTAATACAAGTTTGAAAACTATGTTTAAATATGTAACTATTTTTTGTTGTTATTTTAGTTATTTCGTCTTCGTATTATCGACTGTCCTTCTACCTCCGCTCTTTGCCGGTTTTTCAGGTTTTCTTCTACCTCAGCTTTCAAAACCCTGAGCAAAACGCGTAGAGACTTGAAGAGACGTAAAATCATAAAATGTTTAATATTTGCTAAAGATGTATAGTTTCAAAACGAATGTTCTTTACCCGGGTTAATAATGCCTACTCTTTCGAAAGGGAAACGTGTAGCCAAAATTAAAAACGTATTCTTAAAAATATAAACGTCTCATGAGGAAGGTCGCGCACAGCTTACGTGTTATCTTACTTCTTACCACAAACTTTATACAACTTGTATTCTACAAGTAACATACACTTTTATTATAAACCCATAATGAATCTTTACGGATTTAATTAGGCCTAACTATTGAGTAGTGATCTCATGGAGTTGCTGTCATGTTTTTAGTGAACCTCATGTTGGCTATTGTGCAACTGGCCATAAGGTAAGTGGTAACTAGCTCTCCCGGTCTAGCCGTCGTGTCAACCAAGCTTTGAAAAGTAAGATGGATAGACCTTATTTCACCCTCTTACCGTATCTTCTCTTCGTAGGGTTACCAGTAGAGCCCATTGGCGGAGAGGTGTCACGTGACTACGTTGAGCCAATGTTCTTCAACGACGGTGTCAGGACCTTGTCAGAAAGTGAAATAAACATTGGGAAACGGCGAGATGCAAAAAGCGACCTACTGCGACGGCTCGGCAATTTACAGTGGCTTCCCCTATCAAAGCACAAACGGTTTAGGTTATGATGCCAATCAACAGCAATATCTGCAGGCCCTTCATGTGGAAAGTGAGTACCGTCGACCGGCTTGCTCCCTGCAGTCTCCAGCTGGCTCTGCCGCTCTGCACACACCAAATGACATTTCTGAAGGCTGCCAACGGAGTAACGGAACCCAAGCCCCAGTATCAGACATCCCTGACAACAACCAGGCCCAAACTGCCCCTACAAGACCGGTTTCACCTAGTGCTTTGAACCAAATTCCAAATAATGATGCCATAACCAACAGTCCAGGGCATGCCTCTCCAACTCCAACCACTACGAAAAAAATCTTTCCGTGGATGAAAGAGTCCCGTCAAAATACAAAGCAGAAATCCTGTAGTAACATTTCAGGTGATTAAAATCATTGAGCTTATTTGTATGTCTGTTTGACTTTTATGCCTATTTTGTTTTCCATTTAAAATAGCTGTTTAGTTAGTTTTCTCTAGGCCTTAACATTCTTGATATAGCGCCTCTAGTGGTAGATGATACTTACGGATTAAACCCCACACAACCAGTACTATGTCCTATTTCATTTACATTTCTTCCTTTCTTCTGCCTTACAATATTTTGTGTTGTGTTTTGTAACGTGGATTATGTTAAGCCTTCTGTAGTTGTTGTATCTGCACTGCTCATGATTTACCAGCTGACCTTTGAAGCCTTTACATAACATCTAGCTCTAAATTCTTCATGGCACTTTTACATGGTGTATGATGTTCTAACAGCAGGGGCGTTATTCAGTTCTATGAACGAGAAACACTTGAACCCTGCATGGATTGGGGAAACCATTTAAGGAGGCATCCGTAAAACACTTTCCATTGTACTAAATGCTTAATCTGACCGAAGCCCTTTTTGTCCCCATACAGTAGAGAGCTGCGCTGGAGACAAGAGTCCGCCTGGTTCAGCTGCGTCCAAGCGCGCTCGCACTGCATACACGTCTGCGCAACTCGTTGAGTTGGAGAAAGAGTTCCATTTCAACCGCTACCTCTGCCGCCCGCGACGAGTAGAAATGGCAAATCTGCTCAATTTGACGGAAAGGCAGATTAAAATATGGTTTCAAAATCGCAGGATGAAGTACAAAAAGGACCAGAAGGGCATTGGAATGATGCCCTCTCCTGGGGCGCACTCTCCCCACAGTCCTGTGCCACTGTCATCTGGTAGCGGAGGGGCTGGCAGTGGGTATATAAGTTCAATGCATTCTTTAGTTAACAGCGTGCCCTACGACTCACCATCTTCAGTATCTTATAACAAGAATCATTCGAACGCGTACAGCCTTCCCACGTCATATCCACCTCCGCTAAACAATTGCCCGCCTCCACAGAAGCGATATCCGGGGGCTGGTACAGCCACGCCTGAATTTGACACTCACCATCTTCAGGGAAACAATAATTACGGGACTCAAGTACAAGGTAGCCCAGTGTACGTTAGTGGGAATGGAAGCTACTCGGATTCTTTGGTGGGCATGGGGGCTTCTGTTTTTGGCCTGACACATCTACCGCATCCTCCTCAAGGCAACATAGACTACAACGGCGCTATCACCATGGGAAACAGCCACCAGCAGGGACCGTGCGATCCAAACCCGTGCTCATTTACAGACCTTAATTCGCATTATTCTCAGGGAAGAATTCAGGAAGCGCCAAAACTCACTCATCTGTAATCTGGCTACAATGTTTTTGTCCCCCCGACTGCGTCCTACGTCCTTTTTTTGACGTATAGATCAGGCAAAGTTACCTTTTCTTGGTTTATCTATGGACTTATATTTCCTCAAAAGTTAAATGTCCTTACATCCTGGGAATATATGTACATTTTTATTTGTTTGAAGGATAACTGAAACAGGGTATAAAAACGCATAGAACTTGTGTTGTATGATTATTTTTAATGTGAATTTAAAATCTTCAAAACTGTCCACGTTTATATTTTCCTTTTTTGTTGCATTTTGCACTTGCATCAGAATACGTTGGAACACGATCTAAGCTTCTGATACATCTTAGACAAACGAGCTTCAAATGTATTTATTTGCATTTTCCTGGATGGTAGATTTTAAGTGTTATTTAGCATCATTCTTCAGAGCCGGGAGTTCTCCCAACCACATCAGTACTGAAACGTTATATCTTCCAGCGATAACAGTCCAGATTGTCCATTGAAAGCCAATGTGTTCGAAAATGTGTCAGTGTGTGCGGATGCTAATCAGTGCTCAAAGATTGGAGACACTTTGATCAAATACTCATTTTATTTGTTTGACATTTTACCACATGCCATGCTGCTCAATTTTCGAAAAATAAAAGAAATTGACGAGCTCATGTTATTTGCTTGTGTAGCAGAGGTTACATAACAAAGACTTTGACAGTGCGTAAAATATCACTCTGCTATTGCATTTTCGTAGGTTCAAACAAAGTAAAAATAATTTAGCACTTAAACATTCAATTCTATATATATTATTTTATTGATTAAATGCTTTTGGAAAAGAAAGGAAATGGCAGTCTGATGCATGACATTTGTGTGATGTAACGTCATTTCCTGTAGTCTTGTTTTTTGTGCAAAGTGCAAGAAGTCCCATCCATTGTCATGACAGCTCCCCACACGGCCTCCAGCAGCGCCTGTGGGAGAGAAACATTCAAAATGGATAATGTTTAACAGCGCCTTTATAAAATCGTACCTTCTGTCAGGTCAATGGGTGTACAAGGGTGCTTTTGTACTTAGTATACAATGCATCGGTAAATCAATCAAAAATATTTTTTATAAATATGCAAAATAATTTCAAGTATGGAGATGCACTACATCGATAGCTCAAGATGATGAAAAGTAGGACCCATGGTTTTAAAAGAAGAGTTTTTTATTTAAAAAAAGGATATGAAAATTGTATTTTCTTTTAAATGGATACCGTCATAATGCAAATGATTATAAATCACATTTACTGTTTATTTAATGGTTTATTTTATTTTATAAAATTAACAGAGCTACCTCAGGACATCTTGTGTCATATGGTTAGCAGGACAAAATGCAAAATTACGCATCAACTCCTTTGGTCATTGGGTTCCAGGCAAAATGATCATAGCCCTAATTTACAGTCTAAATGAGTGTCTCTTCAAACAAACAAATTGTGGCGGCTAATTGTTTTTACTGTAAAGAAATAAATTCATTGTATAATAATGTCTAACATTATGCAACATGCAATGGATTATGTTTAAGAGGGGAAAAAGTGTTGGTCCTAGTAGGATTCGACCTCGCGTAGATTTAGAGGGTTTAAATGCGTTGTGGGGCCACGAGGCTGTCAAACCTTTTGGCAAGTAAGATTGATCACGCACAGGCTTCCAGGGCTCTTTGTTTAGAATATGAGCACTAAAACTGCAAACGGCCAAAGTATTCTTTTCCCTAACGTTTAAAAAATACTCTTCACAATTGACATTAAACACTTCAGTTTTGCTTCACGGATTACAAAGAAAATCTAATCATCCTCTGGTAATGGCATAACTTTAATCTGAATATTAATATTAATCCAGGAGACATATATACAACACGTCAACTATAATATATTTAAAGCCAGTGACCTTATGTTTCATGGGGTAATTTGCAAGTCATATGATATTCAATCTAATACCAGATATGATGGTGTGTATAGAGCTATGCGCTTTATATATAGAGCATTATATGTTGTATATTTTAAACTATCATAGATCATGACCGAAAACAGAGAGATGGTGGTGATTGTGGATAGATGGACAGCACATGTGTGTATATCCCATTATAAAACATGTTTATTCTATTGTGTATTTCCAAAAGGGAGATAATGGTATTAGTCGTGAGCTGCCTAGAACCGTAAACAGTAGCAGACATATCGTTGACTTCTTTAAGTGAAGAATTGATTAGAGGCTTATCTGACATTTAAAGAAAAAATACACAGGTAGGGTGCACGGATCTGTAAATCGTTATTGGAAATGCATACTTTTCAGTCTGCCTTGGAATTTTAAGCAAGACAACCTTTCAATACATCAGCAAATAGAAGGGCGAGACAACAGTTTAACGATGAAATACGAGTCTAAGCATTTAAGAGTTCGTCAATAGTCAGTAGTCACTTGCTGAATGTCTTCATTCTTTTGCTCCTCTTAACGTGGACTTATCAATCAAAGGTTTAACGCTCACCAGCCCTCACCCTCTTATCCCACCTCCTTTCTAACACATTACCCGTGGCCTGAAGCTCGGGAGTCCACAGTACAGGCCTGGGTACATCTACATCAATACTTACAACTTTTCTGCACATGGAATAAAACCAAAGGCTTCTATAACAGAAGTTATATGAGGTATATTTACAGTCTGGCGACAAAAACGACCATGCCTTACTAAGGTAGTGGTCTGTCTCCAGTCTCCAGTCTGAGAAGTTATCAGATCGTTGTTTGACTAGGAGGAGGTGCGCGCAGCCTGAGAACATCATAAACAAACACGCAGCTTTTGGAGCTCCATTACAACAAATACCTTTGCAGGCCACGACGCGTGGAAATAGCAGCGGTTCTCGACTTAACGCAAGGTCCAAGAGGGGTTCTCGGCGTATGAATCCAGAGAAAAGTCCTTTACGAGGACCATAGCAAAAGGACAGTGATGCGACATCTGTGTATGACCAGAGTTATAAAAGAGACGGACTTATGGTTGGGAAGATTTCCAGAACGACCTGTCAGACCTGTAATGGGAAAAAAACTTTTGTTTTAATTTGTTTCCTAGAGGCTTTAGAAACAGAAGTCTGAAAGATGTTCCCAGTCAGACACCCACTGCTTTGGGCAAAGGGACAACAATGCATGATAATATTCAATGTGCCAACGAGGACAACTCCAGTCTACAACCCACATGTTGCAGACGCGTCTTTGCAGGATTTCTACAGCTTTGCCAACATTCGGGAGACGCTGCTAATATGTCAGTGGATTTATAATTTGTTAACAACATAAAATATAGGTTGTCAAAGTGGATCAGTTAACAAACTAAAGGATTTTTTGTATGCAAGATTGGTGCTACAATCTGATACGATTTTACAAGTGGTTAAAGGTAAGTTAACTACGAATGCTGTGCTGATACTAAAGCGACATTAATAAAATCGATTTTAAAAAAATAAACACAATTTATTGACTATTTGAAGTGTCAAACCTGTGGTCAAATCAACTGTAACTTCATTTATCCATGAACTACTATGAGAAAGAAAACTAATAGACAAACTATTTATAATTAAACGAATGTATAAGGCTATGTATTACATTTGTTGCTAAAAACTTTTTGTTTTCAAAACAACAAGTCCCCCCCCCGAAACAAATTTGGATAATACACAGGGTAAAATTGCATAAACTATTAAAAAATTGTATGATTTGTAAAGCACTTATGTAAAAATTATTACTTTCAACAGTTTTCGTTATGTTTGATGTTTGAACCAGATTCAAACATGGCTTTACCTCCAAATATCTGGCTCTTTGTCTCGCCCCCGACTCTGCTCGGCCTGGGGAAATGCCTCGGATGCAGAGTCATAAATCAAAGCCTTTCATGCAAGTTGACTGCTCGCAACATTTCCTAAAAGTCTGTGCAGATAAGAGTCATTTCGTGTGTTTCATTCTCACATTGCCATTAAAACAACTGGGATCCAAAGCATAACATGAACGTTCAATAATAATTCATTTTTATTGCCATTTTAACGCCTGAAATATTATGATTACACAAAACGCTCATAAACTACATTTTACTGCCCGTGGCATAAGTTATTTATCTCAGTCTCTTTAGATGCCCTCCCCACCATGACCAAAATGAGTTGAAATGGCTTTTATCCAGCATATATTATTTTAAAAAGCCTCCTTAATGTATTTTTCCTCAAATCATTCTCATTGGGTAAAACTAGACCTTTATCTAATAAAAAATATTGTTGCTTAGAAAATAATATGCGTTCACAATTGAGTAATATTACTTATCCACATTATATACACAAATGTTATTGAAATGCGTAAATTTCTTCGATCAGCAGTGAGTAAACTGCTTTTAAACTTAGATTTAGCAAAATTATGTATCACCTTGCAATGGATACATTCAATGAATTCAGTGAATAATTGACATAGAAAAAGTGTCATAGGCAAAGTAAATAAATAACACTTTCTTTTACACATATACCAGCAGTGCACATGCTTAACCTATAGGTTAATTGTTTACAAATAATAAAAAAAAAAAAAAAACAATCAGTTAGCAAAAATGCATCTTAGTCTTTGGTATGTTTTCCTCCTTCTACGGTAGCTTTTATAGGAGTAAGGAGTCGTGTTAAAGAATGTATTTTAAAGAGGGTAAACACGCGTGGCTAAAGCTCGAGGGGTGCGCCATTTTGAGGAGAAAAAACATAACATTGGGGAGGCTGTATAGAATGCGTTCACCCCATTATCCAGAGGGGGCGCACGTCTCTCCTGTTCTAGTGACACAAATATAAACACGCTCTCCTATGATAACTGTGAACTGGCAATTCCACATTACATCAAACATAAACAAGGAATCATCTTTGTTAATTCAGATCAACCTCAGTTTCTGTTGGGTTTCATGTATATTCACCAAAAATAGATATGTCAATTGTAATAAGGTCAGAAGTAATTAAGGGACATTTCCCAGCGAAGGCATTATTAATCTGAGCCATAATGAAATATTAAAATGGTTAATGAAAAGAAAAACGCACATGCTTTAATAAACAAAGGTGTAATGAACTCTTCAATTAACAAATATTGAATTACACAAGACGTTCGCCCTGGCAAAGATGCCTAATATCACACATAATACAAACAAATAAAGGAACAGACTTCAATATATTTCCAATAGTTTTAAACTTACCTGCTGCATTTGTCAAGATATTTCCACGTATAAAGCACAGCATCTTATCAGGACACCGCCTGTGTGACACAGTCCCTCCTAGCTCTCTGCCACCTAATCCATCCTTTCAATGAAGAATGCCCAATAGTTAATGTAGGCCTACGTCACGTTGATCGACAAGAGGTCGGCATTTACATAAGCCCGGTCCTTAACGACAACCTGTCAGCGCGAGGCCACTTAAGACCAAGACAAGACAGAACAACTGATCACTGGCTGACCCAACCCACGTGACTGTCACTGGTCATTCATATCACAAGAGCGCAGACAGCCCCCCCTCAATCCACAACTGAAGGCTGAAGGTTGGCTGGGTTACACCCCGGGTGAGTAGTGAGACGTTAATCAGTCCCTGGGCCCAAACATCGGTCAGTGTGGCAGCCACGTGCAAGGGAACCCAGGACGATGCCACAATGAGCACCTTCTTAGATTTTACAACCATAGGTGGTGGAGACGTAGGTGGCGGGGGCTCTTGCTCAGTTAGAGCCTTTCATGGAGACCACGGACTTTCAACATTCCAATCGTGCGCTGTCAGGGTAAATAACTGCACAGGGGACGAGCGATTCATGTCCAGTAGATCGTCTCAAGAAGCGGTTCCCCATCATCCACACCAAGCCGGGACATACCAGTCCCCCGGGACACTTTCCATCACCTACAGCGCGCATCCAAGTTACGGGAGTCAAAGTTTTTGCACCGGATACAATCACTATGCCCTAAATCAGGATGTTGAGTCGTCTGTGAACTTTCCACAGTGCGGCCCGTTAGTTTACTCTGGAAATATTTCCTCGACTGTTGTGCAGAACCGACACCATCGCCACGGTTACAGCGGAAACGCGCACCTGAACGGCCAATTCCAGTATGCCACAGGCACATATGGTAATGGTTCAGATCAACCCAGCCTTACGTTTGTGGCGGGCTGCTCAAATCCACTATCTCCTCTTCATGTGTCCCATCACGATGCTTGTTGTTCGCCTATGTCTGATGGCGTGTCCACCGGGCAGACGTTTGACTGGATGAAGGTTAAACGGAACCCACCCAAAACAGGTGAGTGGCTGATGAGATGTAAGTGTGTTAAACTTTGCAACCAAGAAAGAACATTTTGCACTTTGCTCATCAGTGTATGATCTTTTTCCAGGGAAAGCCGGAGAGTATGGATTTGGTGGCCAACCCAACACCGTGCGCACCAACTTTACCACTAAACAACTGACGGAGCTTGAGAAAGAATTTCATTTCAACAAGTACCTGACACGCGCCAGACGAGTGGAGATTGCAGCTGCGCTCCAGCTGAACGAGACACAGGTGAAGATCTGGTTCCAAAATCGTCGCATGAAGCAGAAGAAGCGTGAAAAGGAAGGCGTTTTACCAAAGTCCCCATCCGAACCGAAGGACGGACCTGACAAATCCGAGGACGCCTCGGAAAAGTCGCTCTCCGCACCCTCGACACCATCCCCAGCCTCGACCGTGCACCCATACTCCCCGAATTAGAAAGCAGTAGTGCCAAAGTCACTGTCAAAGTCAGACGGACATGTGTGAATGTGTCGTGTATAGAAGTGCCCTCTTTAGACCTGAACAATTTTGACAGCTCTGTGTGTTTTATCTGTTTATTTTGTGCGCATCTTGTGCAAAACCAGTTTTTACAAGTGGCTTGTGCATTTTCGGACACAGCAAACGCTGCACTTTTACACCCATCTTTGCTCTGTCGGACCTGTGCACCACTTGTCAAAATGCCTACCTCATGAACCGGATGAAAGTGCAATATGTGTAAGGTATGTATGAATCAAAGAGAAAGGTTAATTTATTGTCGTAAGTCTTGTGTCTTTCCTGAACCGTGAACGATGTTATACCTGGTTAATGTGTACGAGTTATGAGCAACTCAAAAGTTGTCGACCGGTCACACTGAGTTTTATCAGTCGGAGATGATGGGTCAAGCCTTTCGCATACTTGCTTTGGAAAAAAAGATCAAGAAACGGGTGAATTAAATGTGTGTATTAGCTCTTAATTATAATTTATTTGAAAATGGTCTTGGGTTCTTGTCTGTTTTACCAGCTGCACGCACGCACGCACACACACACACACACACACACGCACGCACGCCCGCACGCACGCCCGCACGCACGCAAACACACAATCACAACCTTATGGACACTACATTAAATCTCCATGATGTCTTTTTGAAGAGGTAATTTTAGATAACATGTCTCTAATATTCATTAAATTGTCAATACATGATTAATTTATTAATGTAAACAGTCCAGTGTTTATTTTAGATAACGTTTGAAATGTTAGGTTTAAGTCTTTTCTAATTCATCGATTTGCTTATTTGTATAATCTTAAATTTCCTTTAATATCCAATAAAGCGTTCAATGGTGCTGTAACTGATAAAGCTTGGTGTCTCCTTGGGGAAAGGAGATATTGGCACATGTTATACGCATGTTTATTCACAACAGGGACATGAGCAACGTTGTCATCTTCATTCATGATGACAACCCTATTGAACTGTTAGTTTATCGAAAAGAAACGTAGGACGAGGGAGAAAAGAGACAATATTGATCAAGTCATGTCGGCTATTGACATCAATGAGTCAATGCCCATCAGTGTTATTTCCTTTCGTAGCAAAGACTTTCTACATAATAAATAAGTGATAAGTATAAGTAATAATAATATTATAAGTAATAATATTCATATAAGTATGAATAAGTAATAGTAACAAACACATGCCTGTGTGTTTATTGTTATGATTTCTTACTTCTAAGCAGCTTTAAAAGTAACCAAAGAATGTACAAGTACTACACTACAGCTCTGAGGTCCCGCAAAACGCACGCACGCACGCACGCACGCACTCCCACACACACACACACACACACACACACACACACACACACACACACACACACACACACACACACACACACACACACACACACAAATGCATAATTGACTTTAACATCCGGCTATCCAAACCATTTTCAAAGTCAAGGGAAGTTAGAGTTCTTTCTAAACTAAACCAAGGGCTGATTTAGAAAGCCAGCTTTATAACTTAATCTGGACTGCAAGAGTTTCAGTCATTTATACATGAAAAACATAACTTCTTAAATATTTGAGAACATTACAATAATATTTCTTTCCACATACAATTAAGCCATCAAAAGCTCACTGATCATTTTGTCCTTATTGCAAAGTGTCGCAAATTTACAGTAGATATGTATTTATTTATATGTAATGATATTTTAAACACAAATGATCAACAGTAGTATTATTAAGAAAAATCTATAAATTATACCAGTAAAAAATCAAGTTAATCTAAATCAGATCTCAAACTCTAATTCGGGGTTTAAATGGGGATTTTAATGTCATGTTGTGCAGTCAAACGGAGAAGGACGCGTGACTGTGAAAACATAAACGCGATTAGGTTCTTGTGCAGATTAGAAACGCCAAAAACAACTAAATCAAAGCTAACACAAAATAGTACAATTAACAATCGTAATTAAAAATATTTTAAAGTACTTAGGTTTTTGGTTCTCAAAGAGGATGAATAGTATTTGTATAATAAAGTATATATATATATATTAAAAAATATAGAAAGAAGACTAAAATATAACTGTAAATAACTAGTTGCTTATTATGATGATAATGAGGATGATGATGATTGTAATTGTTATTATTATAACAACAATTATTATTACTATTATTATTATTATAACTATTGTAATTGTTTTTGTTTATTAATTAATAGTGCATATCCTTTCCTTAAGTTAAACTTAAGGATATAGGTTATAATGAAGGAAAGTATGATGATGCTGTTGATGATTTTTCTAAACTTTTTTGTTCTTGACTATGATACATCTCAATGATATTCGAACAAAGTCTTTATTTTTATTCAATTACTTTTATTTTTTATTTTTATACCATTAATAAACTGTTCATATTGATACAATTTTGCATAAAAAAATCTAACATTTTAGGTCAGCTTAATCTTTTAATAATTTTAGAGCATAACGTATTCTATGTAAATATAAGTCTTTCTAATATATATAAAAGCTAAATGGTTTCCAAATCGTTTTTTTTTTTCATAAAGTCTGACCAGAACTGCAGGTCATAAAGAAATCACACTGAATTTAAGAATGTTAAGTTCAGTTTCAAACCACAGAGAAAAGTCCAGAGATAAAGCTCAAAGTAAATTATCTACTGATTTAAACAAAAAATTATATAATATAATTGTGACATCAATATAAGAAGAAAAACTCAAGCATTCCTGACATTATTAAGACGAGACATCACTCTGTTAATACATGAACAAATGTCTAGATTAATTTAGTTTCATTATCTTTATATGGAAGAGATTCAACTCCATTTTTAAATAATGTTCTAAAGTTTCAAGAATGAAAGGTTTAATAAAGCCAATGATCAGACCAGTTGAATGCTTCAAATTATGAAAGTATACATAACAAATAGCCATATTTACTTATGATATATACAATCATGCCTCCAGTTTGAAAAATAATTTGTTATTACTTTTCATTTGTAACTAAAAAGTATTAGAGCAAATGCTCACCTAAAATAAAATTGTTTTCTCTATATGGTTAAAATCCCCAAATATATTTTCCTCCAATAGTTACCAAGTACTTCACTATGAACCACAGCTTATACAGCTAATAATATCTGCTGTAACATATAAGTTCATACTTTATGTGATGACAAAAGCACATGTATGGTAACATCTCTAAACACCCATCCTTAAACAGCTGATGGTATCCAACCCTGATAGTGAAACCGGCCTGCACATGCAGAAATCATGGAATGCATATCATTATGCACTATTACAAGTACCAGCAATTACAGACAAAGAACTGGATCCATGCCCCAAATGTTAAATGATTGCAGCCTAAACTAGAAAGAAGATTCCACAATTCTTTGTGCTCTCATGGACCTGGCATTCATTAAATGGTCTGTACTATAACAATAATACAAACAGAATATAAATTATATTTCACTCCCACAGTCATATTTCACCCTCTCACTCTGAAAAAAACTCTAAAAACAATTATGAGAGCAAAACTAAAAGAAATGAAAGGGGTGGGAGTGAAACGGATAGAAAAAGAGGAAGAAATGGGGGGTAGAGAGAGGCAAAAGTAAAAAGGACAGAAAGAGAGAGGTCCATCCATCACACTGTCTTAACCTCGCAGTGACCTCAGCCTGCCAGCCAATGAGGCACCTCCAGTCTGTGCAGGAGATCGGGTAACCGTGGAGATGGACTGAACGCTTTAGCATGTTCTTTTTGTGCTGTCTGTCAACACCACCCCAAATGCTTTACTGCATGTTAACTGATGTGAATGCCACTATTTGACAGAAATAACTATGTGGTCAACATCACTTAAAAACACAACAGCATTTATGTACACAACTACTTTTACCAGGCAAGTTAAAAGTATGAATATGAGTGTACTAACAGTCAAACAAAACAAAAAATAAAACTTACATATGTAGAGTAACCAATGATGCTAGAATCACTCCACGCATGGATTGGCTGCAGGGTAAAAATTTAAAAGACAGTCACATGCCTAAACTTGTTACTGACTAGAGTAAAAGTCCATTGACCAGTTAAATTCAATTGTAGGATACAGTCACCTGGATATGCAAGTCAAAACTGCAAAGATTTGAAATGAGTGATATTTCTTTAAATTAAATCTGATTTCAACACATCAACCTTGCTGGAAAACAGAGAGAGAAAATGTGGAGACTCAACATGTAGTCAAAGGGCCTCCCACATGAACAAGCCCTTTAATGAACAGAAAATGAAAATGTATTTATTGTAAACGGAGAAGGGACGAAAACCTAGGGAGAAGAGTAAAAAGGTGGGAAATAAATCCAAAGTCAGTTTTTCCCTACAAGCTAAATTGAGGTTCATCAGATAAAAACTGATATGCTTCAAGTTCAACTTAGTTGAAACAATTAACCCTAGGGGAAACGATTCATCTCCCTTGCGAAACATTCACACACACACACACACACACACACACACACACACACACACACACACACACGCACGCATACACAAACCCATACATATCCACAAGAAAAATGAAGCTCACACGACTTTTGACAGGCCTACAATTTAAACATTATCCGTGGATTTGGTGCAATTTGTCCCCTTGTTAAGAAAAATCCCTTTGTTTTGATGAATAAAAAGAAACGTTCAGCGCAAAAGTAAATTCATTCAGTACTTATTTAAAATTTGTTTAACTACTTGTAAATGTACATTGGAAAGCAATATTAGAATTTTAAGTTAGAGGAAATTGTGCATATTGAACTTAGCAACCATTTGTCACAGATTTAGGAAATATTCTTACTATTACAAAAAAGAAAGCATTTTATCCATAAAGTTATGTAAAATTATAAATCCAAACATTGATGAGGTTATTTATTTGCATATCAAAATATAAAAGTTAAGCACAATAAACTAAACTTCTGCATCAGTGCTTTGCATGTGACATTGCTCTAAGGTATGAAATGTGTTATCAATTGTCTATCACGGGTTTCCACTACTGCTTTACTGCTTCTGATTTATACAAACAATAGTAACACTGTCAGTGTCTCAGTAATAATGATATACTAGTTTTCAAAAGACTGGAAATGCAGCCCGGGGTGACATGACACTCAAATATGTTTATGAGCCGAAACATCTTGTCTCTCACACCCTACTCGCTCTCACACTAAATGTCATTTACAAAAAGAGAGAAAGGGAAAGAAAGACAACCTGTCAGACACCTACAGTGAAGCTATGCATAAGCAATTATCGACTGTCCCCTATGGGCAAAGCCTGACGCACCTGACACACACCTGCAAAAGTAAGAGAACGAAATGCAAACTACAACTCCCAAAAGGCAATAGGGGTCTATAGGCTACTTTGCAAATATGTTTGTATATTCACTATGCGTTTCAAACATTTGCATTTATGGTAAACATTGCCTACAGTGGAAATTCTGTTAGGATTTACTTAAAATTTAATGACTTTCTTTCTACCGCAGAACATAAAGTAGATATTTTAAAGAAAGTTGGCAATACAGGCACTCGTTCACTTGCATTGGTTTTGTGACTATACAATAGAAGGGAATGGGTGAGAAGTCACTGTTTGGTTACCAACATTATTTTTACATGTTCTGCGAAATAAAAAAGTCATACAGGTTTGAAATGACTAGAGGGTGAGTAAATGACTCCATTTTTATTTTTAACTTTATTATCTAACCATAACTGATGATCAAAATGTATGTCTAGAAATAAGTCTTAGAGGACTAGTTAAAAGAAACAAACTTCCATATATGTCCCTTTTCTTGCCAAGCAGATACTCATTAAACTAAGAAGTGAGCTGAATTTTATGCCATTTAAATCACATAAAAACCTGTCCAAATTACTAAAAGCTTTAAGCGAGGTTAGTCTTGCTGTTTTGTTTAGTGTTAAACAAAAGTCCCCCCCCCTCGCATTTCCAAAAATTTGCATTCACAGCCTGTAGGAGTATGTGCAGATCCTCCTAAAGCTTTTTGGCTCACACCTGAGTACATTATAATTTGGGTAACAGAGGCAAAATGATATCCATGCAATCATTTAATGATGGACTTGTCTTTACCCTGACCATCACTGCCAAACGCCGACAGGGATCATTCCTTTGGAGCGTGACATGTCACCTGTGTGTCCGTGTGGCCCCTGATGTGATCTTTAGTCCCCTCATGATCTATAGACTGGCATTTAGTCGCTCAGACACCAGACCCCAGTGTGCATGCTAAACATTCTGTCAGCCAATATCCTGACAGAAACTTAACGCAGTCACGGCAATACTTAGACAGGATAGCGAGAGGCTGAAGACACAATCGCCAATAGCGAAATGGCAGAAGGCTGTTCGCAGTCAAATTATGTGAAGGTCAACAAAAGAAAAACTTAGAAAGTCAAATCAATTGGTTTCAATAAAAGTTATCCTTTTCTAGTTATTCCTGTAATTACATTGAAAATACAAAAAAGTACGTCATGGAAAAAAGTTTTGTTAGCTTCAGATTAAGAACCTTTTTATGTTTATTTAGACACGTGTTTCAAAGCCTAACCCTGTGCCTTTTTTGTCTGCTTTGTCGGTTTCTCTCTGTTTTTGTATGGAAAGGTTGAAGAAACAGACAAAGTGTGTATCTATTTGCATTCCTCCGGGACCATCTGTCCATCCCTCCGTTGACACGTCCATGGGTCTGTGAAGTGTTCTAAATGCGTGGAGGTGTGCATGCACATGTCTGAGCCTTAGGTCAATATAACCCTCATCAGGGATTCCTCGACTCGAGCGTTTACATAAACAGACGCTTAGCGGGATTAGCATGGTGTTAGCTTGTTAGCTTAGCCACGTAAACAGTGGTTTAATCTATTCTAAAACTCTCGGGAGGCCTACCAAGATGACCCAGCTCTTATTAGGTTAGGATATTTTTTTCATCCTTAGGTCAGGATCAAGAGGCATATTTAAACCCAATCCCATAATTACAATGGGCAACAGGCCTAACATTGTTTCTAATTTTCTATTGGGAACACATTACGAGTATAAGGCCAATGCATGAAATGTTTGTTCAAATACACAATCAGAATGTGATTGTTAGCTCAGATTCACAATGGCAAGTCTATAATCCTTTTACATTCAAAGCAAAAAATAGTGTAATGGTTTTTTCATTTTTAAATTATATGAATGGTGGCCGGTGAAGACCTGGTTTGACCAGCTATCCAAGTCAGATATGGTGATCAAAGGGAGCTGTGAGTTTACCTATATACAGAGTTAACTTCCCATATATATAATACATATACATATACAATACATACATACATAAAGAGCTGCCACTATATAAGAATTTAACAGTATTAGAAATAGAAATTTTTATTTTAATTATTTATTCTCTGGATCGCAACTCAGTTTTCAACATTGAAATGGTACTTTGTTTCAGGATTAATTTTGGTCGATGGGCCACAACAGGACAGTGTTAAACTTCCTCCTAGGTACCATCTCGATGATTGAAATCTTATACGAATATATCATCCAACAATGTTTTTCAGAAAACCCTGCAGCCACATGTAATGCAGACATGGAGCTAACGTATTTCATTTAGGTCACCCACCAACAGTGGCTGTCGTTGAACCTTTTCAGCTGTAATGTCTGATGCCACAGGGGCTTGTCTCACCGTACTCCCACATTGTCCCTTGATCTCCTCACTGTGGTTTCCTTAAGTGTATTTTAATGTACTTTATAGTCTCTCTATTTCAGCTATCTTTAGCTCCTAAAAGGGTCTCATGAAAGGTTATAGAGAATAAAGGGTTATATGTTACATTAGAGATGAGTTGGTGACGCAGAATAATGCGGAATCTTTAAGAAGTCTCTTAAGAGTCGCTTAATAGCCTTTGTAAGTATATTCAGATGTGACTCACTGCTATTATCTCTTTTTGTTTTGTAAGACTACACGTGTTTTTTATTTATAAGGATCAAAAATTACATGTAAAATCCTTAGAGATGTCTCCCACTTCTTTTGTTGCCATTTTTTGTTTCTTTTGTTTTGTATGCAAATGTTTTGTTGTACCTTGCCAATTCTTTGGTTTTTGATGTGATCATGTGGGTATTGTTCTGTAAGGATGATATCCAGCCTCTACAAGAGGTCATCCCTTCAGTGAGGTCACGACCTGAGCAAATATTTCCTTGGTTGAGGTGTAGGGCACTACATAATATTTTCCTTGCTGTCTTCTCTTTTTCCAATGATTTCACCAGTAGATAGAACAGTGCAAAAACCAACCACATCATTTGAAGCCAATAGTTGCGCAAAAAATATATTTTAAAGTGAAGGTCATGGCACACACTGTAGTGACGTGAAGTGACATGACATGTGGCCAAGTATGGTGTCCCATACTTGAAAGTTGTACTCTGCTTTTAAACTATCCCAGTGTACACACACAGTAAGTGAACACACTCTTAACACAGACTGAGAGCAGTGGAGAGCCATGCTGCGGCGCCCGGGAACAGTTGGGGGAGCGGTGCGTTGCTCAAGGAACTGACCTCAGTTGTGGTATTCCTGCTGGTACAGAATCTCTAACCAGCGACGTTGGGATCATGAGTCTAACACTCGAACCACAAGGCCACGACTGCCCCAATCAGCCAGCTTACAATTAATTTCCAATGTTCAAGCATTTACTGGAACGCTCAAAAATACAAAGCTCAAAATCTCACTGAAGTAATAGATGCCGAGGAATTCATTCTAATTGTAAACTTTTTCAAATTCTTTGAAATCTAAATGGTTGTGGAGTAGAATATATTTTTATGGCTGTTTTATTTAGAAATTCATTAATTTTAAATGCATTTATTTACAGTTATAGGAGCTCCAATGAGGGTTATCTATAAAAATGCTACAAGTTGGACAGTGAAATTATTCTTAATAAATTTTCAATTCGAGTTTTGGCTTCTGACAATTAAAAAATAAAAATCATCATCAAGTCTATACAATTATTGTTCTGCATTAGGGGTACTGAATTTCATTTCATAATGATTTGCCTTTATTAATTTATCAATTATTTATCTTATTACTGAATTATTTTCGGAAGTCAATGTGTACTTGTGTTCAATAAATCTTATCATTAATGTTGGACAAAATAATGTAGATTATAATTTGTCATAATTGAGCAGACCTACTATTGTGTGTATCATAAAAAATAAATGATCTTCAAAGATGTTATAAATCAGGATATAAATTAATAAGTTAATGAAAGTTAATAAAAAAAACATGTTATAATCATAATTATAATTCATTATGCAATTAATACGGTTTTTCTACTTTTCAAATCAACACTATATTATCAGAGCATCTGATCAAATATTGTTTACAATTGTAATTTGTAACACAATAAAAGACAGCATTTCCATAAGGTTTTGTGGGTGGCCCACCCAGGTCAATTGCAATACACCCAGGTAGACAACACCTACATTGTATTTATTGTATTTTTCCATTGTACCATGTGTATTTATTTTTCTTTGGGTTATATTTATGACGTCAGAACGTTGTGAGGCAACTAATAGCCAAGCAACATGGATTGGCAAAATTGACCGGTAACATTGCTCAAAAAGTTCTCACCTTGACTGTAGCCATAACCATTGTCCAGACACTGTCAGGCCACACAACCGCTCAATGTTTCCCTCTATATACTTACTTAAAATCCCCAAAAAAGCATTACTGCATGCCTAGTACATGACATAGCACAAATTAGTTTTGCAAAAAAGATATATTTTGTAGACGTTGTATGTGACTGAAAAATGCCTTTTCTTTCTTTAAGTCCTAAAGCGTATAGACAACTCAGACAAGGTAATGCGACTAACGCTAATGCTAGCTTCAAGCTGTAATTAGTATTCCGCTGAAGTCAAAATATGTCATCTGTTTAATTAATGTAGGCCTAGAGCTCACATGGTTTAAGTGGACTTGGTAGGGTCTCTTGTCAAATATTAGTGCACTTACATAACTGAATCCTCTCCAGCAGAGTACCTGATCTTCATTCTACTGTTTCATTGGAGGGATGCTGCTGTCAATCATGAAAATTGTCCTGTCGTCAAAATAAAAGCACACGTCAAAATAAAAGTCAATTGAATCACATTAAACCTGTTGAAATGAAAAAGCAATTATATTTAGATAGACTTAAAAAAGCAACAAGAAAAAACTAAAGACCTATGATGCTAGTTTATATTAACATAGTTGTATATCATGATGGACCTGCCATTTAAGCAAAATAATACCATTACTAGAAAAAAAATTCCAAAGACAACAGAAATTCACCCCTCAGACAGAAACTGACAACTTTGTAAAAAAAAGCGATAGATCATTCATTATAAAAACATAACAAACAAGACTTGTTTTTTTAAACCTGCTCATCAAGCACCATACCAAGCCACACCCCTTCTATTCAGCACTGTGTCATGCCACTCTGCCCTGCCCACCACCAAGTGAATTCTCAATGTATAGGAAACCCTGAGAGATCACTACTGCCCCTTGTGTTGACAGTAAATCATAATCATTTTGTGTGTGCTTTGTAAATAAAGCATCAGTACTTTACATTAATATACACAGTGAACAGGTCCTGTTAGTGGCACTGAAAAAACTGAAAAGTCAAATGTGTCTAGTAATGCAACATATGTCTACATATCCACAAACACATCATGCCACCCAAAATATTATTATTTCTGAAAGCAATATTTATATTGGCTGCATGGAGGTAGACACCTTGATCTCAGAGAAGAGCTTTGTGTGCTTACGCCTGTATGCGGGTGGGTGGAGAGAGAAGAGATCAAAGTGTGTTTGAGAAAAAATATATTAATGCTATTAAATTATATAATGAAACCAAATTTCACTCCATAAGTTAACCAATGCAGGTATGATACTTCAGAAAGAAATAAAAGGGTTGACATATGCATGTTTCAAGCCAAAGGATGTGAAATATTTCTGTTTTCCCCCACATGGTTGGTCTATGGAACACATATGTTAACTCACACTGTGAGATGACCAGCCTGTGTTTTAAAGGCATCACACCCACCAGGTTCAGATCGAGGTCAGGCCTCATCCACATACTCTTTCCTGCTGTGATTGAACTGCCAGAGCGTGGCATCCACTTCTGTACGACGACATGCTATGAGTAAAAAAAAATACTGTCTGTGTTTTATCTTGGTTGTATTGAAAACAGCCCTCCAAATGTTTTACCGTCTGCCTATTTTAAAGAGAAATTATATTGAACTCTAGTTGTTTTACTCACTCTTCAGAATTACTCACTCTTAATGATATTCAATGTGTTCCAAGAACTGTTACCAACATTACTCCAAATATCAAATAAAATAGATGCCTAAATGGACTGAACTACCTTACTTTTTCTAGACTTTTACCCACATCATGATGCAGGATGTTTGCCCTTACACTCTACCAGACTGACCAATGACCACACAACACAAATTTTCTTTTTTTTTAGAAGTGACCTCTAAAGGTACTTGTTGCAATTACACAATAAACGCAATCCAAAGAAACACTACAGAAGATGACCCAGAAGTGGTCATATTGGTTCTGTAATTTTGATAGGCTGTAACAGTTGTTCTAAACAGATGTGCCATGCCAGTGAACACAAGGTAGCTAGTCCTGAGTGCACAGTTCTTCTGGTTGTCAGCAGAATACTCTCTTGTCCTTACAAGTGTGAGCGTATTGATATCCAACACTCAGCATGAATTTTAAATTATTCATCATGTCAGGCTCTCCCAGGCGTCTCTATGGAAACTGCTGACCAGGAACTATCATCCATCCCTATGGATACTCTCTATCTTCTAATGATGAGTCAACATGTCTACCTTACATTTTTATGACACACTAACCTCTATTAATTTCACTATTTGTGAATTGAGTTTGTCTTGTGTGAGCAATTGTTCTTGTTCTTGACCTGTGCAAAATCCTAAAGCATATCCAGCATTGTCACAGTATAACATTTTCCCTACACAGTTATCTTGGTCAAAAGAATTTACACTTATTGTATCATTATGATATCTAAATGTTATTTAGGACAAAAGAAAGTATTTAAATTCATCTTTAATCTGGTATATTTTAAGAAAGTTGTTCATTTAACAGCCCTGGTACGCATTCACTTCAACTGCATGAAACAACCAATGCAAATGGATGGGTAACCAACATTCTTCAAAATATCTTCTTTTGTGTTCAATGGATGAAATGAGGTTTAAAATGACAAGTGTGTGAGAACTAAACAAATGGGTTTTGAGCAAACTAAACCTTTAAAAATGAAACATCACACACATGTGAAAACACATTTAAGGTGTGTATTGGTTAGTTGAAATGTGATGTCTGCCAATCTAATGCATGAATGTACAAGATAATATCGTTAATAGACATCACACCCTGCATTTATATGTGAATCAATCCAATTCACTTACATAAAGTAAATTATAATTAAAGCATTGACATTTACAAAGAAGTAAAATAGTAAAAGGTTACAGGATAAGACAGTCGGCTGGTAACTTGTGGAGACTCACACTCAGCTAATCCTCTCTTACTTCTTTCCTATTCAACATCTTGTGCGTTTGTATTTATGTGTGTGCATGTGTGTGTGCATGTGTGTGTGCATGTGTGTGTGCATGTGCGTGTGCGTGTGTGTTTTTGTGTCTGCTTGCCCGTGTTTCTGTGTGAAGTGTGTGTGTCATGGGGCCACTGATTCTGACACAGCTCATACATCACATCTCTGAGTGTGTGTGATTACAGAGGGAGGTTCCGCATGATTTATCGCCAGTCTTAGAGATATATGCTCCAGACACACGCACACACTCCAACCTGTATTCCAAACTCCAACTTAACCAACCTCCCACATACACCGCACACCTGGCCAGTTCTTCTGTCGACCGTCCTTCATATAAAGGGACAGATACAAGTGTATGTGCCTGTAGGAGAACTCTCAATCCCACACATGAAGCTTTGAATAAAGAAATCTGCAATAAGGTGAAAAAGAAGGATAGAAAAGGATTAATAAAATAATTGTGGTAAGCATTGTGGTCACCATATCTTTCAAACCTGATAACTGTTTTTTTGTTATTTTTAAATAATTTTTAATATTTCGCTCTTGGTTTATCCACCAATTCTCCACCAATTTTAGTCACAGTGTTTTATATATTCATGTATAACTTTATTTATCCATAAATTTTAATTTGAAATTTGAAAGAATAGTAACACACTTTAGGAAAACATTTTAAACTATTAAAATCGTTCTTTTCAAGTGTGTAAAGACTATTCAGTTATTTAATTTGGTCTATCTTAAATATATTGACAGGTGGGCAAATAAATATCTTAAGGACTGTTCATTTCTTTTGTATCCCCCAGTCTTCATAAATTTGTGTCGAATCATTTGAATTAGAAGAATCAAAGAATAAAACTAAATTTTTATTTTATAGCCTAAAATGCAGCCATGCAAAAGGTTTAAAATTGAAGTTGCTTTTACACCTAAAGACTGGCATTCATGAATTCAGTTGTCATTCAAGGACACATGATAAATTTATCGAAAAAGAAGTAAAAGGGAAAGTTCACCCAAAAGTAAAAAAAACGGTTACTCACCCTCAAGTTGTTCTAAACCTGGGACAACAGGGAGATATTTGGAAAAAAACATGTCAGCAACTGACATTTCTAGGTTATCATTGACTATTGAAGCAGAAAAAAGGGGACACAACTTTCCAAAATTTGACCACGAAGGAATAGCCAAGTGAGACCGAGGTTGAAATGATGTCTGTGTGCAATCACGACCATACTTCTTGTTTATGCCTTGTGTATCCAGTTCTCTAATTAAGGCCTGGGGCTTTGTCACTAATGAACACTGAAGTAATTAATGAGCAGTCTAACAGAGCAGCAAGATGTAGACGCTGGTTTGAGCGAGTGTTTTTTAGTGAGTGAGCGAATGTGTGTTAGCAAATGTGCAAGTATGTGTGTTCTATTGCCCTAATTAAACCCAGGGGTTCTAATTAGCTGATTAACAAATAGCCATCTTGTTCAACAGGAAGCATTATGCAGAGAAAACACACACACAATGTGAGTGTCTTCTAGTTGTCATGACTAAACATTTCAAAGAATGGTGCCCCTGTCTCCTTTAAGCCTAGCAGTTACACTTTGGTTTATTCATATTTCAGATGCTTTAAAGCGATAGTTTACCCCCAAATAAAAATTCTTCAAAATCAGTTTTTTTATATTTTCTGATTATTTATTTGGAACAATACTTGTAAGAAAACAGGACTCTATTGACAACCGTAGAATGGAAAACTTACTGTATACTGTATACTGAGATATTTTGAAGAATATTAGATAGCAAGAAAGTTAATTTTGACTACCACTTTTCATACTATTAGTCAATAGGGTGAAAGAACTCCACAAGCACTCATTTAAATAAATTTCACTGTGTCCATCAGAACTAAGACATGTATACAGATTTGAAACAAATAAAAGTGAGTAATTTATGACATTATTTAATTTTGGGGTGAACCATCCCAATCATTCAGTGACAAATTCACTTTCTTTAGTCCATCCTTTGTTTTTTGCATAAGCTGATTTAAAATCACAAGAGGGTGAGTAAATGAAGACAGAATTTAAATTTTGGGGTGAACTATGATTTTAATGATGTCATTTGTGTTAATAAATATCAAGGTTTATTGACAATAAACGAAAATAGAGTATCCATTTACTTATAGTATATGTCAAGAACAGTTATTGTTTACGGTAGAATAAAAATTTAACAAAGTTTAAGATATCTTACTTTGTTCAGTTTGAAAAGAAAAGATAGTCTGAGAATGCGGTAAATGCATTTTAAAAGGTGCTAACCAATTTAAAAGTTGTGTTTGTATGGTAACAAAGGCATTTTAAATCTTCTCAAGACTATACAGTCTAAGCTAATATTGATTCTGTGGATACAATTACAAACTAATGTTGTTATTTGTTTAGCCACATAATGTGCCTGTTATTTTTATTATTCCATGTGGGTGTGATTTGAGGTTTTCTCTATTCCTTGTATCAGAATGAGACCCTCGTAAGACTTTTTTCTCAATTTAAGTTGGTTTTTATTACCACATTATATCAGTCTTTGTTTTTGCAGTGAACATTTATCTTGTTTCTTTTGTTCCTCTTCCTACAAAGTGTGTTGAATCATTCATCAGCAAGACTAAATTTAATGTCTGACAAGTCTATCACCACCAGAGATGGAATCACATACTAAGGTAATTTGACAGCTTAACATCTCATCACAACACAATGTTGAATATGCAGAAAAGTCTCTGGTTGTTGTGGTGATTCAAAGTCTCAGTTTTTCTTTTGCACATCTTTAATCCTGAGAAAAAAAGACGGGATAAGCTTTGAAAACATCAACTGACAGATTTCTGCAAAAAATACATCAACTCAATGATTTCTCTATATTTTCACTGGGGCAAGTAGACCGCTATCAATCTCTCACTGTATCAATGTGGTCTCTCATATTTCATACAATGCAAATCCAATAAGCTCATTTATCACAGACAAAGGACAGTTCAACTACTTAACCATGAATTTATTTGACATTAAATGGTAGCAAGGCCAAAGGGCATCCCACATTACAATCATTGAACGGCCATTATGACTAATGTCACAACAGTCATAAAATTCCACTCTATGTTTATATGATTCTGTTCATCCATCACTATGTAAATGTTAAACTTTTCAACATAATGAAATATTATCCTGTTGAGCTTTTATCTGCTAAGCATTAACCTGCTAAGTGTGTGTCCCAGGAGTGCATTAGTTTAGGTATATACATAAACTGTATACTTCAGCTGCCTTGGTTTTTTAATGTAAGCAGAAAAGATATTATCTTTACTTTTTATAGCTTTTATCACTACTCCATATGCTTAGCCTGAAAGGTCAAATGTGGGAACAAATGTTTTGAAATTCAATTTAGGGAACTTGTTTTTATTTCTCTTGTTTTCTTGTCGATGTGTAGCCATCCAAAAACATGACCCAATACTTTAATGGCGTTATTGGACCATTTTAAAGCAAGTCTTAAAATGAGCCATAAGGAGGCTATCGGAAAACCAGGTCACAGCCACACTGGTTAATCACCGGGGGGTGCAGCCAGGTTCAAACAGGACTCATATGCTTTGATAAGTTTAGAAATTTTGCAGGTAAAAAGTGCTTGAAAATGCATTTGTCATTTTCAAGAATAGGTCACACTGTAAAAAAAGATGTTGTGACTGGTTACTAAATTAGCAAAGAATTTCACTGGGATAACTTAAACCCCAAAATTAATATTGTCATCATTAATTAACCCGCTTTACCCCACTTTAAACCAAAATATTTGTTTCATATGCAGTACACAAAAAGATATTTTGAAAAATGTTGAAAAACGTGGCAAAGGCAGTACACATTGACTTGTATTGGTTTTGTGTCATACAGTGAAAGCAAAGGGTAACGCTGTTATTTGTTTAACATTCCTTGAAATATTTTCTTTGTTGTTCTGTGAATTACATTACATTAAATGGAGTAAGTGAATGATGTACATATATCTTAATCCAAATATTACCATTATCACCTTTTTTGTGTCAATGCACATACATTTGTTTAATTTGAATGCTCTGATTCAACGCCAGAATATTTAATATCTTTCCGATTAATCTGACATTAGAACAATGAAATACTTTGAATCATTAATACAGTTGTGGCCATTAAAAAACACTTCAGAATGACATAAATGCCCAGAGTATTCCAAAGAGAAAAGATCTTTAGTATTCAATCACAGATTGATGGCTTATGAGAGCGGTTTAGTGTTGGACTTTTATTGCCTATTGCAGTTGTGGGGTCAGAGTAGGTGTCAGATGTTAGTCTCACATGTACTCCACTAAAACCACAGAAGAAAGACAAATTACTGTTTATTCCCATTAGAAACCACAGAGGAGAATAAATGGGCGGCTTTATTTCTGCAGGAGGAAAGATCGTTACGTTCAGTCCCACAACAAACCACAGCCAACTGAAAAACACAGTCAGAGTTGTTTATCACCAACTATTTGCGCATACACATCGAGTTTGATGTGCTCAACAGTTGTCATGGCTACAGCTATGGATGCATTAGCCATGCAGGAAACATCTTAATTAATCACGATGATGACAGTGTGACTGTCCTTCCGGAAAAGTCCATATCGATTCATAAACAAACCATTGAGCTACATAATGAATGATGTAGTGGCTCAGACATTAGCCGGTGAATAATTGTTTAATTAATTATCATGTTGGATTGGGAAAATCTTATATATTAAGTTTTTCTTCATAACTAATCAAAAAGAAGATATTAAGTAGAATGTTCGTAACTGAACAGTGGTGGCACCCATTTACTTTTATTGTATGGACAAATAATTGATGTGATGTTGCTAAGTTACTGACATTCTTTTACATATCTTCTTTAGACTTGATATATGTCCACCAAATAAATTTTTGAAGAACAAAATACATTATGTTTTTAGAAAAAAACAATATAAAAAGTATTTTAAGTAAAGGTACAAAGAGAGAGTCTGTGTGTGAGATAGTTGGGAGAAGGCTTTACAAAGTAAGCCAATTTACACAAGCAATCCTGGCTTGAATTAGCGGATAATGACTCAATTAGCTTTCATTTTTGCACAGAGGAGATTTGGCCGCATAAATTAGCCTGCATTCATCGGGAAAGTGTCAGAGGCAAAGGACAGCTCACAAATACTGCGGCCAATCTCTGTCACTGCCACGACAGCGCAATATAGACGTCCAGCCGGACTTTGTGTTTGAGAGCAGCAGACCGGTGTCACTCAGCATGTGACACGGGAACGGAAGGGGAGCCCAGGGGACGGCCGGCCGCCAATGCCCTGAAAAGGTCAACTTGACACAGGCAGCATCCCATCGACCTGTCCCCCGTCCGGCCAGTGGAAAATCAGATAAACTTAAGACCGCTCATCGATCCCCAGATACACAGCACAAATGTTGGCCTAGCTCAAACATCTTCACGGTGCATATCATTAAGAAACTTGTCAACACTGAATGCAAGTAGGTGTAAATATGAAGTGTACGTTTTGGAAAGATACAAGTAGAGAAATAAAATGTATAGTATATTACAGAATAATATTAATAACAGCATTTAAAGGAAAACTTGCAAGTTCTGCAAACACATTTATGCTTTTGAAATACATACAAATTACTTTCGTCTATGAAATACAGAAGGCAGAAAATAAGAGATCTCCACACACACTATTAACTAACATGACGTATTATTTCCATACAATGAGAGCGAATAGTGACTGAGTTCTCTGTCACTAACATTCTGTCAGACTATTGCTTCTGTGTTTCAACTAGAAAAAGTAATGTGTGTCACAGCATGAGAGTAAATTAATAATTATAATCTTATTTTTGACCTTAATTAATCCACTTTCCATATGTAAACTTGAAAGCCAGATGCTTGTAAACTCACGGACACATTCCAAATGATATTTTGCACAGACGTCATTTCAACAAGACGGATAAAGGTTACGAGTCAACTCCCGATTAGTTAATTCCATATGTTCGTTTTGAGTGTGAAATGGGACCAAGTGAGAACAACAGAGGGAGGAGGTGAATATGACAGGAAGTCTGGGCTTTCAAAGGAAGACTGCTGTCTGCATTCTGACCGTATCACTGCTTTTATCAGCTCACCCACCTTTGTCTTTGTGAATGTATGTGACTACGTGCGTCTGTACAGTTTTTTCAGTGTATGACAATCTCTTCCGGGGCAAAGGCGCACGACCTTTCTTGTAAGTTTGACACAACCCATGTGTGTTATTCTCATATCACTATCTGTGCATGTGCATGAGAGGAAGTGTATGTGTGTGTCCAAGTGTGTGGATGTCAACACATGAACTGTTTTTATAAGACATTATTACCACTACTACTTTTAGGAATGATATGAAGTGAAAAACTAAAACTAACCTCAACAAATCTTCTGAATTAATGTCAAAAAGTAGAACTTTGACATTTAGTGACTTCATCTATCGATATAGATTTTCTATAAGGGGAAATTGCAAAAATTGTCAAAATGTGTTCAGTATCACAATGTGAAGTGCACAAACTAAAACAAGCCTCAACAAATATTTTGAACTAATGTCAAAAAGTAGAACTTTGACATTGAGTGACGTCATCTATCGTTATAGATTTTCTATAAGGGAAAATGCAAAAATTGTGCAAATGTGTTTAGTATCACAATGTGAAGTGCACAAACTAAAACAAGCCTCAACAAATATTTTGAACTAATGTCAAAAAGTAGAACTTTGACATTGAGTGACGTCATCTATCGTTATAGATTTTCTATAAGGGAAAATGCAAAAATTGTGCAAATGTGTTTAGTATCACAATGTGAAGTGCACAAACTAAAACAAGCCTCAACAAATATTTTGAACTAATGTCAAAAAGTAGAACTTTGACATTGAGTGACGTCATCTATCGTTATAGATTTTCTATAAGGGACAATGCAAAAATTGTGCAAATGTGTTTAGTATCACAATGTGAAGTGCACAAACTAAAACAAACCTCAACAAATCTTTTGAGCTAATGTCAAAAAGTAGAACTTTGACATTGAGTGACGTCATCTATCGTTATAGATTTTCTATAAGGGGAAATTGCAAAAATGTCCAAATGTGTTTAGTATCACAATGTTTATCAAATCCCAAAGGAAAACCAACATGCACTTTAAACAGCTATTGCATTTTCTCTTCTCCATCACACAAGGGCCAATCCACAAAACATATTACACCTCATTATCTTAAATTGAAAAACAAGAGATAGATGGCAACTTCTCATTAGATTGTTCGTGGGGATGATGTAAAATACTTAAATTAATGGAAGCAGACTTATTCCGTCCATAAGGTTAAGTGTTTAATAGTTACAAATGGCTTTGCGTTTGGAGCATTTGTTTATGGCCATGCCTCAGTTTAAGAGCCTTGTTTAGACGCTCGCAATACACCATGTTGGACGCGATGCATTTGCTACATCTTGGCAAACTGAATTATACTTTCATGTGAGGTCGCATATCATCACACGCGTGGACGCGCACTGAACTCTTCACCTGTGAGCGCGCACCGTGCGCGCCCCCGGCCTCTGTTTGCCTGCGCGTCTTCTTTGAATGTGTGATTGTGACACCTAGTGGTTAACAGAACCAACCAAAGAAAAAAACAGACATTTGGAATTCGATTTTAGAAATATAAATCTGACAATTTGTAACTATTCATATGTATTGCATTGCTATTGAAAATGATATTTAAGGATTATAAATATATCTGTGTGTGTTATAAAATGTATAATATTGTCTTATAACAAACACTTTTTTTCACAAACTATTTGCATTAACATTTTATTTTTCCCTGTTGGATTAAATGTTTGATTTCCTCTATAGTGGCTGTCTGAAACGTTTTTGTACATACTTTTTTCATCCTTATGATTTGCTTATTTATATGTATTTTATATTTTTATGATTTGTATTTTGTATACATTTTTAAGTTTTTGATAGTAAATAGAAAAAAAGTTAATAGAACTCTATATATTTTAACAGAAAAATAATCAAAAGAATAAAAGCGTCCGCTAAATGACTAAATGTAAATGTAAATGCATATCTGCGTGCATTTTCACGTGCATCCTTTTCTATGGTCAAGTGTCCAATAGATGGCACTAGAGATCTTATCTTGGAGGTTTTCCTTGGCATTGAAGATGATCCAGCATTTAAAAGTGTACTCTGTTACCAACTGGGATATTAATCCTTGCAAATAAGACAGCAGGGCAAATGCATTTACTGTCAGTTTTAGTGCACACATTTTAGTGCCAAAAATATTATTGAACAGGACATACTGTGTTAAACATTGTGGTGTGTGTGTTATATACGTCACATATAACTTCATTGATCTCAATGCATGGATTTTTTAAATTTTGCATTTAATAATTTAATATTTTGTGGCGTTGTGGCTTTTTAAAAAAGTTATCTGCGCACCTGGATGTGAAATCTGGCATGTTTCTGAATCTGTTCTGAGAATCTGCATGTGTCTCTCAATGACTTGGAGGATGTCAGTCAATGATGCAGACAGCAGCACTAAACTCATTGGCTGCTCACATCCTGCCTGACAGACACTCCATCATTCTGACAGCTGTCGCTTTATCGTCACACACACACACACACACACACACACACACACACACACACACACACACACACACACACACACACACACACACACACACACACACACACACACACACACACACACACAGACAGACATACACACAAATGCTTGTTCAGAATGAAATGGATGTTGGAAACTGAAATATACATACTCGTATACATACTGAAATTATGATTTTGCCATGCCTGTAAATAAACTATTTTTCAAAAAAGTACATGTATGTATAATTTTACATTTATCTTCAAAAAATAGTGTGTTGTGTGCCACCTAAGAAATACTCATGCACATGTTTTTAATCAATGGTGAGTTTTGGGTCGACTGTTCTTTTAATGAACAATAAAATCCTGATGACCATGAGAAACTATAAACTGTTTGGTTAAAGGATATTATTTGTCTTTAGCTTGGTGTTAACACTTCAAAACTCATTGGAAATTCCCTACAATGATGAGAAAACAATCTTGTGTTTTGAGACCAACAGAGGGGCATCAGACTTCCCGGAGCCCCTGTTGGTCAAAGGCCTCATTCCTGGGTTCTGTTCTGGTCTCTTCTCCCTCTGTCTTCATAACTCGTCACTTATCCTTCACCAATTTTCCTCTCAGTTTTCATGTGTTCCTTTTCTCTATTAGCTTTTCGTCCTCTCTCTTTTGTCTTCTCTCTACTGTGCTTTATGTTGCCAAAGAGGGAGCATCGTCAGCATAGAATAAGTTAATGCTGTACCATTATAGCTCTGCCACCTATTGTAGGAGTCTTCCAGATGCTGACTGGGCAGTTCTATGTCTGCAGACTCTGTGTGTGTGTGTGTGTGTGTGTGTGTGTGTGTGTGTGTGTGTGTGTGTGTGTGTGTGTGTGTGTGTGTGTGTGTGTGTGTGTGTGTGTGTGTGTGTGTGTGTGTGTGTGAAGTTGCCCTCTGGATGACATTGCTAACTCATTGTAAATGTATTATGATAATGAGCAACAGAAGAGCACATTGTAATTATTTCTACAACAGCAGGGGGAAGCAAGTAATAAGCTCATTCTGTTACCCCCCCCCATCTCTCTCTCTCTCTCTCTCTCTCTCTCTCTCTCTCATATCTCTTTCAATTTAATAATAATTTTAAAATACTTTGTTTGCAGGATTGTCGTAAATACATTATTGACAACCCCTTTAGAAATATGCATTTACAAAGTCAACATACAAAAAAGAGCATAGACGTATGAGCAATTCCTGAGTAATGGGACATTTTGCATTATGGAATTTGACAAAAAGCACTCATAATCTGTATATGTTCACAATACACTGCTCTGTTTATATCTTAATGAACCCCTGATGATTTAATCCGAAATAAGTATGGTTTTTGGGCCATTACAACTTTGTAGAATTTTTGGGATTTAAAATGCAAAATCCACAAGCAAATGAACAAGAGAAAGCTCTTTGAAGAACATAAAATAAGTGCCACATTTTCATGTTATGTGTCATTTTATTAAGAATATGTAGCTTTATGGGTGTGACAACCTTGAAAACATTCCTTACATGTCTATGTAAAACCATACACTTAAAATAAAACAAGTGAGAGACCCTAATGGATATTTGAACCACCAATTGTTGATATCTTTGCTATTAGTAGAGTCACACTTGGTAAAACATAATTTAACCGACATTTTCACAGAATTGTTCGTATGCAGGGTCTCCTAAAAACATACATGCTCAACCTTTCATTTTTGCTGAACAATATGTAAATCTGTCTCCTCCCTGTATCACCTATTAATATTTGGAGAATGGGGATAGAAATTAAAGAAAAGTATTTTCACTTTACAGCGTTCGGTAAAGAAAAGATTACACAAATTCAATCTTCTTTAATTGCCATGTTTGTATATGTCTTTGTTTGTGATTGTGATCACTGACATGTATTCACTAAGAATCTGTCTCTGCTTTGTTTTTCTAGGGGTGTAGAGATATTCTTTCAGATTATACTTTCTGTTTGGAGCCTGATAACATTTTTATTCACTTAATTTAAAGGACAACATTTATTCAATTTAGATTTTTACTATGTTCAAGGCATCATTGTTTGTGTAACATTTATTTGAGAGTAAGTTCCAGACCCAATGGGACTGTAATGCATCAGAAAAATGTACGTGTGCAGAATGTAGCATATCTGTAATCCTTTTAAGATGCAGGCTCCCTCTTTCTATCACTCCCTCTCTATTACTGTGACTTTGACATATGAAAATGAAAAGGTTTATTTAACAACAAAAATGCAAACATATTGTTAGGAACAAACAGCTCGCAATGCCATGTAGTTTTTGTATGTGTGTGTGTGTGTGTGTGTGTGTGTGTGTGTGTGTGTGTATGCACACATTTAAGTGTATAAGTGATAGATGGTCGACAGGCTACATGGCAGCTCATTTCCTCTTGACTGGCAGAGAAAGATGTTACTGAGTTGCAGCAGAATCTGCAGCCTGTCAACTTGACGGACCAAAAGATCTCTCTCTCTTTTTCTTTTGTTCTCTCCTTCGCTCTCCTTTTCCTTTCTCAGGTTGGTGATGAAGTGTGATCGTGAATCAGAGGATGACAGACTGATGGAAGATTTAAAAGGCTGCTATACAGCCTAAAATTCCTATTTAAACTGACCCATGAATAATGCATTCATGTGCACTCGCACACACAGACAAGCAGCTGATCAAAGCTCTATCCCAATTACGAAACACAGATGATCATACTAGACTATTATTGCCTATTTTTACATATTTTTTTCTTTAGATAAAAATGGTTGATGTATCAAGACTTTCCCTTTTTAAAATGTATTGACACCGGCTAGAAGCAGTCTGGGGGTTATCGCCTAAAGCTGATTTGGTTGTACAAAGGTATACCAATATTGGAATGTTACTGTTTTTGGTCTAACCTGACCCTGTGAATCATGTGTTACTCAGCTCCCTAACTGCTAATGCTTGTATGATGTTTCATCTCAGAATCTGTTTCTTTTGGGTAGGTCAGACTAGGGGAGGTTCAACCCCCAGTGCATGATTTAGTGCATGTGCTTATGTGTGTGTGTGTGTGTGTGTGTGTGTGTGTGTGTGTGTGTGTGTGTGTGTGTGTGTGTGTGTGTGTGTGTGTGTGTGTGTGTGTGTGTGTGTGTGCGCGCGTGTGCGTCCGCGTGTGTATGTGTGCATGTACGTGTGTCTGTGTGTGTGTAAAATTTTATTACCAAAAAAATTTATTTTTGTGAGGTCAAAAGGGGGTACAGAATTAATGATCCCCACATGATCTGGCCTTCCTTCATGCACCTCTCTAAATAACTTTCTTAATAAAAACTTTTCAATAAATAGATCTCTTCTTACGTTTTCATTTTATTATTAAATTGCTCAAGTTGTATTATTAAAGGAATAGTTGCAGAAAAATTAAAATGTTGTCCTGTATTACTCACTCTTTTGCTGAACGTGAACTGAGAGGAGGGTAGTTAGGAGGAACACAAGGAGACGTTGCTCAAAAAAAAAAGGGTTAGTCCCCCCAAAATTAAAATCCAGTTATGAATAACTCACTATCTGTTTGTTCCAAACCCATATCAATATATAAATTTGGTTGAAGACAGAGAAAGTTATTTGAAAGAATGCTAATTCTAAGACCCGAGTGACCGCCATAAAAGAAAAATAACAATGGAAGTCAAAATCACTCCAGAACTTTGTACAACATTCTTCGAAATATCTCATTTTATAGTTAGCAATTGTCCTATAAGTCAAATAACTATTTGACTACAATTATCTTTCTCCGTGTTCATCAGAACAAAGACACGAAAAGAGATTTGGAACAAACAATGACAGACTTTTTATTTTTGGGTGAACCATCTCTTTATTCCTCTTCATATCACATCTGAGTGGAGGGCCGCAAAGGAAATTCTGTCATTTCATAAGCTGTGATATTAAAAGCTTTTTAATTTTTGTCTGACACCCCATAGCCCTAAAAAATATACCCCACCACCTCTAAAGGCCCGGGGTCACATGGCGGCGGTCACGAACTGATTTCATATGAGCACACAGAGACAATTAAAACTCATCTGCCGCTTTGCCTATCTGCTACACAGGGCTTCATTTAATGGCCATTTGTCTCCGTGATGGATTTCCTATTTTTACCGACAGCAACCGAGTCGAGGGACGCGTGAATTATAGATGGAGGCCTAGCAGCCCGCAGTGAAATACTGTCACAGAGAGAGTGGGAGAGAGAGAGAGAGAGAGAGAGAGAGAGAGAGAGAGAGTGGGAGAGAGAGAGAGAGAGAGAGAGAGAGAGAGAGAGAGAGAGAGAGAGAGAGAGAGTGGACACTGTGCACACTTTTTGAGCTTGTGGAGAAGGGCGTTTATCAGGGGGTGATGTATCGTTGGGATGAGCAAAAGAATGGCACTGTAATAATGGCTTTAAAAGAGAGACCGGACACAAAGCGAGAGGAACGTAATTTAAATTGTTTTGTTTCCCTGGAGCTGGATCCTGCCCTTGAGTGACACACTGAAATTGGAAGCAGTTATTTATGTCTTCCACACTAATTGGAGAATTTAATAAGGTCTCTGAGAGGCAGTCTCAATTTCAGCTGTTCAGTAACCAATCGCCCATCCTTTTCTTTCTCAGTTTTCGGTTTAACTGATTTTTACACATTTGATCTGAATGACGTCTGTCACATCAGTGCATCCCATAAATAAACAAAGAACTGTTCAACATACACATTTATAAAAATTTGGGCTGGATTAAGACAGATATGGAAAACTAAGTATTCATTAAAGCCAAACTCCAAAAGTCCTTTGGGAAGTTTACACATTCTTTGAATGATGTCTTATGCCCATTCTTGTATATTTTGTATATTTTTTCTTGTTTTTTAATTTACATAATTATTACATTATATCATATCATGAATTATTAAATGTAATGTGTTTTATATGAAGCAACTTACAAAAAATAAAAGTACATTTTGATGCTTTGAAATTAATTAAATATGCTGTTTAAATTTTGTGTATAATTTAGGTAAAAAATTTAAACTGGTTAACTCAAGAATATCTTTTAGAATTCACTAAAACTATTGGTGTATTTAACACACACACACACACACGCACGCACGCACGCACGCACGCACGCACGCACACACACAGACACACACACACACACACACACACATATATTGTTAAAAAAATATATACATAAACTGTAATTAGGTTAATATTACTTTTTTCATTTGTTTTTTCATCAAACCACAATAAGTATTTTTACAGGGTACATTATTTTATTTTATATCATACTATATTATATTCTATTAAAGATGTTATATTTTTTTATTCATTTCATTTTTTCATGTTATTGCTAATATACCATTGCAATATATTTCCATTTCATAAACAGAGCAATTCCTACCTAAACAAGACAGTAATGCATACTCTGGTTTGATATTCATGAAATCTCCTTTATTTTGTTTCGTTGCCCTAAATCTGAACTGAAGGCGGGTAGTTATTAGGAGGTAGAGGGGGTAACACAAGGAGAGGGCCGAACAGATGGTCTCCCTCGCATTCCCTTTTGCGGTCTCTTTCCCCATTTGTCATTCATCTAGTAATGCACATTTGCTCTTCTTCTGTCTTCGTATCTGTTTATATCCCTCTCCCTCCTTCCGTCTTTCATTATCAAATAGGAAATGTGATTATTTAGGCTGCCTTGCAGCTGCACCATGCCCTGTTTTATTAATACGTTTCTGTGCATGACTAACATCCATTACGAGTCACTTTGTTACATCATTAACTAGCCGTGTCACAACGAAAGACGCTCTAAATACGCTTACGTTTATTGAGTACTGTGTTCTGTAGGGTAAGGGATTGTTTGTGCCAAGTGGGGCTTTTATACTATGCATATTCTCTTTAATGAAAAGTTACAAAACCAGGTTTAATCCTGGTCTTCGCAATAGGCCGGACCCATCCATAAGATGTTAAGCCTTGAGGCACGGCACCCATATAGCCTAAAAAGCAAAGCTTACTCTCCATCACACTCCCTGTCTGTTTTTATTTCATAGGTGATTTGGTCCAAGCTGCAGTGGGATATGTCCTACATGCCAGCACACACTTTAATGCAGTGCAGTTACCATAGCAACCGAAACCCCACCTGCTCAGTAGCTGTCAGCCCAAGGTTAAGAGCCAATAAACCAGAGAAACATAGCAATTACTGCACAATATAACACACATGCACACACAAAGTAATCCATCTGTTCCTTCTCTCCAGTTGATCAGTAGCAACTGGGTTTGGATTAGGTACACCCATCAGAGTCCATTAGGCGATGTTCATTTGGACCGGTTATGGCAGTTCAACCAATGAGCTTGAGGAAGTCTTTATGGGATGTTGGAGATAATACCCTTGGCAATGAAGTGACTGGCGTGTGCTGTTTCTCAAAGCATTTCAGATAATGATTAACATGACAGTCACAAAAGGATCATATTTTTTAGGGATCCTAGCTGAATACTAATTTCATATTCAATGTGTTTGTCGGTGAACAGACCTCTTGTGGTTCCTAATATGGGGTTTAAAAGGGCACACATTGCTGATTTTTCCTCACCCTGTGATTGTTAGCTTTCCCGACACCTGGAATAAATGGCCAACCCTTGTCATCTGGGATAACAAAATTCCACGTGGCAGTGATGGGTGAGCCGAATGGAGAATATGAGCATATGACCGTGCTGGAGGTGCGTTTTATTGCTGTGTGTGGGGAATGATTAGCTGGCGTTGCAGAGCAAGAAGAATCCAATTCGTTCGGTTGTTTAATCCATCAGGCCGTGCTGAGTTCTGATCACTGTATTGACGGACTCCGAGGCAATGTCAGCCCGGAGGAATGCTCGGCGGCCTCTGGGATATTGCATTTATTTAAGTGTTTATGAAATACAACACTGAGCTATAGAAAAGATGACATGTCATGTTTGAAGGGAGAGTCCATTTAGAGCAAACAGATGTCTTGGTAATTCGGTTGTGACCCAGTCTTGGGTTCTCTCGGATCTGTTCCCCTCTCTCTCTCTCTTTCTCTCTTTGTTTCTCCAAGCCTCCATTATCGGCTGTTGGGAGTCAGGTAATCAGTGCTGATTAATTCTCTTTATTGTTGGTCGTTTGTCTGCAGACTCCGCGCTGTCTTTTTCTTTCAGCCTCACTATGAAACAGCCAGTGATAAATGACCGTCTCTCCCCCCTCCACTATCACCACAGCAACCTCTGCTCTGCCTAAGTGCTTCTGATTACTGACCCATGACTTCAAGGTAGAGGTGGCTTTTTGTTTTACTTCTTAATGCGACTTTCCACCCATCCCATAAGGTCACGTTTGGTGTTTTTATCATTTAATCAAATATTTATTTCATAAAGTCATCCAACAGCAATGAAAAATGACTGACAGCATGACGAGACCCATAAAAATCTGATAAAACCTGACATTAATGTAACAATATGTTTCTTTTCCAAAATAGATGTACACATATTTTTGTAACAATCCATAAAATTGAATGTAAACTTGTTTTAAGGTAAGAAAAAACACAGAGCATCATTTCTTAAATTTTGACCTGTTTCTCCAATTATCATTGTCTGCAAATAAATGCAATATTTTTTGTTGACCATTTTGTCTCATAATAAAATCATTTTAGAAAAAAGGTACAAAACGTACCTTTTCTGTCCCTATTGTGGTGGAATGTTCCGATTTTTACCTTTATCAATATACAATACATTAAATGTAATACTTTTTAGGGGTACATTTTTGTACCCTAACAACCTTCATGGTACATTAAGGATCTATTAAATACCCATTAAATATTAAGGGAACAAAACATGTAACCGTACCTTTAAGGAGACACAATAGGTCCTCAGGGTACAATAATGTAAAAAAATTTCTGACAGTATAAATGCAAATTCAATTTTTCTTTGTAAAATGACCAAATTATAAAGAAACAATACTTATTTTACCTAAACACATATAAATAAATAGTCTATAAATAGTAATTTCATAAACAAACTGAACAATTGTCAGCAGCTGTATAGTGTATATCCCTTTCCCCATGGTTATGAAAGGTTGTATAGTATTTATATGTCCAACATGGGAAACATTGGGAAACATTCAGCATGGTGGCTCATGGGTTTAGTGTTCAACGCAGTGATGGTGATTGGTAGTGGCAGAGATTAGTGAGGTTTTTTGAGCCTGGTGATGTGAATGACAATACTGAAAGTGTTTATCGGTCGCTCCTAGAGGCTGATGAATCTTTGCCTTCACGGATCGAACATAACCCCAATCAGACCACCGGCCTCAGAGAAACATTTCTGTCACAAACTTCACCCTTTATTCATGGAGAGCTTAATCTCTCTGTTAAACAACGATTAGATACTGAAAAAAGGAGACTTTAATGTGTGGCCATGTGCAATGTCTATACTTGACCTCTGAATGGGGCAAATATTTAAACATGGCATTCAGGGGCATTTATTTTTCTTTTGGGACATGTCCATATGATACGGTTTGATAACATGTAGGTTTAAAAAGGATTGAATAAAGGAAATCATCCATTTATAATTTAAGATACAGCTTTATGATGATAAAATATTAAGAATTATTTATCTGGATTTGTTCCTGTTGGTTTCCCCTTTCTGTGTAAACTTTATTCTTTACATTTTAATATTTGTGGGTTTTGTCTTTGAGGAGACTTAAACTAATTGGGATCTACACGTAAATTTACCTTTATCTTTTGTCAATGGTTAGTACTGCAATTTCCTAGAAACGTTCACTTCTATTAGTGCTTTAGTATGGGCAAGATGCCTAAAAATCTTCACGATAATTACAATTCAAACTACGATATTTAAATTGCTACAAATATTGGCCTTCATCAAGGTTTTCCAAAAGGTATTTATTAATTCATCAATACATATACAATAAAAGACTCTTTTTATAAAACAGATTCTTATCCTCACATGTTTACAGACTTGAACATTTTTAGCACAATATATAAAAAATACAAAAGAGGATTTAAAGTACTGATGCATTTTCATCATACAAATATCTTTTAAAAACCTATTAAACAAAAAACATAACTCCACATAAAATGCTGACACAATGTTTAAAATGCTTGTGTCAGGCACATATTAAATCTTTTCTAAGTACAGTGGGCAAAGCAACACAATCAGAATGATGTTGTAAACCAAAACATTTAACATTGGAACAAATGATTAAGTCAATTCTGAAAATAAAGCACAATCTCTTTTTAAAAAGGCACTGAAAGTTGACAAACATAATAAAACGACTTATACATTCTTAAACATCCAAATACAACTTTGGAGGTAGTCAGCAGCATTTTGGGCCCTTTTTGTCAAAATGTACAGAGATTTTATTAGCAAGTTCATGTCACGAGTGAACATGCTTCTTGTTGCAGGGTGATGTAGACAGGCTGCTAAAGAGTTCTGTGTCCGAGATTGTGGTTTGAAATTCATTGGCAAGACTCTCATCATGGGTAGAGTGTTCTTCAACAGATGTGGAAGGTCCTGCACTATGGCCAAAACCAGAGGATGTTGTACTGTAAAGATACATAAAACATATTCTATATAAATACATTTTAAGTCTAAACTACTTGAGTTAATTAACTAATAAATATCTAACTAATAAATGAATGCATTTAAAAAACGTTCATGTAACACACACCTGTCACAATCAGAGTCCCAAAATGTTTTGCTGTCCTCTTCATGATGTTGCACCTCTATGGGAAAACGTGTGTGGCAGGGACACCGGTGTATCGCCTGCGCAACTGTGTAGTGTGTCTGCCCCTGCGCGCATGCATCCATTTTTGTAATGCTTAGCTGTGACTGCAAAAACAGGTGCAGCCGACTGTCTGATAACAGTAAAGGCGTCTCTAGAACTCTATAAACACAAACACAATAAACTAAAATGACCTTTTAAGACGTAGATAAAGGATTTTTAAATAATTATGATTTGAAACATTATAAACAATCATAAGATGCCTGTGATTGTCAATGGTCGGTTTTAATTTATGTAGCTATAGGTCCAAATAAAACTGTGTCCATCAGCACGGCTTTTGTTGAAGTGATAGTCCATACAAAAATGAAAACAGTGCCTTCATTAACCTATCCCTTTTTTCATTCAAACCTGTATGACTTTCTTTCCTTGAAATATCTTCCTTTGTGTTTTGCAGAAGAATGCTTATACCTGGCACCCATTCACTTGCACAGGTCTTTTTGCCCATACAATGAAAGTAAAAGGGTGCCTTTGCTCGGTTCGGTTAGCAACTTTCCATAAAATATTTTATTTTGTGTTCTGCTAAGAAAAAATGATTATGGTGGGTAAAATTTTCGGGTGAACTAGCACATTTTGCAATAAGGTGTTTTTGTTAACATGTGGAAATGCATTTACTAACACAATCTAACAACAAGCAATAAAGTGTTTAAGCAATGCAATTATTCATGGTTCATGGTGCACCAACTTACATTAACAGATGACTTTAAAAATGTCAAAAAATGAATATGAACTAATCTTAATGAATGGTGTATATTGTTAGATCAGGTTTGTTAATTCTGTACCTGCTAACAAATAGAAGTTTTTAAAAGTTTATCTAGTGCTACATTTACAGAGAATAGAACAGCCACTAGATGGCAAGATTACTGCATTTCCTTTATGTCAATTCTGAGATCACTTAGACAGCTAGAATAAACTCCCAATTGACTAATCCATTATTAAATTATTCATCATCTATACGTTAAACTGCAAAAACAGTGAATGGGCAAAAAAAATCTATTTCAAACTAAGAACTTTATAAAGTGTGACCAAAGCAACTCACTTTTGGAGAAACTGCTGAAGCCCCAGCATCCGTTGACTGACCTGGAACTCATTACTGAAGTTAAAGAAAGGGTTCCCAGGAGGAAGTTTAGGCAGCTCTCTACAGAAACCGACATTTAAAGAAATTACACTTTATCATATGAAACAGTTGAGATGCAAATAAAAAATGTACATCAAAATACAAGTATAATGTTGGCCAGGAAATGTGAAATTCCATATTATTCTTACATGAGCACAGCGTTCTCCTGCAGTCTCTGACGCAGCCACACAAATTCACTATATCTCCTCCTGACACAAGAGGTCTTCTTCTGGAAACACATGCTGTTGGTCTACAAACAAGAAAAAAAACTCTATTCAATCAAATCTTATATCTCAGACAAATAGGAAAGGAAAAAAAGGCAATTGTGACTCATATTGTCATCGATATCACTGCATACTATATTAAATGATAACTGATGACATTGCATCAAAAAAATTCACTAATCTTAATTCCTGTTAACAAAGGTGCTTGTAAACGTGTGTTGCACTCACATGAAGACAGATCTCATAGTTAATGTACGTGTGCCAGAAATCCTCCTTGTGCACCTGAGGATCACGCACCCAAAGGCTTATAAACTCCTGCAACAAGAAAATGTCAGTAGTTATGTTAATGATCAGTGAAGTACATTTAACACGGACTGTACATGATTCAGCAAATTCTTTTACCATTACCCTCTCAAAATAAAAATAACACAAATTCTGTCATTCAATTAAACAAACCAACTGTCCAGTCTTAAAATCAAACAAACATAACTTAAACAAAACATAACCTTAACTCTCTAAACAATACATATTTTATTTTAAAGAAAGCTAAAGTTTGTTGTATTGTTTCCTGAATTGAAAGTAAAACTGATGGAAGTTTGAACATTAGGAAATTTAAGTATTGCAGCATTCAGATGGAAGACACACATATGTGCCAATAAAAAAATCTTCCAGTTTCCTCTTTGGAAAACCCAGAATAAAACCCTCGGAGTACAGAGTGAAATTAAATATTAAAGATATCATCCATCATCCATGTTTATATGTTAACATTGACATCTGTGGGATATTATTTCCCATCAACCAGTACCAAAGTGATTAAGTAAGATGAAAATGCATCAGCACTTTAAATATTTCTAGAAATTTGCATGCCCTTGCGTTCTGTGAACGTCAGTCGGTCCAACAGGTTTGGAACAACACAAGGAAATAAAACCACAATTGTAAGCCGCTCGCAATGCTTACCATTGTGAAAAATACAGAACTCCCCGAGATCCCTACAACTTGAACATGGCAGTCAAACAAAACTACATGGACCACACAGACAAAAAACCGAGAGGGATGAACACTGACCTCCACAAAGCTTGTGCTGTCCATGTCAGAAGATTGTCTGGAAAAAAAAAGAGTAAATGTCTGATCATATTATCTTATTTCTTTTAATAAGGTTAAAAGAATTCAAGGAAGGATTGCAGGACTTAAATGGAAACACTGATACCAACCAGATGATTTAACAGTACCAACAAACTACAATAAAATTAAATTACATTTCTAATGCTTAACAGCTACAGTCTGATCACTTATAGAAATGTCAATCAATTCATTCTCATTGACAAGAATATCAATTCAATAAGATCTATTAATAAGGACTCATTATAATTGAAATAAGGCTCATAGTCCATTTAGTGTCATCCTCATTGACTTTTATTGACACTCAACTAATTTGCTTTGAAAATAACCCAATTATTCTGAGGATGCAAAGTTAATGTACTACCATTCACATTTAAGTGACCCTATATACAATGATTAATTGCTTAAGGTTTTCTTGACCTGACTTAAACGATTTTGTACAGATTCAATACATTACTAAGAATGTACATTAAAGATTAAACAAAATAATATTGCAATTATACTGAAATGATTATATTGTTAAGTAAGGACTTTTAAGACAGGTGCAACACAGCTGATCTGCATTCATATCAATAATACACAATGGTACAAACAGATTAATCAATGATAAAACATGAATGTGTTGCTCTTACCTCTCTGTTTTGTTTGTGTTTAATGTAGAAATGCACCCCAGGTGCTTCTGTAAGTCGGAGTGAAAAGTTTGCACTCATGGATAAGTGAAGTTCACGTGTCAGAGGGGAAATGGGATTTTTTGTGACGCTGAGATGAAGATCTGCGCATGCGCGAATACAAGACATGCTTTTTACTATCATGTAATTTTATCAGATGACTCACTGATATTTAAATTTAAAACAAAACTTTCTATGATGATTCTATTTTAATATTCTATTTTAGTCCCGTTATTTTCCTACACTAGTTTGACAGTTCATCCTAAAAAAAAATTTTGTAAATATATTTTTGTACACACATATTTGAAAGATTGCTTTGAACCAAGCAGTGCAGTTCTTGGACTCCATTGACAACAATAGTGGAAGAAAGTAGATATTTTAAAGAATGTGGTCATTTTTACTACAATTCTATGATTACTTTGTGCACTCAAGTCCAGTATTTTTTTCTTTTCTTATTTATTTATTATTATTATTATTATTATTGCCGTTTTTATTGACATTGTAATTTGATGTTATTTTCTTTTTTAATGTTACTGTTGTAACTTGTTGTAAGTGACCTTTAGTTGTTTGAAAGGCGCCTCAAATAAAATGCATTATTATTATTATTATAATAATTATTACAATTGTTGTTTTTCCTACAATGCAAGAACTGTTTGGATACAAGCACTTCTCCAAATATATTTCTCTGTGTTCATCAGAATCAACATATTTATATAGATTTAGAACAAGAGCATGGTTCATAATTCATGGCAGAATTTTCATTTTTATTCCTTTAACTATGGTATACATATTTTTTTTGTGTTAAATATGTATTGATTTTTACCGTACATGTAGTTATACATACAATCCAACACAATTACTAGATTTTTAGCTAGGCCTGTGCGTTGGTTTTTTACTCCATTTACCGGTAACAGGTGTTCCTTGCTGGCAGGATTTTCACTTCTCATGAAATGGCATGACAGTCATAACAAGGACTGGTCATATAAACCTATAACTGTCTCTTTAATGTGGAATGTGGGGAGGGCAGTCATCAAATGCCGCAGGTTTTGCCCTATCATTTTCTGCAAACAACTGATATGCCAATAAATGATGTGATTTTCAGAAATTTAGAAAAGCATTTGATATTCTCGATGATCATATACAGACCAACTTTAGCCATAGTACATAAAAATCAATGAAACATTTACATTATAAACACAATAGTGTTTGTTGTTATACATGCAAAAATGGCATATTAGTATGCACGTGGTGCCAAAATAAAATGCAATTCACCAAAATATTCAGTGTATAGCCATAGAAACCCAGATGGTTAGCTTTAATACGAATCTTAATACTTCTTCTAAAAGATGCAGTCCAAACTCTTTTACTTGTATAATCTGTTGTATCTAACTCTTACCTTTTATTGTGTTGCTCACTCACTTGGTGCTCCATATTTGTTGGTATGCTTGGTTTGTTGAATGGCTTTCAAAGTTCTTCTCCTTTGACAAGAGCTCCCTATTGTCCTGCTCTTTAAGAATCTCTAGTTCAACTCTCAAGTATTTCTCAGTCGTTGAGGCTTGTTGAACTTTTGTGTGCAAAAACTATACCCATTAAATAGTAAGTTACTTTTGTGCTTATTTATTTTCTTAACTCTTTTCATGGAAATTCTTTGCAAAATGTGAGAAAGCTTCCCTGCATTTACATATCTCTCATATATATAGTGATAAAGGAAGGGTAAGATGAGTGTCCCTGTCCGGAGAGTCAAGGTTTACATAAAATAGTTGTGTAATTTGGGATGAGAATTCTAAGGTTTGGGAGATTGATTGGAGTTAAGTGAATAATTGTTGCCACTTCAAAATCCATTTAACACTTTTAATTGAATTTGACCAATGAAGCATTGTAGAAATTGAATGTGTAATAATTTAATCTAATGAATGTGTAATAATTTAATCTCCAAACCCCTAAAGTATCCCTCAACATGAACAATTATATTGATCTCTCTAAGGTCCAGTAGGGTGGGAAGCTGGACTTTAACATATCAATAAATGTGTCCCAAAACACCCCACAAAATGTAACCGTAAGGATGTGCACAAATTGGATTGTTCCCAGAACATACAAGATACAAATGTTTAATGGGCCGCATCTTTAGTCTGGTGTTATGTAACAGTGTTTATAATATATGTTAGTGTGTAAAACAGTCGTACATTTACACACATATACACCAACCTTTTATGATTGTGCGGTTATGTTCAGTTAAAGAACATTTGCTTATTTCAGAATGATTTTACAAAAACGACATTTAGGGCACAAAAACAAAATAACAAAAATTGAAACTCAAAGTCCATCTTTACACTACTAACCTTTGTCATGAGACCTGTTACCAGCTAAGCACCTGTAATAAAACACATTCAATGAATTTTTATCTTATATAAAAAGCATAGAGCATAACATTTGCAGTGTAAAAAAGTCAGATATGCAACTATTAAGTTTTTTCACACAAAGCTCACATTTCACATTAAAACTAAACTGCCTACTTCTGATAGTGTACAGTACATGTACTCCAAAAACTGTGACACCGATAGGTAAATGGGAACAAGCATTGTCTTGTGCTCTTACAATGGTTTGTGCCTGTAATTTTAAGACTAAGTTGAACATTATATTATTTAAATTACCCAACAATCATAACTGTTGAAATTTTATATAACTCCACTATTCTAAATTCCCACATCTCAAACCCAAGTCACAGAGAACACAATGTAGAAAACACAGGCCAACACATACGGTAAAAATGTTTAACCTTTACTAACAATGTTATTAAGATACAGGCACAAGTTGGAAAACAAAGAAACAGTTTCTTTTGAGCATAACTAAACATAATACAAGGGATAATAGGGTTTTAGTGGTAAAATCCCTAAAACCATAAAGACAGCTAACAGACATGTAAAACCATCCAATACATAACAGAACAAAAGCATTGTGATGAAGAAAAAGTCACCCACCAATTACCCAACAGAAAAGAAGATTTTGCATTTGACAAAAGCAATCATTTATAACACTCAATTCAAGATGATGCATGTTGAAATTGTGCAACTGGACAATTCTGCAAGAATTCATAACCTCACTGTATTAGATGGTCAAATTTAGCAATACATACATGTTAGGTTTATTGAACTATTGGCCAACTTCCATCTCCCAATACATAGCCACCTAAAGATTGGTTTTAAAAATATTCTCTCAAGTATTATTAAACAAGTAGCTGTGAAAAAAATGCAAAGTTGCAAACTATTTTGCACATTATGAAATAAAGTCCTGTCATAACCTTTGTCATAAAAAAAAATAGAGTTGAACGTTTGAAATCCAGCCAGCAATGGCTTGGTAACCAAAGAAGATACTGGCAGCTTTAAAACATACAATACACATTGATTAAGTGAATAAAAGCAGGCATATAAACCTTTATTAACCTAAAAAATATTTACACAAACATTTACAGCATGAGATTAGCACAGTAATGTAAACAAGATGGGGGAACTAAAAAACAGCCACCTAATGAAACTATAAGCAGGTGTTGAAAGGAACGACAATCGTGGTGACGAAAAAGACAGAGCAGTGCCCAATGTTGTACAGCACTTGTGACAGCCTAAATATCTTATTAAAAACACATTCATCATTCACCCATCTACATCCTTTCATTGGCTCAAAGCAGTCATGCAGATACGTCTACAGGCCAACAAAACTTAAAAGAAACCCCAAGTTTACCAACACATCAGCTAGCATAAGATAACACACTGTCCAGGTGGAAGACACCAAAGCTCTTTTCAGCAAGATGTGAGACGCTATTGCTGCTCATCCTCTGGACACGAATGCCAGGTCAATCTCTCTTCATAGAAGGCAATAACTATTTGTGGGCACCGAGTGTTGGCCTCTCGTGCAGGCACCAGGTCGGCTTCATCTGAGTCCTTCCTATAAAACAAAACATTTCTTTATGCCCCATTGATGTTTTCAAAAGTGGAGCAGAATTCTAACACATAAGTTGTGTACATACTGCCCCCTACAGTGTCTTTAAGGGGGGAGTCATGGCCTAGTGCTTAGAGAGTTTGAATCCTAACCCTAGGGATGTGGGTACAAGTCTAGGGCCGGCAAAACCTTTACATTTATTACATTTACAGTCAACTATAACTGCAGAACAAACATTGGTATGGTGTCTTGCTCAATGACACCTCAGTCATTGCCTGCTGGCCCTGGGATTCATAAAATACCGTGACTTAGGTGACCTTGAGCAAGGCACCGAACCCCCAACTGCTCCCCGGCGCCGCCATAAATGTCTGCCCACTGCTCTGGGTGTGCATTCACAGTTAGTGTGTGTGCATTTTGGATTGGTTAAATACAGGTCATGAATTCTGAGTACGGCTCAGCATACTTGGCTGCATATCACATCTCTTTGATTGATCTGAGATGAAACCTGTCTTTTCCCATAAAGCCTACACAAGATTCTCACCACTTCATGAGGAACATGAGCTCCCCACTGCTGTCGGTCGCCCCAATGATTCTTTCTGGCTCCAGGTTTCTTGCAAACCCTCTTGGCTTGTCAGGCTGTAAATACAAAGATATAAGAACAATACCAAAGTGCATCACGTGCCTCACACAAATATCTTATAGACTGTTTAACCCCCCTAAAAGAAGCTCACCACATCCTTCTTTTTCTTGGCTTTACTTTCTTCTGTTTCCGTTTCAGACCCTTCCGACGCTTTTCTTTTATTGGAGTCGGGTTTCTCCACCACTCCCTTCTGCGATTCAAGGAAGGCGGAAATCAGTTCGGGGCAGTCCAAATTCTCTTCAGGCTCCCAAGTGTTATCAGCTCTGAAAGAAAGGATACATCACGTTACTCGTTGCATGTAATTCATATTAAATGTGGGGAATCAAAGAAAGCTGGTACTTACTCGGTAAAGCCTTTCCATTTAAGGAAGAACTCAACTTTCCCATTGACCAACCGCTGATCTAACACTTTCTCCACCACAAACTCTTCTGGCTCCTGAACATCCTTCCTGTTGGTTTTGCTTGCCTGTTTCTTACCCATGTCGAGCTGTAATGCATACAATGTTTTCAATCCGTTACACAAAGTGGAAATGTACATTGTGCACTCATACTTGGACAAAGATTGACCTGAAAGTGCATTGGGCTCTAGTGTGCACACTAGTTAGTATACATGCTAACTACCATAAGCCAGCATGAAAGACAAAGGGCCTATCTAGGTTAAACATACACGTACAGCATGATTTTTCAGCTTGATGATGACATTGCATCTTTAAATATCACATTTTGTCATCACGTGTTGTTAAGGATGAGCACACTGTGATGCTATAGACACCAAACAGTTAGCATGCTAACGACATGCAGTCTGCAAAGTACTCCACAAAGTAAAACTTACACAACATAGTGCACTTTACACATCATAATAGTCGAATTAACATCAAAATGTTGTTTAACAAAAATAAAAAAATAAAACATGCGGTTGAAAAACTGAGGTTTCTTTAAACTACAATGAAGCGCCAGACTCGTGAGCGCCAAAACTCACCTCACAATGGACAAGGAGCAAAATACGGTGTGAATGTGTTTAACCGCGCCGGAAATGCCTTCAGTGACTGTTTGAATCACTTTAGGGATTCGAGCTTGCACACTTTTGTCTCTCCGCAATGTTTAAATTAACGGAACGGCGGTCGACGTTAGTGCGCAGAAGGCCGAGCTGAAGGTAGCGTGGGTGCGTGATGTCACGCCTCTGCGGGTCACGTGTGTCACGTGTGACCAATCACAACGAGGAGCAACGGTTTAAGTGCAGCGTGTTGTTCATGTGTTACATTGGGCACGATACAGAAGATTGTTGTTACACATGTTGATGTTGTTCTGTTTAAAATGGATAAACACGATTTTCTTTTTGAGGTGTAATGGCGTGATGGCATTTCTTGCATTCTCGCCACCTACAGGGCTGGAGTGTAGACAAAGAGGATAAATACATTCACATTCGTACATACAAACACATGTATACATTCTCTCTCTCTCTCTCTCTCTCTCTCTCTCTCTCTCTCTCTCTCTCTCTCTCTCTCTCTCTCTCTCTCTCTCTCTCTCTCTCTCTCTCTCTCTCTCTCTCTCTCTCTCTCTCTCTCTCTCTCTCTCTCTCTCTCTCTCTCTCTCTCTCTCTCTCTCTCTCTCTCTCTCTCTCTCTCTCTCTCTCTCTCTCACTGTCTCTCTCTCACTGTCTCTCTCTCTCTCTCTCTCACTGTCTCTCTCTCTCACTGTCTCTCACTGTCTCTCTCTCTCTCTCTCTCTCTCTCTCTCTCTCTCTCTCTCTCTCTCTCACTGTCTCTCTCTCTCTCTCAATGTGCCTCTGTCTCTCTCACACACTCTCTCTCTCTCTCTCACCTGTCTCTCTCTCAATGTGTCTCTCTCACCCTCACTGTCTCTCTCTCTCTCTCTCTCTCTCCCTCTCTCCAAGACTATTAACTGTAACATTTTAATCACTATGTGGTAAAATGAACATGAACTTGCTAATACTAATCCCAAATATGTCAATGGGCACAGGAGAGAAAACAAGGTCATTGTCACTTTTTTATCTTTAACATTTGAAAATTCCTTGTACATTTGATGATACTGTAAAGTCTAACAAAGATTTACATCAACAAAACTAGACACTTTGTATTGAGCAACATATATTAAATATTGCCAATATTGAATAGCTATTCAACCCTGTAACAGTCACTCAACCCTAAAACATTGAAAAATGTGATAGGATTGAAGATTTTGTACTAATCTTTTGCTGAATCAGGACATTCCACATGGCCATATTCAATTTAAACAATGTTATAAAATTAGCTATAAAAAACTTTTTTACTGTGAATTTAGCCCCCAACAGAGTTGAATAGCTTAGATCAGTGGTTCCCAAACTTTTTGCAGCATGCACCCCTTTCTAGTGTTTGACACCTGTCAAGCACCCCCCAACACTTTACTCTGGTTAAACTTCACATTTTCAATTGCAAGTACTTAATACAAATACTCTGGTTAAACTTCACATTTTCAATTGCAACTACTTAATACAAATACTCTGGTTAAACTTCACATTTTTAATTGCACAAACTAAATACAAATATTTGTTGAATTGTAGATAAGAAAACATAAAAAAATCGGTTATAAATATAACTGATTACTACCTTTTTTTATTGAGATGGATGGGCCTGCATGTTTGCACACAGCTCATCAAAATTCGGGGTAATGGATGACAGTTTTACTCTCAAATCATTCTCAGCATCTAGTCTTTGTCGACGTTTTTAACCAGTTGTCCATTTTGATGAATGTAGTAAGTGAAAAAATCAATAAACGAATTATCAGTTAACGCCTAATATGAACAGGGCGTGGCCATTGTAACACAGACGTGCTTGTACAATGAAATTAAATCATGAGTAAATTTAAATCATTTAAATTTATAGCTTGTAATGTGAAATGTAAAATTTTCGTGTGTGAAGTTTCCCTTAAATACGTAAACAGACATCCCAACCTGCAAAAAGTCATTTCAGGGAGGTATCCCGAAGCACTCCCCCCACAAACCGCCAATACTCCCTCCCGGGTATGTAACTACTTACATACACCCCAAATGTAGCCCTGGGCCTATTTACTATACCTTTTACTTTTGTTGCAAGCTTTCATTGTACTCTGATGCTTGCTTCGCAGATTTGAGCAACTTTCCAGAAACCTCAAAACCTCATAGCACTCTGTGTCAATGAAGGCATCAGATTAACAAGTGTTTGGTGAGACATCTGACTCCTAAATTCTGTCTTGATATGACGCAAAAATGCTGAAGGCCCTTTCCACATCACAGATAGAATCTGGCAGCACCGACAGCACCTTCATCAGCTGACTGATCTCCATAAATCTCAACTGACCTGAGATCACAGATCTTACTTTGGACAGCTTCTACAGCTTTTACCAGAACTCATCCACGGGTAAATTCTTGTCATTTGGTACCAGTGCTTCCAGGTTACTTGAGACATAATCCAGGATTTCCAAATTGAGTTGTTCTCTAGCATCTACCTTCATCACATTTGGAAATCTCTCTGCCAAAGTCCAAATGTGCTCTGGTTTCACATCATCTGGGTTCTCTGGATTGACCACGGACAGATTTGTCAACATTTGGTCTCTCATTGGGAACTTTTCTTTTACTTTTTAAAAGCTTCTGACGTAGAATGCTGCTTCATTGTCTCCTCGACTACTTGTAAGTGCTTTGGATAAAAGCGTCTGCTGAACGCCTAAATGTAAATGTAAAACAGAATGTTCTGGCATCTTTGAAGAATTGCTTTGTCTTGTAAGTGGAGAGTTCTTCCTAACTTAACAAAAGCCTCCTCATCAAGAACCCAAGAAAAGTTCTTCATCTGGACAGTGAATTTCAGGTTTGCTCACATCTATCTCCTGCAGATTCACTTCTCTCAATACCTTTGGCACAATACATCTGTGAAATCAGGCTGCTCTCTGTCTTCACATGCGCTTCACACACACACACACACACACACACACACACACACACACACACACACTCAAGGTCTCTATCTCCCTGCCTCTCTGCCGTGCGCGCGCTGCACGATTTGAAACACTCTCGCATGCGCGCTCTTGCTCTTGATTCCGGGAGATTTTAACTCATTTGCGGGCATCAGGGAGGCGCTTCCGAGAGACTTGGGATGTCTGCGTAAAAATAATAAAGAGACAATCTTTTTACCCGCCATTACAAACATTCTCTGGCGCACCCCCGGGGGTCAGTCTGCGCACCACTAGGGGTGCGCGCACCCCAGTTTGGGAACCACTGGCTTAGATTGATGAAGCCCTTATGTGGGCACAGAGTGTTGGCCTCTTAAATATTTATAAAAAATGAGAGCAGCTTATCAGTTGTCACACCAAGCTTCCCTAAAGACTTTTATGATGTCACTTCCTCATAAATGATGTCCAAGGGAATGAACCATTATGTTATTGTGAGGGAGGGAATTGTTGTGTTACGTGGTTGAAAGGAATACAAGGACATGGGTGAAAGCCTAAATTTCTCTGAAAATAAAATGTGTTTTTCCCGAGAAAATGCATTATGCATGAGTAGAGGGCATATACAATGAATTAAAAAAAAAAAAAACATTATTATTTAACATTGTTTACTCAAAATTAATCTCTCTATTTCCATGATGGTCAATGGGGACAGGCGCAATTCTTACTACTCTTAAAACAATCCAACATATAAGTATTAAATTAATTCTCTGTTTAAAATCTTATTCTCTATATTAAAACATGTAAAACTTTACCATTTTGTAATTTAAGTGTAGTTTGATACATGTTCTGCAAGGTTATAACAGTAGTACACCTTGGGACACTAACACTACTGAAATGGCACCGAATCTGTAGAACGACCCATATAATCAAAATGTGTTCTAATCACTCTCACTCTGAATTCTTAGCATACCTAGACATTTTGGACAAATCCATTCTCCCAGCTTTGTGTTAACAGTGACATCAACATGATCAGTGTACAAAGCAAGATCCATAGAGACATGGATGACAGAGTCTGATGTGGATGAACTTGACTGTCCTGACCTCAACCCGATAGAACACAGTTGGGAGGAATTAGAGCCGAGACTGAGAGCCAGGCCTTCTCATCCAACATCAGTGTGACCTCACAAATGTGCTTCTGGAAGAATGGAGAGGATTCCCATAAATACACTCCTTAACCTTGTGGCCTTCCCAGAAGAGTTGCAGCTGTTATAACTGAAAAGGGTGGACCAACATCATATTGAACCCTATGGATTATGAATAGGGTGTTACTTAAACTCATATCCGAGTTCATTAAGGTGAGCGAATACTTTTGGTAATATAGTGTATATTAGGCTATATATTGGGGCTCAATATATATGTATATAAATATATGTTATAATTAAGCAATAAGGTACCAGATGCCTGGATGAATCAAAAATAAATCCCAGCTAAAGGGCGTTGTTCAGCTTGACATGAAGCGGATTCGTGATTTATTCACGATACAGCCTGGCCTTAAGTACTTATTGCTTTTATAAACGGTTGCCACATGATAAACATATTAAGATAAAAAATATATAATAATTTTTTTATATTATGTTTTACATTTTCCTAAAGTAAAATCAGGCCCGGCTCAGTCGGTACCAATGAATACCAACGCTGAAGCTGGTCCAGTCTCAGGATCTTTGGATCCATCAGTTATAAATTTGACATGAGTCAAGACGTTGCTTGACTACTGCATACTTTGGAATGATTGTGCTTCGTTCATTAAGGTTTTCTTGTAATCCAAAGTCTACGTCTGGCATCAGTAATATCCAAGTTGGGATTGCAGACATCACTACTGATGGGCACAATTTTATACATAAGATTTTGAAGTTTGTGCAGCTTCTTCAACTAACCAACCAAAACTGGCAATCATCACATCTTCATGTTACCAAACCTTAAATAGCGATAAACATTTCAGAAAAAAATCTAAATGTTTTTTCAAACAGAACAGGAATTTTCACGAGACCTTATAGTTCCAGTTGGTTGGTATACAAACCTCTTAAAATGCAGTTTGCAACTACAATACTTCCTCTTGTTTTTATTGCTTAGTAGATCAAGAACGGAAGCCAGAGTATCTAAAATTCGTATGTGATTTTCTCATATATGCCATCCACCAACTTGTTGAGTCGCTGCACAGAGCTGTCAATGAATTACAAGAGTACCTGAAAGACCAAACAGCAGTGCTTTGAATGCTCTTGCTTATTTGATGTCACAGACCGAACGATTCGGGCAGCCGCAGAGCTATTGTCTAACACAACAAAGGCCTCCTTCATTGGCTCTGTTTTATTGTTTTGGTGTGATTAATAAAAATAAACACAATAATAAAAGCTAAACGTTATATAATTATATTTTAAGTGTATTTTAGGAGTCTGTGGTGCTGAGGCTTAACTCTTGACATATGGTTGGGATATAATGTATGGTTGTTTATTGTGTCTTTCAAGTTGATGGAGAAAAGCATGGCTTTGGAAAAATCCTGACTTCAGACGGAAAAACAGAATATTTTCTGCAAAGAAAGGATATTAAGTGTTTATTTATATTTATGGCACCAAAACCCCCCATGAAGGAGGCCTTTGTTGTCTTTGACTGTGGCACTGCAATTGCCCGAATGGTCTGGCCTCTGTGGTCAGTCGTGGTCTGGTGGTTGGACTTGTAAGTAGAGGGTTGCGGGTACGAATTACAGGGCCAGCAGAAAATGACGGAAGCGTCCTTGAGCAAGACACTTTTCCCATGTTTCCTCTGCAGTGATGATTGACTACTGCATAATACTGTAAGTCACTTTGGATAAAAGTGTCTGCCAAATGAATAAATATACCTTCCTGCATTGATAGTTATTCTCTGAAAAGCGGCCGCAATTTAAGTAAACTGCTGTAATGACCCTAGAGCAATATTTTTGTGAAAAAGGCCTGTACCAACCCCTGAACCAAATTAACCCTAAACTCAAAAGGAAATTATGTGAATAACACTGTTGTACAAGCCTCTAACCCTATTTTAGGGTAAACTTCAAATGAACTGTAAACATATCTCTTAAATCTTACATAGTAACGTGAAGTGTGGTGGTCCCATACTTGGAATTTGTGCCAGTGTACACGCACGGCTCAAGGGACTCACCTCAGTCGTGGTTTCCCCGCTGTTACAGAGTATCGAACCAGTGACCTTCGGATCACGAGTCCAACACTCCAACCACCAGGCCACGACTGCCCCCTTCTGTATTGTTGACTTGGAAAGATCAAGATCAAGACATCTGTGTATCACCACAATGCAACTAAACACTACTAAAGCATTTAAAAAACTTTTTGTAAATATTTAAAGTTAAAATATAGTTATGCAAGTTAGTGTATGATAAGGAAATAAGTTATAAACTATAAAGCAATCATCAAACCATAGATTAACAGAATGTTCATCCTTTATTTGTATTTAAAGATATAAAATAAATTGTGAACATCACCGTTTAAAATTAAACATAGGTGTTTCATCCCCACACACACACTTTTTTTTACAAAAGCACACAAATAAAAAACAAAAGAAAAACAGAGCAGCAGCTCACAAAAACAACTCAATCCATTCTGCCAACAAGATAATCAAATATGTTCAGTATTAATTTATAAACTGCAAACTAAATAGTCATCAAGCTGACAGTATAGTATTTGCCTAGTAAGAATTGTATTGCTGTGCTATGAGGTAGACCAAAATAAGGAATGAAAAAGCCCTTTTCTACTTTCTAGTCGAATAGCCTTGAAAGCAAATTATGTAATTTAAACATTCAGAATTGTTCTTTTTAATGAAGTGAGTATTTTACTAAATAGTTACAATTCAAGAAGAGTGATCAACATGAAATGTAATGGTGGAATGATTGAACCAATCATTTGAAAAAAATCACAATGAGAAACAAATAACATTATGCCTAAGGTGTTGGTTCAACCCAAAACAATAATTATCTCATCATTTATTCACCCTCATGTCATTCCAAACTTTCTCCTAAAAAAAACTTTTTAGGACGCAAGTGCATAGAAACTGAGGCAGCAGCATGTTGCATTACTGATTTAAAGGGGCAAGGTTGTTTAAAATAAGGTTAGTGCTAAACCAGTCGGCCTCCATCCAAGGCAAAGCAATACAAACAAGATGTTATGAATGTTTTTAGTATGATCATCCAGTGACCACCTGCTTTTATCTGCAAACATACTTTACTTAGTAAATTTCCATTAACATTAATTTAAAAAAAGAAATATCCTCTTTTTCATCAAATATCCTCATTAGGAATACTATATAAACACTCTTATAATACACAACATCCAGTGTTTTCATTACCTATCCTTTTGCAAGTAAAAATGTCTTCTCCCGTGCTGTATGTGTAGAATTTATTTAAGTCTTTCAGCCCACCACATGAGTTATGAAAGGCTTGTAGGAACAAAGAGCCCCAAAACATCTCAAGGATAAAAACTGAGCTTCAAAACATAAAAAAGAAATATTTTTATGTAAACGCACAGGTGCCCACATATTCAACATGGTCTTTTAAGGTTTCTTTTCCTTCTTTCTCTTTGATGGCTTGCCACCTGTTACAGTTGTCCTTGATGTTGTGCTAGTGCGTGGCTGAACCATCACCTGTCCATTAGCACTGCAGTGTAGTGTGTAGTTTTCAGGTCTCAGAGGCTGTCCAAATTCATCCTGAAGGCGGCTCAACACAGTCCGCGAGAGCGCATCGAAGCGTTCCGCTGCCGCGGAGAGTGCTTTGGCTGTGTGGGCTCTCTGGCGCAGGAGAGCATCCCGCTGTACAGTGAGACCCTCGACCTCACCTTGCAGGCCCAGGATCGCATCAAGCTTCCTCTTGCGGCAGTTCTGAGCCGCAAGCTTGTTTTTGCCTCTTCTGCGCACGTCCCGCAAGAAACTCACTTCTGGTCCCGACAGATCCTGCCTGTCCAGCAGCTCCAGGAAGTCCTCTACAGGCATGTTGATGATCTGAAAGGCTGAAAACGGAAGACCAAGGGCTTGCACGCGCTGTTCATCTCTGCTCATCTCTTCTGGTTCCACCTCATCTTCACTCATGTCTTCCTCCTTGATGCTTTTTATAGGTGGGTCCCAGCAAGAAGATGTGGAATTTTGAGACTGTGGGATTGAATAGGTGTGGTCATGCCAGATATGGTCATAAAGGTCCACCGGTGACCAATCGCGATAAGCAGCAGCACAGGCTCCACCCTTGGAAGAGAAGGACTCAACCTCACTGCTGTACCCTGTTGCTCCGCCCTCTTCCTCACAAAATGAATCGGATGATGTTGATGGAGAAGCAGTGCTCCTTGAGCCGCTCTCCAAAGAAAGACCAGAGTCCGAATCTTCCAGCAGCATCTGAGGGTCAACTGCATCAAGATTCCCAAGATCTAACATATTTATATGTTCAAAAACAGCTTCATCTAGATAACCTCCCATTCGCGATGTGGTGGTTTCGTTACGAGAGCTGTTCCCTGAGAAAGAAAAGAGGGATGAAGGAAGTGCGCTTAATGAACTCTGAGGTTGATCTGAGTGGGAGGAATTTGTAGATTCCAGACGGAAAAGGGGTCCTCTGCATACATCTCTTCTGGTTACCATGGCATCTTGAAGGCTTACATTATAGCTTATGGGATTAGAAATGTCTGCTTCTAAATCCGGTATAGGTTGGGGGACCATGGAGTCAAAATTCTGAATGAAAAGAAAAAAGTTTTTAAACTAATGCATTAAAGAACACAAAAACAACTAATACCTACGCAAAAAGTGTTGTCCCTTATGCAACGGTTAAATACAGTAATGTTTGGTCATGGTTATTTATTAAAAGTTCAACAATAATAAACTTCAGAGGTTTTAAAAAAACATACTTTTTTAATGATATACAATACAACTGATTCTCAAATGATTAGTTTGAAAAAAATTTGCTGTCTGATTAGTCTGATAGTCCAGTCCGCTGTAATTGGTCTCCCATAGCACTGTCCACAAATGGTTTTAGCTAGCAGTCCAGGCAAGGCATATAGTTAGGCAAACTCCTTTATTTTCCAAGTCAATATTTTTGTTAATCATGTACTTTCAGCCATAAAACCTGGCAGACTACCTAAACTGACACAATGAAATGTTGAAATTTCACTACATGAAATGAAAATATCTGTTCTTTAAGCAGTAGAAGGTCTGCATCCATTTCCTTGACTAAAAAACTGAAGTTGGTGCCCAGAATATTATGCAAAGCTATAATTATTGTTCTTAGTGTAAAAAGGCTTTTATTCGTGAATGGAGGGTGAAGCATCTTTCTCCCCACAGAGCTTACTTACATCAAATTCCGAGAAGAAGTCCTGCCACTGAGGAGATATCTCAAGCCCAGAAAGAGGTGGAGGCAGAGTGCTGCTAACCAGCAGTTCCTGGCAAAAACATAAGTTACATAAGTTAAAACAAATAAAGTTTTACACCAACCACCCGTGTGCAGTACAATGGACTTCGGATTCTCTTTTTTGTATATGTAACTCATTCTATGTTGGTAAATTACAATATTTATCAAATTAACGTTATATTCGGATTCATGTCTCAAGTCCACAATTATTTGGCCTGAAACCGGATACACACACTTTTCTTGTTTTACAGGTAGTTAAGATAGTGTTTGTTTACCTCGGGCTCTAACGCTGAGCTCTGAGTCAGCTGGTTCAGCGAAGCAGAGCCATTCTCCTCTTGTCGTTCTTCACATTTCAACTCATCCTCTTGGTTCTGTGAAGTGTCCTGAAGAAACGGGAGATTGGAATATTTTACAGCTTTTCTGTAAGTGTCCATTCGTAGATACAGAGTTGATTTTTTGTAGTTTGTATGTGTGTTGAGAAGTCAATTAAGTATAGAAAAATATGAACAAAAACTACTGTATTCCTGTTTAATATATTGCTGATTTCTAACTTTCAAATACAGCACAGGTACATCTGTAAAACATGTTCCGTATACAATCATCAGCTGAACATTGTTGAAAAAGCTGCTGAACTTCCATGCTAAATCAAACATCTCAGAGACATTTTCTAGAGGTCTATATGACATGTGACAGCACACGTCTCACAGATAGATTGCAGACATCAAATAGATGTCAGCCAGACGTATGTGTGCTAAAAGATCTCAGATGCTATATTCACCTCTTAGCATAATACTATAATCCTGTAAAAAATGTGTTTTCCTAGACTTTAGGCAGACATGACGTAATAGACTTCTATTTTGAACTCTTTCAAAAGTGACATGATAGAGCCAAGTACGGTGACCCATACTCAGAATTCGTGCTCTGCATTTAACCCATCCAGTGCACACGCCATAAACCCACAGCAGTGAACAAACATCCAGGGCAGTGGGCATCCATTTATACTGCGGCGCCCGGGGAGCAGTTGGTGTTTCGGAGCCTCTCTTAAGGGCACCTAAGTCATCGTATTGCCAACCTGGGTTCGAACCCACAACCTTCGGGTTAGGAGTCAATCTCTCTTCGAGAGAATGACAGATTTACAGGTTAAATATACAAGCAGATATACAGGCAGGTGTGCTATGAACCTCCTATACATTATGTAAAAGTGTTTGTTCACTATAGACAGAACTATGAACATCCTATACATTATGTACAAGTGTATGTACACTATAGACAGAACTATGAACCTCCTATACATTATGTAAAAGTGTTTGTACACTATAGACAGAACTATGAACATCCTAAACATTATGTAAAAGTGTATTTACACTATAGACAGAACTATGAGCATCCTATACATTATGTAAACATGTTTGTACACTATAGACAGAACTATGAACGTCCTATACATTATGTAAAAGTGTTTTTACACTATAGACAGAACTATGAACATCCTATACATTATGTAAAAGTGTATGTACACTATAGACAGAACTATGAACATTCTATACATTATGTATAGGTGTATATACACTATAGACAGAACTATGGACCTCCTATACATTATGTAAAAGTGTATGTACACTATAGACAGAACTATGGACCTCCTATACATTATGTAAAAGTGTATGTACACTATAGAACTATGAACATCCTATACATTATGTAAAAGTGTATGTACACTATAGACAGAACTATGGACCTCCTATACATTATGTAAAAGTGTATGTACACTATAGAACTATGAACATCCTATACATTATGTAAGTGTATGTACACTATAGACAGAACTATGGACCTCCTATACATTATGTAAAAGTGTATGTACACTATAGACAGAACTATGGACCTCCTATACATTATGTAAAAGTGTATGTACACTATAGACAGAACTACGAACCTCCTATACATTATGTAAAAGTGTTTTTACACTATAGACAGAACTATGAACATAATTTACAGTATTGCAGTGGATGGTAAAGCTCATTTAATATTTTACAGTGTGCAAATGGATCGAAATGGGATTGGACGAAAGCGTCTGGCAAATGAATAAACGTGAATGTAAACTGCCATCAATGTACGATACAAGACACAAATCAGTATCAGTTTCACTTTCAGTGGCGGACACCTTAAGCTAACAAACTAGCCTGCTAGTGAACTCAAACTCACCTTCTTTGGTATCATCAAAACAACACAACACAACACAACACAACACAACACACAACATTGCATTTTAAGCGTTTTCACTTTACCTCTTTGGAAAGTTCTGCAGTTGCACAACGAGGCCTCGCAAGAGCCCGATCCTGAATAACAGTGAGTCCACTCCCGTGACCATTCCCCTCATCTTCCCTGAGGTTTTCCTCACTCGTGTCGTCGTTTCCGGGATCCCCGGACAGGTTTTCCGCCTCGATGTTCTCATCCGGCACCAGGTGCACCAGCCACGCGCTGACACGCGTGGGGAAGCGGCCCGGTGACCCGAGGGCGCGGACTTCACTCAGCAGCCGGCGACTGGTGAAGTAATAGTCCAGCTCGGGACATTTAGGGTGCACGTGATGACCCGCCGCCGTGTCGCGGTAGAGGTGTAGCGGCGTCTGGACGAACGCCGAGCTCGGCCCTCCGTCGGTCTCGATCAGCGGCGAGAAGTAACCGCTCAGATAGGTGTCGACGTCCACGCGGACTCCTATCAAACTCAGCAGAATGGTGAACTGAATGAGCCCCTCTGTGAAATATTTCTTCACGTGTTGCATGTTTCGATCCCGAGGACAAAGACTCGATTTAAACAAAGACTAAACCCCAAACAAAAGCGCACGCGCTGTGTCAGACAAAGAGAGCCGGCGAAACTAACACGCTAACGGCTTTTCGTAACTTACCGCCATGTTTACTCGCACGGTTATCTTAATATCGCGTCTGTGTCATCTTTGACCTCAGTGACGTCGATTTAACGCAACTTTTGTGTTATTTAAACAGCGAAACCGTCCCGGAACGAGCCGCTCGTCCGCTGAGGGGAACAACTGCTCTAATTTGCATAATTCATAAAGTCCCACTCACATGCGACCGTGTTGCCTTCGCAACAACCGCTGATTGGTGGGTTGCCGCTGCCTTTCATTTTAACAGCCAATCAGGAGGGACTGGGTTCCCTTGATTGGTTGAGTCTTTCCGCTTTTGGACGAATAGTAAAGCGGGAAGTTTTCTTCGTGGGTTTTATTTATGAACTGCGTGTCTGTTCTGGACAATGCGGAGACGTTACAGACGAAGAAACCAACTGCTTGTGTTTTGCACAGTTATGACGACACATCCGGTTACACCCTCCAGTGTTTGACCTACTAACCCTAACGGTTGATGTGATGGACAAGTGCATCCATAAACTTTATTAAACAGCGTGAGAAACTACATGAGTTTCTGTCTGTCTGTCTGTGTGTATGTATATATATATATATATATATATATATATCTATTTGAATCTGTCTGTCTTTGTGCCTGTATGTCTGTCTGTATATCTATCTGTACATCTACATGTGTCTGTCTGTCTGTCTGTCTGTCTGTCTATATATCTACCTGTACATCTACATGTGTCTGTCTGTCTGTCTGTCTGTCTGTCTATCTGTCTATATATCTACCTGTACATCTACATGTGTCTGTCTGTCTATCTGTCTGTCTGTCTGTCTGTCTATATATCTACCTGTACATCTACATGTGTCTGTCTGTCTGTCTGTCTGTCTATCTGTCTATATATCTACCTGTACATCTACATGTGTCTGTCTGTCTATCTGTCTATATATCTACCTGTACATCTACATGTGTCTGTCTGTCTGTCTATATATCTATCTGTACATCTACATCTGTCTGTCTGTCTGTCTATATATCTACCTGTACATCTACATGTGTCTGTCTGTCTGTCTGTCTGTCTATATATCTATCTGTACATCTACATGTATCTGAATCTGTCTGTCTGTCTATATATCTATCTGTACATCTACATCTGTCTGTCTGTCTGTCTCTATGTACATCTACATCTGTCTGTCTGTCTGTCTTTAAATCTATCTGTACATCTGCTTGTATCTGAATCTGTCTGTCTTTCTATATATCTACCTGTACATCTACATGTGTCTGTCTGTCTGTCTGTCTATATATCTACATGTGCATCTACATGTGTCTGTCTGTCTGTCTCTCTATATATCTATCTGTACATCTACATCTGTCTGTCTGTCTGTCTATATATCTATCTGTACATCTACATCTGTCTGTCTGTCTGTCTATATATCTATCTGTACATCTACATTAGTCTGTCTGTCTGTCTGTCTATATATCTATCTGTACATCTACATCTGTCTGTCTGTCTGTCTATCTATATATTTACCTGTACATCTACATCTGTCTGTCTGTCTATATATCTAACTGTACATATACATCTGTCTGTCTATATATCTATCTGTACATCTATATCTGTCTGTCCGTCTGTCTATATATCTATCTGTACATCTACATCTGTCTGTCTATATATTTACCTGTACATCTACATGTGTCTGTCTGTCTGTCTATATATCTATCTGTACATCTACATCTGTCTGTCTGTCTGTCTGTCTATATATCTATCTGTACATCTACATCTGTCTGTCTATATATTTACCTGTACATCTACATCTGTCTGTCTGTCTGTCTATATATCTATCTGTACATCTACATCTGTCTGTCTGTCTGTCTATATATCCGTACATCTACTTGTATCTGAATCTGTCTGTCTATACATCTATCTGTACATCTACATCTGTCTGTCTATATGTCTATATATCTACCTGTACATCTACATCTGTCTGTCTGTCTGTCTATATATCTATATAATATAAGAAAATCCCGGAAGATCATCAGGGACTCCAGCCACCCATCTCACAGACTGCTCTCTATGCTGCCCTCAGGAAGACGTCTCCGCAGCATCCGCTCCCGCACGAGTCGACTGAGGGATAGCTTTTTCCCTCAGGCTATCCGACCCATGACCAATCAGAACTGATACACCCCCACACACAATATGTCACACACTGCACTTTAACTCCAAGTTTAACACGGGACAATATTTACACACTGCACTTTAAACAACGGTCTACCTTCATCCTATGCTCAACTACTAACTGTATTAGGACTACGTCCACTCTGCTGCACCTTAAAAATCTTTATGCACATCTTGTTTACATATGCAGAACGTGCACACTCTGTGTTTAGTGTTTAATGTTTTTCTCGTGCTAAATGTATGTATGTACACACTGTGTTGAATGTTTTGACTGTGTTTGTCCAATAGTACACTGTGTGTACTGATTATATGTATGTGCATATTGCACACTGTCTTATGTGGTCTGCGCTATATGTTTCATGTTACATGTTACCTGTACTGTGCTGTTTTTGGAGCAAGCTCCTAAGAATTTCACTCACCAGGGCACATGCACCTTGGTGATGTGACAATAAAAGTGAATTGAAATTGAATTGATATCTGTCTGTATATCTTTTTGTATCTGAATCTGTCTGTCTGTCTATCTGTCTATATATCTACCTGTACATCTACATATGTCTGTCTGTCTGTCTATATATCTATCTGTACATCTACATGTATCTGAATTTGTCTGTCTGTCTGTCTATATATCTGTCTGTACATCTACTTGTATCTGAATCTATCTGTCTGTCTATATATCTACATCTGTCTATCTGTCTGTCTATATATCTATCTGTATATCTTTTTGTATCTGTCTGTCTGTCTGTCTGTCTATATATCTACCTGTACATCTACATCTGTCTGTCTGTCTGTCTATATATATATCATTACATCTACATCTGTCTGTCTGTCTATATATCTATCTGTAAATCTTTTTGTATCTGAATCTGTCTGTCTGTCTGTGTGTGTGTGTGTGTGTATATATATATATATATATATATATATATATATATCTGTACATCTATGTGTATTTGAATTTTTCTGTCTGTCTGTCTGTGTGTATATATATATATATATATATATATATCTGTACATCTATGTCTATTTGAATCTGTCTGTCTGTGTGTATATATATATATATATATATATATATATATATATATATATATATATATATATCTGTACATCTATGTCTATTTGAATCTGTCTGTCTGTGTGTCTGTATGTCTGTATATATATCTTTACATCTACATGTATCTAAATCCGTCTGTCTGTCTATATATATATCTATCTTTACATCTACATGTTTCTGAATCTGTCTGTCTGTCTGTCTATATATGTATCTGACACTGTCTGTCTGTCTGCCTATATATCTATCTTTACATCTACATGTTTCTGAATCTGTCTGTCTGTCTGTCTATCTATATATGTATCTGAAACTGTGTGTCTGTCTGTCTATATATCTATCTGCACATTTACTTGTATCTGAATCTGTCTTGGGGTTAAGGAGTGTGTTTATGGGAATTTTCTCCATTCTTCCAGAAGAACATTTGTGAGGTCACACTGATGTTGGATGAGAAGGCCTGACTATCAGTCTCCGCTCTGATTCATCCCAAATGTGTTCTATCGGGTTAAGGTCAGGCCAGTCAAGTTCATCCACACCAGAATCTGTCATCCATGACTCTATGGATCTTGCTTTGTGCACTGATCATGTTGGAAGAGGAAGTGGTCATCTCCAAACGGTTCACACAAAGTTGAGAACATGGAATCGTCCAAAATGTCTTGGTATGCTGAAGCATTCAACGTGAGAGTGAAACACCTGACATTTATCAATATCTGTCTGTTAGTCGATATCTTCGTCCAATTTATGATTTTCATAAACAGCTACAACTTATAATAAAAGTTAATTGAGTGGTTCAAATAGAACACTCTTATCTGCCATCTAGTGTTTAAAAGAGGGATTACACAAAGATTTTATACACTTGTGCCTGTGAACTTGTGCAAGCACTCGCCATATAAAAATCATTAAATCATTGAAGAAAAAATAATAGAGAGCTATAATTACAATTAAAAAATTACAAAAAAATTACAAAACACTTTTTGCAAAACACAAAAAAATATAATGTCCTATGTGTCTAATTAAAATCTTTATTTTCTAATGAACATTTTCTTATTTATTTTGATCTATTAGGCTATACTCTTGTAAATAAAATAAAATGTTATAATAAGAAGATAGATTTTCTGATAATGATTCACATCTTTAAAAAAAATCTTCAAATTCAAAGAAGGAATATGTTTGGTGATTTATTGGTTAAGCGATTAATAATAATAATATTACTAATAATAAATCTGTTATATCTAAATATTGTAAAGTTAACAATATGTTAGAATAATTCTTTATTATTGTGTCTCACTAAAACGAGAGAGAGAGAGAGAGAGAGAGAGAGAGAGAGAGAGAGAGAGAGAGAGAGAGAGAGAGAGAGAGAGACATGCGCACAAGCTTGCATTGGTGCCGCAAGGTTCTATGGGATAGCAAATGACTTCAGAGGCCAAAAGGAAGTAGTTTTCTTCGGACTTCCGTCTGTGAAAAGAAAGACATCCACTAGCTTCACAATGCCGTGTATATGCTTAAACACAACAAAATATTATAATATATTATTATAATATTAAAATAAAAGTTGTTCAAATTTACTAAACATTTTTCATTTGTCCTTGAAATTTTTTGATTTTCTTTATTTTGTATAAATAACATTTATTTTGTATAAATTATTTACTCTGATAATTAAAACAATTGTGAGCTAAAGTAATTAAATATTATTCAACAATAATTACATAATATTTTCAAATTTAACTGATGTATATTTATAAAGACCATATTTAAATATAAAATCAGTGAGCTTTTGTAGTAAAATAGGGGTTAACGTTTTTTTTAAGAACGGTTACAATAATGATACTAATAATATAATAATAACAGTTACAATTTAAAATAGTCTTATATATATTAACATTCTATTTATTTAATATGTTTATAGTAATAATTATTGCAAAAGCAATAATAATCTAATCACACTGCAAAAACACAAGCAAACATTATAACACAGGCACACACAGATAGACTTGTAATAATATATAAAGTTGTAATAATAATAATCCTAATAGGATAAACAATAATAACATAGATGAATAAAATATATTTTAATAATAACAATATAATAATAACGATATTTTTTCATAGTTTTATTTTTATAATTTTAATTATTATTATTATTATCATTATTATTATTATTATTATTATTATCTATATTTTTGTGAATATATTTGTAAAATTTTAGTTGTTTGTTTGGAGCGCAGAGGTGTTTTCTGTGAGGAAGCTCGAGCTTAACTGACCGGCAATCCTTTCCTAAACTGTTGAGCACTTTGATTGACACTTCAGTCAGACCCAATCACATCTGCGCTGCCAATGGCTGGAAATTCATTTGTCCGTTGTTGGTTACGTAGTCACTCAAGAGAACCAATGGCAAACATCCTAAAAATGTTCGAAAATGACGACACTAATTAGAAAAGTTGACTCTACAGCGCCGTGCTGTGGTCATTAATAAAACAACCTCTCCACATCCACTGTGAGAAGCTGATTTTAAGATACCCAAAGCATGATTTATAAGAAAATGTTGTGTTTAAAAAAAAAACAGTTATATTTGTAAATGATTCATTTAGTAGTGATTTTTTTATTTGTCAAAGTTCTTCAAATTATCCATGTTGTATGACTTCTGAGCATCACAAATTGCCAGAAGGTGTCGCTTCCAGCCAGATTTCACACACCGGGCCTTGTTGCTGGCTTTGGTTCTGATTCTGTTGCTTCACTTTGGCTTTTTAGATGCTGCACAGTCTGACCTTTCCTGGAAATACAGACAAGAATCAAAAACAGCAAACATGAATGTCACATGCAAGAAAATGTTCCTAAAAAATCCAAACATGAATCCTTGAAGTACACCGTTTCATCACCTTAAAGATGTCTGCGTGTGAGGAGGATATAAATAAAGAGAGTCAGTAAGCGTTCAAAGTGTGACTCTTGATCAATAGAGGATAACCTGTATTCACCCCCTCTCCAAGCCCTAATGTGTCTGCTATTGATTTAAGGGAGTCCAGACAGAGTCCGAAATATACACTCAAAGGACGAATTATACATACTCACAGAAGGTTAAGGAGCGGAAGGTGTGATAAAATGGATAGGGGGCGAATAAAAGAGATCTAGACATCTTTAAGACAGAAGTATTAAAGATTGAAACATTAACAAAACTCAATTATGGGTCCTTAAAAATTACAGATATCAATATCAAACTGAACAGGAAATTCTGTAATCAACAAGAAGAGGAAGAAAAAACGGCTATGTGGAAATGAGGGGACGCCATTAAGTGGAGCACTATGCTTTGGGTCAGAGGTCAAAAGTGGTTGCCCAAGGGTTGGGGGATGGGGTTGTAATGACTGACAGATGTTTTACGAGTGGGGGTGGGATTAGTGAAGTGTTAATGTTTTCCTTAAAACGCTGAAACATAGACCAGCTCTGTCAGACACGCAGGATTCCGGCCTTCTCAAATGTCGGCCAGACCAGCACCAGTCGTGTCAATTCTATTATTTTTTAAAAGCCCCGACAAGCAAATGTGTGTTTTTGGCTTAGCTCTAATGACCGCCTTGTCGATCCGGTGGCGGCTGCACATATGCACCCTGTTGACAACCGTCACACATCATCTACCTCAAATCTAGTTTTAATAAAATGGCTTTTGGTTTTCCTACTTCATGTAAGGTATGTACTTAAGCCATCATCAGGTGTTAAGAGTCCTGTCTACACATGAGAATAACCAGATCCTGGGAAATAACCCAGACCTACAGAATCAAACTCATGGTCGGATTCTGCGCCATTTAATGTTGTGTTATTAAGGTTGGTAAATGTTACAAATATTTTTGTTGCTGGTAGTCTAACTGGTAAAAGCATGGTGCAATATTTTACCCCATCACTTATTTTTTAAATTATAAATTAGCTTTAAATAGATTTTTATATTCAAGCTTTATTTAAAAAAAAGCTTACACTCAAGTACACTCAAAACATTTGTTTGTTAGGTTTAACAAAAAGAAATATATTTGGAAGAATGTCACGACTGACATCTTTTCCGACACCATTGACTACCATAATAAAACAATTAATGTGGTGCTTCACTACATTTTCCCCAAATATATTCTTTTAAATTCAAGAGAATAAAAGGTACAAATATTTATTTCTACTACAGTAGGCAGAAATATTTTGCTACCATTTTTCCAAATATCCTTCTTTCTGTTTAACCATACATATACCTGTATTTACGACATAATGTAACATTAGATTTTTTTAGCGAACTAACCATTTAATTGAATACATGAATCTCAGTTAGATTTCATAAACACTGGAAGGAAAATAGTCAGTATGCACACACTCACGCTGAATTGACATCTCAATCCTCACAGCCTCTTTCTCACTGTGAGGTTCATTGAGAGCAGCCTTTCAGAGTCTAGTGGTCTGCATCAGAACCCACGAGAAGGATAAAAAAGAAAGGGAAGAACCACAAAAGAGAGGCAAATAAAGGAAGAGTGGTGAGGACAGCAGCTGGAAAGAGGCCCTCTGGTTCCCACACACACACCAGACACCCGGACTCCAAAACTCATCTACAAAAGACCCGTATGGCTTAATTTTCTCTTCATTTCTATTTCATGATTACTTTCATTATTACGATTTCTTTTCTCCAGAATCAACCTGTTTAAAAACACTTCAATGTACATATGCACTCCGTAAGGTTTATTAAAAAATGTTCCGTTTTGTTTTTGGACGATACATCCATCCGTCATATTTCTGTAGGCATTATGATATGGATCAGTGGTTCCCATTTCTCCCATATTTCTTTTGAATTGGTGTGTGTGCAAGATTGAAAGACATTAAAAGGAATCACTATATTTGAAACACTAAAGTAAAACGTGTTCAATGGGGTATGAAATAGAAAAAAAGCAGATCTTGCAAAGTAGATTTTAATGGAAACAATTGAGTTTAACGTGCCCGATTGTGTCACAGCGAAAAAATGTTCTTATGTAAGATTACGGGTGTGTCTGTATGAGCATGTTTATTTTTTGATTGTGTAGGATTGTTAGGGTGAATGTGTGTGAAAGGGAAAGAAAGGGTGACGCAGCTGGGCCGTGTTCAAGTCGTGATGGTGATATCGAAGCAGCTGCTGAGTGGTTGAAAGACAAGTTCCGCCCGGCGACACGGCCCCTGTGGTTCACCTGCCACTTAGATTGACGACTGAGTGACACCAATGGGGGTTCACCGTCCCTCTCCTGTTTGAGGTTTGCTGATTGACCGAGTGACTAACCTCTCATCAAGCAGTTTTATCTCCCTGTCCAGCCGCCACTCGATAGTTCAGCCGCCCTTACTTGATGCTTAAATGTCTTTTCAGAATGAACTGCTTTCTGTCCATTTTGTGCTCGAGTTTTTTTGGTTCTCTGGGCTTCATTCAATCTTGTGTTTTTATATGCCTTACCCAATAACCAAAATCTTTACAAACATACACTTTTATTTTTAAAGAGGTCTTTCTTGACAATTTTGTTGGAGATCCTTATGCCCGTTTTAAGAGACCAAATTTTCAATTACTAAGGATTTTTAGATTTATTGCAACCATTGATTTGAATTTCCGCCAAATCTAAACAAAGGGATGACAAAAAGTCATCAGACAGCTAAAGTGAAAGACCGAAAGCATGATAAGACATGTAAAATCGAGGTTATACATGTTTTAATTTCATAAATAAATTTAAAAATATTACTATTGTGTTGCTTAAAAGTGAATATAAACTTTTTTCTTTGCAGTATTTGAGCTTAAATTAAAAGAAGAATATTTTCCAAATAAATTGTATTGAAAACAATAGTAGTAGTTCTTTGAAGTTGTATTTTCATTTCTTCCATGGCTGTATACGTGGCGTGCGTGCCTGTGTTGGTTAGAGTTTCTGGTGTTAAAGGTTGGCCCATCATAACTACGGTCACCTGATACCCCTCATCTTTGTCTTTTTGTTTCTTACCTTGCTTTCAAAACAATGACTATTTCGACCGAGGTAATCTTCTGGTAAACATGGTGACTGACAACTGACAGCTTCAAATGATCACTTAAGAGATGGAGAAACAGGAGAAACACTTAGCAATAAGAAAGAAAAAAGTCCTTAGAAAACTGGTTTATTGCTCAGTGGTTACCTTTCATATTGACTATGTTTCATATCAAAATTGTTTTTTTATAGAGTGATAAAAATAGACAAATACTATAAATGTTAGATACAAAATGAACATGGATAACATAAATCAGAGAAGAATTATTCAAAATTTATTATATGAAAACTAAGGCCTAAGACATATATTATACTATGGACGCCTTTATCTCAGGAGACAAATCTAATCTTTAGGTCAAATATAATCTCTGCACATGCCATTCATTTTTTTGTCCAACTATATGAAAAACACTTTTAACTGAAGAGGCACTGACCTCTTGCGTGACTATTTGTATGGTTTATTCTCTTGTACCATTGCTGCAAAACCTCAGATTGATTTAGAACAGATGCAAAATCTCAACAAAAACACAGATTTACATCAAAGGTCTGAGCAAATAAAAATAAAATTTGGAGATTTATGATGGTATTTCTTGATTTAGGGAAAGTTACACATCTGGGCCATTGCTTTATTTCTGGCTTTAATAAATATCAAAAGGAACATCTTACTACTGTCTTTACTTTGGCAGAACACGCATGGAAACATAAATATGACTCGCGCTGTGATAACACTGACGTTAAAGATTAAAATAAGACATAATTGCTGATTATTAAGGCAAAAACACGGCTAATTTCGACTGATGACAGAGATATGCGAGAAAATATAATAGCAACTTTGATGAAAATATCAGAGCCACAGTAAAAGATTAGGGTGAGACGGTTGACCGCCCTCCAGGTTGAGAGCTTTATAGACAGCTCTGAGGTTTAGGAATAACATAGGCCAGTCCAAAACTCACATACCGTGTAGCACAAAGCGCCTGTTCACGTTTGAATGGTTTAGAGATGTTCAATGGCATGTGTGTACATGTATGTCTGCATGTGTGTACATGGTAGAAATATTCTTCTGGCATCATTTAACATACAGCGTTTTTGGCTTCTACCAAGTTTGCTGTAGAAAAACACAAGATTGGTGGAAGATGCAGACAACATATATTTATTTATACACTTATAGGGCAAGTTCATTCAAAAAAGAAAACTGTCATCATTTCCTCTTGTCATTTGAAACCTGCATGACTTGTTTTCTTCTGCAGAACACAAAAGAAAAAAGAATGCTGGTAACCAAACAATGACAATACCCACTGACTTGAATTGATTTTGTGTCCATACAATAAAAGTGAATGGGTGTCAATTTTGTTTGGTTAACAACATTCTTTAAAGTATCTTCTTTTCTGTTCTGCTGAGGAAGAATTAATACAGGAAGGCAACTAAATGATGGATTAACTGTTACTGAAAGTTGCACAATACAGTAGAACAAAATTTTTGGGATGTTCGGTTTCATAAAGAACCCTTTACATATAAAAAAGGTTATTTATGAAAAAATATTATTTTATGTCATTGCTATATTTATATCATCTCGTGTGCATACTCAAATCCATCCTATACAAAGAGTCGTCATTTTAATTTTTTTTAAAATTTTTTACAGAAATAGTCCTAAGAAAATGATATTGTTTGAATTGGTTTTGATCCACTTTAAACATTGACAAGTGTATTTGCATATACTGTATATATGTTGAAAAAGACATATGTCAGACATCAAACAAGATTAATCTTTGAGTGACAGCGTAATGACTCTCTATCTTCTTTCAATGTAACTGCACTAATGGACTTTAAAGAAGGTTAATTGGTTTCATTACATCATTTGTGTTTGTTTGATAATCTTCAAAAAGAAGATAAGAAACCACAGATCTCTTGTGGGGCATCCACATCCTGTCCTAGAACAAGAACACATGCTTTTTCTTTATTCAGTTCACAGAACATATAATTAACTTTTTTACTTTGTTATTCTGAATCATTTCATATTTTATCAAATATCAGTTTTTACCTCCCCAAACCCCACAGATGAAGCAGTTCAAAGGTTAAAAGATGTCCAGTAAAGTGAAACACAGATAGCTATCTTATCAAATACAGATACTCACTGTACATGAAGCACAGAGCAGCTAGTGAGCTGATGGACGATCTGACCTTCTGATGCACTCACTGAAGCTCTGACCGTTTTAAGACGCTCTGAAGTTCTTCCTGATCCTCACCGTGCAGCTGGACAAAGTGGGAGTCATGAGAAACTTCATTTGAAGTGACAAGAGTGATTTCGCACATTCACCTTTTGTGCCCTCCGTCTATCATCATCTCGCAGATGGAAACAATCATGCGATATCAAAAACCTGTGTAATGAAGTGTACATACATTTATCTTTGGCGTATAAAACCGAACTCTTCCTCACTGTTAAATCAAAACACATGTATATTTTAAGTTTTTAGATATGTTCTATTAAGTTTAGTAACATTTTTTAACGGCAATGTCTTTGTAATAAGGCAGATCAATAAAGGCTTTTATACAGCTTAAGTTATAGTGAAAATAAATCTTGTTAACATTTACAGGGTATCATGGGCTCTGCTTGGCAAGAATAGAGGTCTCAATTGGCCCTCTATGCAATATAATTTTTTTTTATTTAAAGGGAAAGTTCACCCCAATTTACTTACCTTTGAGTTCCAAATATTCATCAATATCTTTGTTCTAAAATACTAAGAGAAAATATTTGGAAAAATGCTTGAAACCAAACAGATCATAAACCCAATTGACTACCACAGTAGGAAAATTACGGTATCATTTTTTTTGTTTTGTTGAACACAAAATAAGATATTTTGAAGAATGTAGGGCAGGAAAAAAGTCCTAAGGTGATTTTAACTATCATATTATTTGTCCTACTATGGCAGTCAATGAGGTTAGAAGAACTGTTTGGTAACAAGCATTTGTCTTGATATCTTTATCATTGTTCAACCAAACAAAGAAGTTTAAACAGGTTTAAAATAACCAGAAAGTGTGTAATTTATGTAATTACTTTTACTTTAGGGTGAACAACCCTCAACAGTATTTTCCTTCTAAAGGGCATAACTTTAACTTCATCCAAAATTGACAAGTTTGTCATCACTTGAATAAGAAGTGGTTTTGGGTCACTTTGGCTTCCAAACTAGGACAAAAGACTACTATGAAAGTCAATGGTGACCCAAAACATCTTAGTTACAAAACATTTTCAATCGTGCAACAAATGCAACACAAGTGAACAGACGTAAATATGATGTTCTCATAACTCACAAATACAGCCACAGATTCACTCGAGTGACTTTGTTATTTCTCGGCAGACTGGGCTTGTCTGATGATGTTTCCTTCCGTTGGGTGCCGGGGCCATGGTGCTGATTAAAGGAGCAAATAAAACAAACAGCAATCAGAGAGGGCAACACACACACAAACATGTGTAAAACAAATCCCAAAATCAAGCACAGGAACACACAGAGAAATTATCTGATCAAGCCTAAACTACGTGGGCTGGGCTACACATACAGAGGACATAAATAATCGTGTACACACATAAACATACAGAAGAAACGTTTGAATCCCTGATATGGATCACTTTCATCCACCATCAACACATGCAGTGCTAAGATTTTGGGGTTAAGCAATGAGACCTAGATTTGAAGAGAATCTCTCTCTCTTGCACACATCTTCCGGGGGCCTTTAGAGCGAGATCTCTTTGATTCCAAAATTTCCCAAGCTTTTGCCATTCCAAACTCTCTGCATTTATCAACATCATCCATCTGGAGCGAGGCAGCACAACACATTACCCTGGCAACAACTGTAGGCCCCGGTTACCATGACGGCAATGCCAAGCTTCATTTCTTTCATTCGAGGAGTCTAATTGATTTGGCAGGGGAAATATAAAAAACCCGCATAAACGGATACGCATACACAAACAGGGATGAGCACTGATTCATATAAACTGACAGGATTCATGTCTAACTAAATACTCCATCCTGCTGCTTCGTTTCATTCATCATTGAAGAGTCAAATATAGTTTTCTTTTCGTAGTGCATAATAAGGATTCACTTGAAGTGTAAAACACCCAAAGTGTCCAAAATTATTATACGTCTGTTAAAAAGAAGCAAAACTCTTTTCTTTTTCTGACAGAACGTTTTAAAGTTGTAGAATGTTTAAATTACCCAGAAGGCTCCCCGCTGATTTACGCCATCTCCATCCAACATTCCCCGCCACCCGTGCAGGTACGCACACCCAGACTTGGCTGAACGTTGTCGCGTCGGTCGTACGTTCTCCCACTTCAATTTCACACTAAGCGGTTTTGTCATCAATATGGAAATAAAAATGACGGAGATGATGAAGATCAAACCGTGGCTCCTGGGCTCCAGCGACAACAAAATGAGCCATGACATCACTTACTGCGCTCTTTCATATCTCATCATGTTCTTCTTCATTTGACTTTTAATTTCTTTCTTTCAAAATGAAAAGGAGGGATTCGTTCTGATAGTTTGGGGGTTTTTATTGGCACAGAGGCCTATATGGCAACCGGGGTCCTTTAGACCGGTTGCCAAAGAAATGCCTGACAGAGAATGTGGCCATTTCAATTATTCTTCACATACGCTGTGAGTCTGGAAGCCATTAGGTAGTAAACCCCCTCAGTTTGAGTTTGATAGTTCCCAGGTGAAAGTTTCGTTTGTGCGTTTCGTTGGTGGACTCAATTAGTAAAAAGTACAATTGATTTGGCTCGTAACCCTCCTGCCGTTACCTGCCATGTTTAAGAGGCCGAGCTGCCTTTTGCGTTCGCTGTTCATATACGTGCGTTCAAAGCGAGACGGGAAATGAGAAGTCACACTGGTACGTGTCAGCTGGTTCTAGTTAAAATGGGACCATGGGGTTTTGGGTTTCTGACAGCAGTTTCCCTCTGGTACACAAGCACTAACACACATCCACTCCCGACCACCTTCGCACACACTTTGTCATTGTGAGAATGACGTTGAGAAATAGCAATAGCTTGTTGTGGTTTGTCTGTGTTTTCCCAGAAGTCTCCACCTTTGTAAATCACTGCCCACAATGCCTATGAAGCCAAAATTAGACAAGTAAAAACAAAGAAACAGATGAGAAATGAATGAAACAATCAGAAACGTGCCAGATAAAAGACCGAGGAGATTCAGTCGCACACTTTGATTAGGAGACTAGAAATGAAAATAAAGCAAAAACTTAAAAGCTAAAAGCTACGTTGCAATTTATAATTGTAAGAAAAATAAAAATACTTTGTTTCAAATTGCAAGTGTTATATTTTATTGAACGCATTTTAAGGATATATTCCAAAGAATACAAATAAAAACCATACTTATATTACTTATACAACATAAATCAATAGTTCACCCAAAAATGGGAACACTCATCTTTTGTTTACATTTTTTGTTCTGATGAGCACAGAAAAAGGTATTTGGAAGAATGCTTGCAACCAAACAGTACTTGGACCCTGTTGACTAATATAGTAGGAAAATGTGTTCATCATTTTTTTGTCTGTTGCACTAAATATACGATATTTTAAAGAATGCAGGACAGCAAAAAGTTATAGGTTACTTTTAACGACCATTTTTATATTTACCATGGCATTCAGATGGGTTCAAAAACTAAATATCTTTCTCTGTCTACACCAAACAAAGCAGGTTTTGAACAACATGAGAGTGAGTAATTATCACAGAATTTATCATTTTTGGGAGAACAATCACTTATAATTATATTAAACACAATACTTATATATAAAAACAAAAATACAAAATAAAGTTTTCCAGAGCTGACAGCTTAAACAGTAGATTTGTTGAAAGCAGGAAAGCGTGTCAGTCTGTCTTTCATCACGGGTAAGAGTGGAAAAGAGAAACAGAGAGAGGGCGAGATAGAGACGGAGGCAGAATGACGGAGAAAACTGATGTGGTTAGATAATGTATATGTGAGCCTTTGTGTGTGCCTTCAGGTGGTCTTTCTCAAAGACCAACCACAGACATTTGGGAAATAACGACTTCAGAAAAATAATGCAAAGAGACTTCTACACTATTTGTCATAGAGAAAGCAAAAGGGCAAAAATAAAGAGGCAACCAATGAAACCAATATCTTAATATTTGTCATTTATATTGTAATTTCGCAATATATAAATATGTGACCCTGCCTCTGAAAATCAAGTTATGAGAAAACAAGTATTACATTTTATTTAAACCATTACTTTCATCTCATTGACAAGCTCTTGCTCAAGAGATATTATACACTTTCAGAATGTTCTTTACATTGTGTAGAATGATTTTATGAATAAAAAAGTAAAATATCTCAAAAATGACTTTGGCTGGGTTTTTACAGGGTCACATTTCTTTTTAAATATGCATTTTCACAGATGCGTAAAATTGGCACTAGTTATACAAAAAAACATCTATATCTGCATGTAAAGAATAAAAGAAAAGCTAATGCAGACATACACATGTGAACATTCGTTGGTCATGTAAAGTTCTCAGCATAATAAAATAATGTTATGGATACATAAAGGCCTCAAAATCTTTACTAACCAGGGGATAAATATGAACACTATCAGACATTGAACAAGACACCCAAGCATTACTTTAACAACTACATCTGCTTTCCCTCTCCTTCCACTGTCTCATTTTGTCTGTCTTCAACTCTTTCTCTCTTTCTCTGTCTGTCTCTCTTGCCCTCTCTCAGAGACCAATCATTGTGACCTCATTCTGTGCAAAATGACATCAGTGTTCAAAATGACCAATTAGTAGAAAGGGTGAGAATTGTAACGAGTCTGTTGGGAGAATTGTACGTGTGTGTGTTTGAACGTAAAGACACGGCACGTTAATGAACACTGTATCTACAGCTGGTGTAGAGCGCTCGCGAGTAAATCTTTGGTGTCTTGCATGTCAGATTTGTTATGAGATACAGTCAGTATTAAAGTGAAGTGGTCAAAGGCGGTAAATGGAAAATGTGTGTGTGTAAGTGTGCATTCTAACTGGTTTAATCTCGAGTTTCCTTGATACCGTCTACTGTTTCAGTCTGTAGACCCAACACATCATCAGTCATAACTGTCAGCCTTTAAATCCCTCCTGTACTCTCACTTTCTCTGTCTGTCTCATTTTATTCTACCTACTTACACACACGACTTCACAGTCCCTAGTGTGTTATTATGTGAACTGCTTGCACTGTAAATGTTTTGAATGTATGTAACTTTATGTTATATGTGTGTCTGTTTGCTGAAAAACAAGAAGTGCATACATTAGTCCAGATAACTCCTTTGAAGAATTTAATGTAATGTAATCTATAATAATATAATATAATATAATATAATATAATATAATATAATATAATATAATATAATATAATATAATATAACATATCAAATTAAAGCAGTGTGCAACAATTAATTGCATTTCAAATAAAGTTTGTGTTTACATAATATATGTTTGTACAATGTGCATATTATTTTTGTTATTACATACACATTCATAAATTTAGGAAATATTTCATGTATTTATTGATATTTGTATATTTAAACTATTTTATTAAATAGTATAAAAATGTATTGATTTAAAAAAAATTACAAAAATACAAATACACGTGTATGTGTTTATAAATACGTTATTATGTAAAATTATGTAAACACAAACCTTTTCTGGGACAAACACTTGTGAATAATCGTTGCACAGCCCAAAATATAATATAATATTGTTAAATTGTTAATTATTTTTTATCATGTTATTTTTCGTCATTGTCTCTTCTTTTTTAATCATGACATTCTAGGGTTATGATTTCAACCAAATCTTTTCAATAAAAGGAGGTAACTGGGCCTTCAGTGTTCCTATGAAGAAATTGCTTACCTTTTAAAGACATCTACATCACCTTTTTGTCAGCTCAAGGTGTGATAAAAGAAGGACAGGTTAAAATTACATTGATCATCTTTAATGCCTTTTAGTCGAATGCTCATGGAAATGATAGATTGCCAGATTTTTGTTCTTAGTATTCATGTGAAACCAACTGACTGACACAGAACAAACATTGTACACAGTTATGGACTAAACCTAAGTTTCACCTCTCTTATCTATTTGTTCTGGCTGTTTAACTAGGAGTTGTTTGAAATATTCTATCCATCCGCATAATTAAAATCAAGCCAGAGTTTTGTTTGAGCTGCTATGAAATGCCAATCAGCCTTCGGATTTTTGTCCTGGTTGTGTTTTTAATTGGCTCCTTGTCTACAATCAATCCCAATCAGTTTCAACACAGCAGCAGAACAGTTTCCAGTGGAGCATTTGGCAGGTGCCAAGAGTTGAAATTGTGCCTTTCAACACCTTGATGTTATCACTAAACACAGAGGAAAATGCCGACTGAACAGCCCAAGCAAACACATTCCTCTACAGGGATCCATGGGATTTGATTTTAAGGTCAGGCTAGGTTCTGTAACCTATAAACTTCTGTGAACTGGTATATGTATATATATATGTATATACGCTACTGTGCAAAAGTTTAGACAAGTCAGTACATCGACTTTTACAAAGAACTATATAAACACATGTAATATTTAATATTAGACACACAGTGGAGAATGTGTATATTTGCTGATGATTTCATGTCACCAGAGTTGCTCATTTTGTCTTTTTCTTTGAAAATGTCATTTTAATTTCAATGATTTAATTGTGAGTGAAGAGCTGTGAGAAAATGCTGACAAGATTAAATGGAGCTCGAGTTTTAACTTTGGATGTTCCTCAGGATGTTCCCCTCGGGCTCAGCGTAGGGGTCAGAGTTCAGATTCGAAGAGAGGTTAAAAGTCACTCACCCCTCCCACATAGACTGCACTTTTTCAGAGTGAGCATCATGCCAAGCTTCGATCCCATCAGCGTCAACCGCATCTTAGGAATCTGCAAAAAGAGGAGGACACAGATCAAAGTTCAAGACCCTGTGTGGGGTGGAGTCACATTCTGTGCTTTAATGCCACCTCTTCCTTACTATTTGCCATTCTCTCTCTCTCTCTCTCTCTCTCTCTCTCTCTCTCTCTCTCTCTCTCTCTCTCTCTCTCTCTCTCTCTCTCTCTCTCTCTCTCTCTCTCTCTCCCTCTCTCTCTCTCTCTCTCTCTCTCTCTCTCTCTCTCTCTCTCTCTCTCTCTCTCTCTCTGGTGTCTCAATATACACAAAGCTACAGATGCAATTGTTAGATAAAGCAATCGCATTTATCAAGAACAGAAATAGCTGCCTCAAACACACATCCCATTCCTGTTATAAAGGGACTTTTTAAGCTTCCTGTCCAATTACTAGGGCTCCATTCCAAATTGGCGGAAACGTGCTGACATATACGAAGATGTCTGATTTGATTACAATAAGTTCTACATCCCTGTCTGGTTCTCTTTGATCACATGAAGCTGATGGGGAATAAGACAATATTATGGGGTAGATGGTTGGGAAAACACTGTGGCTATGAATGAACTGTAAATATGTATTTTAATCCATGTTTAGAAATCCTCTGTATGGAAGAAATTCAAATACAAAACAATACATAACACATAAATAAGACATCTCAAAATTGTGTTATCTGACAAATGATAAAAAACATTTGCTTTGTTTTTCCCTGCCATCACTATCCCGACAGCTATGTAAAATAATCAATTTCAATTTTAATTTTGTTAATACATGGCATAACAAGATGGAGATAACAGAGAAAGACTTGCATTACACATATACAGTTAATGGTTTACCCACATCTGGAATGAAAGGGTTGTGTAAGAAGACCTGATGTTATAATGCTGCACCCTGGTGGATTGAAAATGTTATTAAAACAATTTTGTCTTTATGCCACACATAAACTTTCCTTTTCTTGATTGTTCAGTTGAAGTCAATTTTTGTCTTCACACTACTAAAGTATGTATATTTTTAAGTCCATTTTTAAATATGTGTACTGTATCAGAGTGTTTGTACATTTTTACTCCATTATATTTCTTAAACAAATGTCATTCTTCACCTTTTATGCTGATTTTTATACTTTTTATAGTACAACTTCAAATCTAGTGCTTTTACTTCTTATCTTTTACTTAACTATTTTATTTGAACTTCAAAACTGTATTTAACATAATTTATTTTTAAAAGATTACCAAATGAAGGGGAGTAAAAATATGATATATTCATCATATTGCAGTGCAAAGTAAAAACACTAAACAAAAGTACCAATACTTGGCAAATGTAAAATTAAAATACTTAATTAATATCCACCTCTGCATAGCCTATAAAATTTTCCTCCAATGGACAATGTATGTGTATTTAATACCTAAAATGACAAAAGCTTTTAGAAGACAAAAAACGATGTTGTGTCAAGTAACATTTCAATCAATCCACACTGCTTAGAACAAGATTTTAAATTATATTTTATAAATGTAATGAACATTAATAGGTTTCTTATAAAATATTATTATACTCCCTTACTGGATGTCATGCATGACAAGGACATCAATTAAAAAATAGTCCCTGATCAAAACAAACACCAGACCATTGATGAGCATGCGTCATCCACACATTTCCTGCATGTCAATGTCTTATTTAGGCTCGTGTGTCATACGTATTTCAAGGAAAAAATGTCAATCATGCTTATGTTCTTCAACCTAAATACCTGAGAGGTAATTGGGGTCTTAATACATTTCACAATGAATAGGTTTTAGCCTATTGTAGAACACAATGCTATTCAGCTCATTTGAAGCGAGTCTAATGTTCTGCATGACATGTAAATGCAATAAAATACTATAGTCAAACGAAATATGTCAGACTTACATATGATAGAATTACTTGATATAGTTGGGAATACAGAGTATTTTACATTTTACAAATTGTTTTAACAGCTTTCTCCTGTGTGTTTGACATAAAAATATATACATTCTTTAAGATTGAACACCCATATTTGAACATTCATGAAGCTCCACTCCAAAGAACAACCAATAAATTTAAGCCATCCTAGTGAATGGAATTATTAGGATAGGATCAACATCCAAATATATACAATATTTTCATCCAGGCCCTGGAAACTGAAAATCATCAACGCCGCACACTTTGGATTCCCCTCCAGGTGAAGGTGTCCTACCGTTGCTATGGCACACCAAAGAAGGTCATTAGTGAATGAATAAAGGTGGATGCAGAATGCAATGCTGTGTCCAGATATATAAAAGCCTCTGATGTGCTTGGATTTCAATGAAAGATTTGAAGGATGTCGTACTGCGCTCTCTTTTCTTTAGCCTTTGGCATCCTTAGCAGCCTAATGCTGAGGGAGGTCACTGGGCTTCGATGGCCACTTCCAAGTGATACTGAACCTCATAGATTCACATGGGAGCAATTTCCAGGGGTAAGTGTTTTATTTCTAATTTCTATCTTTTTAGGAACTTACTTTGCTGGTGGAACACTTAAGAACTGTTGGGGGTCATGTAAAACCTAAATAAAAAAGTTATTACATTAGAGTACATTGGATTGTTTTTCAGAATGGGTATGTTTCTTATATTTAAGTTTTGGATAAGACATATAAACAAATAGGTATATTTCTCATAAGAAAAGGTAGTAAAATAATTCAATGCTAATCGACATTTAGTTATTGATTTGTTTATTTGTTTGTTCAAAGAATGCTCAAGATTTTCCACGGAGTTTAGAGATAGAGGACTTCACACTTAACGTTGCCCCAACCAGCGGGCGGGTGAGCTCTCCCACCATCCTCCGGCTTCACCCAATAGTGGCGAAACCATCACACCTGCACGCTAACCTGCCCCTTCGCTTTGGGCGTGAGGCCCAGGGGAACACAGGTGACCGTGCACCCAAGTCCACTATCAATCTACCGCAGAGGTTCGGCCGGTCCTGCACTATGTGTGTGCGCTCAGGAAATGGACCCTCGGCCACCCTCCCACAGAGGTTCGGGAGACGAAACATATTCACTGTTGAACCTTTTCGCACCCTGAGTCTGTATACAAGGTCACCTGAATCACCATTACCAAAAGAGAGGTAAACTATTTACAATTTCATTATTGTTGCTGCTGTTTTATTATTATTTTCAAATGTTTGTGCATATGGACTTTATAGATTATTTTGTAGGCTAATAATATCTTTATTTCTCTCACAGGACTCCAGTCAGTGACTACATCTTTGAAACAATAGAAGCCTCAGAGTTAACCACTGATGAAAACTATAAATCACAGTTTTAGATAGAAAATGTCCATACAAGGTTTAATTCTTAATAATCTGTCTATTGAGATAAGAAACCGGTATAGAGCTGTTTTCAGCATTTTATAGAAAATGAAATTAGAAATAAATATGAGCACATTCAAGAAAGCACACTTGCTAAAGTGTTTATAGGTTGTGGTAAACCTATTAAAATAAATGGAAAATCTTACTTGCAAATAGTTTAATGCATTTAACAATAAATTCTAACAGAAAAACCAACATTTTTTGTCTCTTTATTTCTTCCATTATCTCCCCAAGGTCTACCACCTTTCTGTATAATTCCCTGTTTTGTCTGTGCTCAAAATGTATTGGGACAGTTCCCCTAATATTAAAATTGAGGCAAGGTTCTTGTTTCTAGTGGCTTTCCTACATTTACATTTACATTTCTTCAATTGTCAGAATCTTTTATCCAAAGTGACTGACAGGTATGGAGCTGTGGCCAATTATCTATGCATGGCTTGTCTGCTGGCACTGAGATTTGAACCCACAACCTTCTGCGTACAATTACCACTATCTAACTACCTGACCCCAACTTACCCCACATACCAAAGACAGCTAAAACTAAAAGAATTAATAACAGGTTCAAGGAAAATTGTCATTCATGCCCATGTTCTTGACACTAAAAACCTGAGAGCTGTTTGGAGTCGTAATACATTCCACAATGAATTTGTTTTAGCCTATTAGATCGCAGTGCTAATAAGCTCATTTGAAGCAAGTCTAAGGTTCTGTTTGATATGTGAATGCACATTTAACAAAATACTGTGGTCATATGAAATATGGTTGAATTATATATGTTTGAATTACTGGATATGGTTTGGAATATTGAGTCAAACACATTGAGTTAAACACAAAGAGAAAAATATAGTCATTATTTAAGATTGAACACCCATGTCTCAACATTCATGAAGCTTGATAGTGTGCAAATAATACAGCATTGACGATAATCAATTGTATTGGGGGCCCTAAGGGCTGGATTTCCATGATCATACAATGAGGTTCAAATAAATAAAAAAACAGGAGAAAATTATAAAACCTCGCCAGAAAGATCATTTAATCATAAATACATCAAGTTGTAATTCCTTGTGTAACCTTTTCACTATTGTATGGACATGACACCAATGCAAGGTAATAGCTTCTCATGTTACGAATAGTAACATCCAACCATCGAAGGAGGTTAGTCATATCAAGAATACCACATGGTTCGCCAAATTGGGGGTGAACATCATGGGAAGAATGCATGTGGTTCCACTTTGAGGGGCGCATAGCTCTTAGATGGAGACCGACCTGGGGAAGATCACTGACCTCGCCGTGTAGGAAAGTCTCACGTGATAGATCAGATCGTAATGGGGTACCCCGTTACAAAGAGGGGGAGTAGAGGAGCTAGAGAGAGAACGCACTCACCTATGTAGGGAAGATGGCGCTTTCTTAGACATACGCCACACGGATCCTAAGTGTTGCCTCCTTGGACCCGAGCTGAGACCGGCTCCACCCGGAGGTTGTAAAACCTTGCCAAGAACCAGGCCTCCAACCAAGTTGAAGTGGACGAACCGGAACTAGGGTAGGCATCTGGTTAACTGGATTGCATAATCGAGACGGATCATCCAATCAAGCCATCGTGATGGAGAGCAGTAACGTAACCAGGCATTCCACCTGCATGCCAGAGGGACGAGAGGACTTATCTGCTTCACTGTACAAGGGCAGGGTGATTCTGTGGCTGTCGGATGGGGTGTCCGACCAGGGTTGTCCAGTGGGAACACGGAGATCCAAAATGCATGCCTGATACCGTCACCAACACGCCGTCCTGTCGAGGGCCATGTGGTGGCGATTTTTCTGGAAGAATGACAATGGCAAGATAGACCTGGAGAAGACACTGAACTTTTTATGACTACATGGGTTGGCCCTGAAAACCGATGTAGGGGGTTGGGCATGATGGTATCGACTCCCCCGGGCTTGGCCCAAACAGGAGCGCCTGGAAGGGTGCTTGGAAGGGTGAGGCATGCTTGGAAGGGTGCGGTGCGGTATAGCAAAACAGCAGAGAGGTGTGTCAGGAAAGTGAGATCTCTTGGGGTCGCTCATCTTCGCAAAAGGTCAAACAGATGTGGCACTCCTCAACCATACAGGTGGACATCACTCAACCAAAAGATTGCAACGTGACTTTGGTCGCCCGCAATGCTAAGTCAGTTGTGGTCCTTAACTCACATATTGTGAGCAGGTCGAGCCTCCCCTTGTTAAGCTCCTTAAATGTCTTGACCTGATGTACTTGTAGTATGGCAATAGCGTGGAGCGAAGAATTAAGCTTGTGCGTTGCATCTGCCATTACGGAGGCTGGCCTGGGCCAATAGGGGTGCCTTCCACGTCTTGGCTAGCTCCTTGTGCACTTCCAGTAAGAAAAGTACTGGGGCGAGGCTTGGTCCTCCAGGCACCATCAAGATACCATGAGTCCAGCCGTGAGACCTGGAGTGCTGGCGAAGGTGTGCACTGAAGCTCGATGCCCGCGGCTGCCCAGAAAAGCATGGCTGTAATTTTTGGGATCAGGGGTTGACATAAGCCTTAGCCGCTGGACGAGAAAGGTTCAGGTTCCGAAGAACAAATGGTAAGGAATGATCCCTTCTGTCCCCCTTTATACCTGTCATGGTAGGCGGGACATGAATTGATTCATTCACCAAATGAATTGGCCTTTCCAATGAGCTCAGACGTAACTGGTTCTCGAGCCGCCATTGACCCTGTTCAGTCTCAAGACAATGTTGAGAGACCGACTGAAAGGTAAGTGCTAATTACCAAAATTCTTTAAAAAACTCCTGCATATGATAGAAAATCATTCATGTGGGATATATCAAGAGTCAATGGGAACAGAATATTCATTTTTTGTAAAGTAGACCATTAAGAAACAAAACAGATGAACTGTATAAAAAGAGGAAAACACACATTCACTACTCCTGATCAATGTATAAGTGTAATATTATTAAATATTATTTATTTATTATTTATTATTAAGTTGTGCGGAAAGTGAAAATTTGGTTGCGCCAGTAGGCTTTTTGATGATATTTTAATGATATTTTGGTATTTTGGTAAAACACAAGAATTTTCTGAGAACCTGAGGATTTCGAAATGAGTATTTCGAAGCCAGGCTTCCTGAGAAAGTTGCCTCAGTCATGGGAAGAGCTGTTCCAGTTTCTCAGAGAGTTATGTGAAAATTTCGGCTTGATAGCTTCTAGGCAGCCTATCAAGGGCCACTGCTGCTCTGCAGATTTCTCTCAATAACATCCGTAACTGATCTTTGATGTCAACTGATATTTGAGATTCAACAAGCTGTGAAAACAAAATATGGATCATTCAACCTTCAGAGATTCCTACCTGCAAATATGCGAAGCCGTATATTCTTTAAAATGACTGCATTTCATTTGTCACTGTAGGTGTGATTTGTGTTAATAGATTCTATTCTTACCTCATCCAAGATTTCTTCCCAGGGTAGACCACTTCATGCCAGGGGATATTGACATGAGCTCCTGAAATAGAGCTACAGCTTTTCCAAGACTTCTGTTATGTTGCCTGTTTTTATCATTGCATGCTACGAAATTCTGATATTAAGCATTCTGAGGAAGCTGATTGGTTTCCTGTAAAAGTTAAAAAGATAACTATGTATAGTTATAACCATCTATATAAGTATGTATATAAAAGTGTTTTATATAGATATAACTTCATCAGAAGAGTTAATCTACCAATGTGAATTAAAATTAAAATGATTCCAATTTATACACTTAAGAACAATTGTATGTTCTGTATGATTTTTTGAAAAAAAATTACAGAATTATACTAGCACTGCAAGGTTTCTAATTTTTGTAGTATTTATTGATTTTTGTTTTTAATAAATATGCCTGTTCATGTAAGGAGTTCATCTACAAACAGATTTAACACTATAAACCCCTCCATTTCTTAACTTATGACGGTCAGTATTGATATAGCATCGTATGATTTGTTCTGATAATTTGTTTTCTTACATCGTAAAGTATTTTCTCCTTGCATTAAAGATGTTCAGATTTACTGATTGGAGGAAGCTCTTTTGATTCCTGTAACAGATAAAAACAGAATTTAAGAGAATGATAGATAAGTGATCTTAGTTGGGAACAGCTCTGTGTATATTTTCTCATCAGTATCCGTAACATGCACATTTAACAAAAAATTCAGTAATAAGACAAGTAAATAAGTAAAAGAGGACTTTGGCAATAATGTGGGTCGAGTTGCGTTTTGCCAGGTGATGGCCATATGCCAAATGAGGCAAATGAGGTTAAGGATTGTGAAGGATATTTCAAGTCTTTATTTCTATATTTGTACTGATAAGTCTATAAACAACATGCATTAGCATTTAGTGTTCTTGTAACATGAGAGGGAGTATTTGAATATACCACAGTACTAAACATGTGAATATACATGATAATATAAATAAATTAATGGATAAATATATTGGGTTGTACATAAATAGGAGGGTATAAAATCGTGAATTTTCATGTTATTAACTTTTTTCCTCATTAACTTCGCCCTGAAATATAAATGACAACCTTAATTATTAGCGTGACTATCAGCTTAAGTTTGGTATAACTTGTTCAAAATACTGTTGAAATAAACCTGTTGTTCCTCAAGAAACTCTAGATATTGAGTCCAGAAGGTTGAAATAAATTTAATTCTATACGCACAGCAAATGAAAATTGTCGTTGCTGACCAGTGGTTGTCTTGGCGACCATGCGTTCAACGATTACGTAACAATGCAATCGCCGTGGTTTATTTCATTGTTTAAAAACATATTAAAACGTTTAAAGGAATACACACAACCTATCAAAATACAACATAACATAATAATATAAATGTAATTTATGACAACAATAGTTAAGAAAACAATACTTAAGGCCCAATGTTCAACAGTTTTAGAAATAGACCATGCAAAACCAAACAATTAAGTAATTTGTGGTTACATTATATGTGGAATAAATTGTGTCATCTTTTAAGCATTTCAAACATGTATGTCTTTTTTCTGCGGAACAGAAAATAACTTTGACTTGCATTGGTTTTGTGTCCATACAATAGAAATCAATGGGATGTTTTTTAACCAAGATTGTTTATGTCATTTCAGTCTGTAGAAAAATTTAAATGACAAAATATTCATTTCGGGTTGAATTCATGTAAACAATGTAAAAATATTTTTGTCTTCGTGAAGAGTTGTTCCTTAAATATCCAATATCATTTAAATAAGCAAAAAAAAAACAGTGGTACAATTTTTCTTTGTGTTTATGATAACACTTTGATAGTTTATTTGTACATTAATGCTTTTGAAATTTCAAGGGCCACCAAAGAAGCCATATCACTGACAGGTTAAGAGCAATGCTTTCCTGTAGCTAAGTGGGTTTTTAATTGTTAAACTGCTCTATTTTTAAAATGATTCATGAAACATAAATGTTCATTAACTCAACTTGAGATCTGCTAATGTTTGATATCTTTAATCATGTCTCTGTCTTAGATCATCTGTTGCAAGTCTCTATTGATCTTAAAAAGTTGAATCTGAACAAAACAGCAAAGACACATTTCTTGCCTGACTATTTTAAAGGCAGTTTGGATCTGGTTGGAATTTTAGAAAGTTAACAATAATTATATCTTTACATAAAAACTGTTACCTTACAGGGACAAAGACATTTTCTGTGACCACAGCATCTAAGAATACTCCACCAGAGGCCACTGTATCCATTGTAATAATATCTGATGTGTGTGGTTTCTGTATCCTTGTCAACTACAGGGTTTGTTTAACCTAGTTACATGTTTAGATTATGCAAATGTGTGTTTCAGCTGCTCTCCTACCTGCATTTGATACCTTTCTCTTGGACACCTTGTGTGCTGCAGTAATTGCAGCTTGGCCAAATGTAACATTTTGTTCAATTTATCTTAACCACTAAATATATATGAAGAAAAATTCTAATATTTGACCCCTTTTGGCATTGGATTTTTTCTGCCTATGTGGTGTATTTATTTTTTAATAATGCTTTCATATTGTTATATTTTCTCAGGTAAGCTGTATCTATGAATTGGATCCACAGCAGAAATGTAAAACCCTGTGGGAAAATCTGGTTAAGGCTCACAAAACATGAATTTGTGCAGATGACTTTTTAAGTTTTTCCCATAACATACCTTTATTCATACCAAACAGCACCCACTTTTGTTTTCAAAGTGTCACACTTTAATGTGTGTATGACTTGCTTTAAAAGCACCCTGAATCAAGCTCAGTGGTTCGGTGCATTCCAGTCTTGGGAGGATTCCCTTTCTAGTGTATGAGGGTGTTGCCAACAAACGAAAACCTTAGTTGTTAAGGCAACAGTGGGACGACATGCAAAGGAGCAGAGCCGTCTAGTTGCTACAAAAATGATAGCAATGCTGCTGTGGGTGTATATGGGCCTAAAGGTATGCATGTATATTGGGACAGTATACCATTATATGTCTTTCAGTGGAAACCTAGCAGCTGTTTCATGAACATTTTTGTTTAAAAAAATTTGTAAAATCTGTAAATATTATTAATATATGTATATACTGTATATATGTGTATATATATATATATATATATATATATATATATATATATATATATATATATGCACTGAACCACTATATATATATATATATATATATATATATATATATATATATATGTATATATATATATATGACTATGTCTCTAGATAGGTAAAAGTAAGCATGTAATCTTTTTCAGTATTTTTTCCCTTATGTTTAAACCTAAAGCTCTTCTACAAGCGTCTCTCCATACATCCAAACCACACATTTACAACCACAGCTGAGCACAAAGCTAGCCAAGGACTAGAGAGAATTTGTGTGTACAAAGCAAAAACATTTGCCTATAGAAAAGTATATACATTTCCGCTGTTCGACGGTTCTACACATCATGTTTGTCTTAAGGTTTATAAATACAGATTGAATAAAGAAATGAAAACAAGAAATATATTTCAACACATCTTTTATGATAGTATCCCAGTTGAAAGAATTGAGAGTATTGGTGTATAAGGATTTGTTTCAATGCAATGACTTTCTTGACAATGATGAGCTAATAGAACTCTGACATCATCTCTGTAGTATATTCATCAAAAAAAGTAGAAGAATAAACACCTTGAGACTATGGGACACTCTCCTCCTATGATGTCACAGAGTACAACATGTCTCAGGTTTATTTCAAGTAATGGGTTTTTTTATTCCCTACATATGCAAAGCACATGATTCAGCAAATGAATAAAACATGGTTGTGCAAACAACCGCAATTCATACATGAGCATATCGCACAGGGAATTGTATACAATGCAAACTCATGAAGCCGATGGGGAAACAAAAAAGTCTCAAACTGTATTTACATATTGCTGCAAACTCACAACATTGTCACAAATTGACACAATATACAATATAAGTTGCATGTTTTCTGTCGGGTATTTGGAAATCTGTCCCAAAATACACAGATAATGGATATCCCAGCCAACACTTTTTATCTGTATCTTGAAAAATAAGCATAGTTTGTAGTAATGTGTAGTTCACGAAGGAGTCGACTCTGAGAGTCGATTCTTTATAGTGAACTAGAGAAGTCGACTCCCATTGGGGAGATTCGGATCTTTGTCTGCAGGACTTTATTTGGATGAGACAGCATGCATGGAAAGAGGGGGCAGCATCTTATTATTGTTTTTTTATTGTTTTATTTTATGTTTTTTATTTAACATTAGAAAGTCAATACAAATAAGCATGGACAAATAACAAATAACAAAAAACTAATAAATAAAATAAAATAAACAATACACAGACACACTTAAGCTGCCAGGGTGACAAAAAATCAAATAAATGAAAGACGATGCATCTATCTTAAGAGGCCAAAAGGATGAATATAGAGATACAATTTTCATTGCTTTGGGATAAACAGATCTTTGAATAGTTTCAATGTATTTGTCTAGATCATCTTTAAAATCTTATTATTATGTGAGTGAGGGGAAACATGGTTCGATAACAGAGTTTTTTTCAGTCACTTATTTATGTAAAAATGTATTCAATTATTTATACAATATATCTGCTAAATACCTACATGTAAATGTAAATTATTTAATTATAAATTAACTTGGTAACATTGTTGTAGCACTTGTTCACCTATTGTTGTATCGGCTATTTAACGCTTCATTGTCTCCTCGACTATTGTAAGTCGCTTTGGATAAAAGCGTCTGCTAAATGCCTAAATGTAAATGTAAATGTAAATTATTTAATTAATTATGTTAAACACACAATGTTCTACAGTAATCAAGAGTGTCAGAAAGAGTCAAAAGAAGCAGATTCAAGTGGCGGTAGAAGAAATATAAAATAAAAAGAAGCATCTGTCATCTTTTAAAAGAAGTTTTTAACAAATTTTGTAGAAATTTTGTATTACACTTGTGTTTTTTGTTACAAAAAATGCATCAAAATAATTTTTTTGTGAATAAGTGTTGAAAAATAAAATAACACCACACAATCATTTACAATTGCTAAACTGGAATACAAAATCATGTGATTCAAATAAAGATCCATTTGGGATTCGTAGGCCGGCTCACTTAAAGGAGCCGAGCCAAAAGATCCGAATCTTTAAAAAGAACCGGACTGCCCACAACCAATACCTTGGCTTACCTGAATGACGTAACGCTCCTCAGCCTCGTTCTCATTGGCTCCCCAGACGTCACTCAAGACGAATCCCCGCCCATCGCCGCTCACCTCACCGCGGAACTCAAAACACAGAACACAACCTGAGAACCGGCGGCCGTGAACTTAAAACCTGCGCCTACTTCCAACTTCCGCTTTCCTCTCGGATTACAGCGACACGTCACGGACATTTCGTTCCAGATAACCTTTCTAGAAAAGAGAGAGAGAGAGAGAGAAAGAGAGAGAGAGAGAGAGAGAGAGAGATGGCGGTTAGACGGGTGATGACAGCCACCAGGTTCAAAGTATAAACGCGCTGACACGACGACTCTGAACTTGTCAACTGTGGTAGGCATTGAGTTTGTTACCATATATTTTAAAAACAAATAATTAAATATCATTGTTTTATAAATAGTTTTCTATAGCAGAAGTCTTTGTATTTCCTCTTTAATTTGGATAGATTGACTCATCTATGTGTGACTCATTTTATGATAAATTGTTTTCCTTTACTCTTTTTTTTGACTGCATTTGATTTTTAGGAACAAATAATATTGCTATTGTGTTCTGGTTCATGTTATTCATGACGTCACAAGCGCATCGGGTTGCCACGGCAACGGGAACGCTCAGATCACGCGACGTAATTTCCAGATCACACCACAAATGTAAATCGTGTTGCTTCATGTTTGTGTTATGTGGGTGTTTTTTTGTCTCTTGATGTTTATTGTATATATATATATATCTTTTTTTTTTTTTATCGGTCGACTTGTGGTTTATTTGGACATTCTATGATAAAGATTTAGGGGGTTTTGCTTAAAGGGATGACTGTCACCGTACTTCACCCAAAAGTCCTATTGTCATCATGTCACGTTACTCACCTTCACGTCATTTCGAACCTGCGTGACTTCCTCTTTTGTGCAGGAAAACACACAACATTGACGCCCGTTGACTTTGTTTGTATGGGCGCTAAACCGGCAAAGACGTTTCTCAAAGTATCTTCTCCTGTGTTTCAGGAGACTGTCAAGAATTGAACAAAGTGAGGATGATTAAATGATGACAGAAATATCCAAATGTAGCCAATGATCATTTTGTGACAACAATAATTGTATTTACAAGGATAGTTTGTGTTTAAATCACAACCTTTTATAAAAAAACACTTTTCATTAAACACATTAATATACAATTTTAAGTTCCTTTAAAAGAGTTTAGAGTGGCAATAGTTTAAAGAAGAAAAGTTAATCCATTTAAAGCAGATTTAAAGGGTCATCATTTCATGTTGGTCTTAATGATACCCAGTACAGGAAATGTGCCGCCCCTTGACTAACCAACTCACATGATTTTGTAAGATTAATTGCCCCGGTGAGGTCATTCATGATATAAGTATTTGATTACGGTTCCTTGTAAAGAATCTGAAGTCTCTGAGTACTTTTATGTCAATTGCACCTACTCGTCCCTGACCCACAATAAACGGTACATGATCCATCAAGGACAAGCCTACACAGAATTTACACATCGTGCCTATCCTCTGTCTCTCCGTTCCTATTACAGAAGCGTCTATACGTTTTATTGCCCTTCGTCCGAATGCACAGCCCTCATCCTACAGCTCATTTACAACAATGACTAAGATACGTGACGTTAATGATTGACAGGTGTAATGTAGGAACGGGCTAGATATTTCGTGTGTGTACATTAATACACACACCCACACTTTGTGTGTTATCACAAAAGTCAGTAATGAAAATGTCAGTTATATTTAACTGCATAACTCGAGGATTCGTACATTCTTTCAGGAAAGAAAAGGGTTAAAGGAAACCCCTTCCTTGCTTCATTTGCAAACCTTCCTGCCATTCATTTAAAAAAATGCATTGCGGAAAAAAATGTGGCAGTGTGTGATGGTCCAGGCAACACTTTTATTTAGACTTTTATTTAAATGGGAAGTGTGGCATATTCAAAAAGCACACTTTTATAATGTTTCAATAAATTTTAGCAATGCAATTATTGTAAGCACAAACTGGGGGAAGTGAAACTACAGGAAATCAAATTAAAATAAACACCAAAATGCACTTGCACACGTTAACGCCTACATGCCTTCTTTCAGCTGTTTTAGACATGTCTGGCTCTGCAAACTAAACAGAAATCCGACTGTGTTTTGGAAACCATTACTTGTAGTTACTAGCATCTACACACATATCCACAAGTATTCAAACGCACTTAAATTTAAGAGAACCGAGAAAGTGACCCACTTGAATACTGGAAAATGTAGTATGTTCATATGTATGGAATAACAATATGTTTACCCCAAAGCTAGAGCAGCTCATATACAAGCAAAGCCTTTGTTTGCGTGGACTTTCCATTCACTGTAGTGCTGTGGTGACTCATATGTTGAGAATGACCTAAACATGAGAAGCCCAAAAGATCGCGCCCTTTTTCTCTCTCGTCCCATTTATTTCTAGTACATTAGAGAGAGAGACTTTAAAAGTGATGTTTTTAAAAATATTGGTACATTTTATGTCAATTTTGAGGGTAACTCTGACTTTGAAATGGGTTACATGTTTGTATGGGAGGTTTTGTTTGAGTTTGATAAAAGTTTTGTAAAGGGAATGGTAAAAAGCAAATTCAGATTAAGATTGTCGTCATGTTTTTACTTTCAGACTTTCATTTTGTTTGAATGTCGATAACAGTGTCAAACAAAGATATGCACATATCAGTTCCCTTTTGCACACAAAAACCATGCATGCACAAATGTATTATATTCACCCGGGGGGGTCAAGATATATTGTGTGTAATACTTTCGTAAATGTTGTTTTAACGATGTGAAAAATAACATGGAGTATGATGATCAATATATTGTCATTATGTTATACGATTCTTTTAATCAACGCCAAATCAAAAACCTATTCACTGCATTCTATAGTCAAATGCTGTGCTATGTTTGCATTCAGAATACAACTGACTTTTAGTCAATTTTTTTACATATTATTAATATTTAGAGTACGTTACACAAATGCACCCTTAAGAAAAAAATAAAAGGCAAGTAACTTTGATGTGTATAAATTTATATATGTGAATGAGTTCGCAACGCTATATATTTTCAGGCTGTTATTTAGAAACATGTCTGTTCTGTTAAAATAAATGTTAACAGTGTTGTTAACAGCCACACAACACCTTTGTATTGTTGCACTATGCAAACAGACCTTGCCACCTACGTTTTTAGAATGATTTCAATCAGCTTTGAAGTGCCATGGGAAAGGTCACAGTTTGTCATGAATAGTTATGAAACGGTGTGGTCTCTGGTGACAATGTGACAATTAAGTTCAATACTTATAATCCAAGTACAAAGAAAGGTTAACATCTAAAATGTATGTTTGTGTTTTATGACCATTTATTGGATAAAAGTTAAGAATTAAAAATAAAAACAAAAAAAAAATGTACTTTTATTTATAAACTAAAAACACTATCCGCATGTCATGAGCATTTGACATGATCTACTTAAAAAAGGAGAAATAAGTGTTTAAGAACAGTGTGTCCTCTGTACACTCATACCTGTTTCATCAAAACAAAGTGTTCAAAACACACGCACACACAGAGACACACAACTCCTGCGTCTTGGAAACTGAAACAAACATTTTCCATTTCCTGTGAAGAATGAGGTTAAGGACATTGTAACATGAAATATATCACACTAACAAGTACTTAGTTAAGGTATGAAATATTTTTGAATTTCAAATATGCATGTATACATGTTTATTATTTCTTTGTTGTCTTGATTTTATCCACCACTCTTTCACAGATGTTTGTTGTGGCTCAGGTGCGCCCTCTACTTGACATGTATTGAGTGTGTTTCGTGGTTGTGTCTCCACAGTAACTTGACTGCAAGATGAGTTCCGAAGAGCCCAGTGTTGCGCTGCCCTCTAAGATGACCTCCCCGATGCCCACATCACCTACCACAGCATCAATTCCTCAAAGGAAAGAGAGTACATCTTCCACCGAAGACAGAAGGGCAAGAAAATGGCTTTAAAACTTTAGATAGGAGTGACAGCCAAATTTTTACAAAGGAAGATATTTTGAAGAAAGTTGGCAACCAAACAGCAGTGACCCCATTCACATATATTGTATGAAAACAAATCCAATGTAAATGAAAGCAACACGCTTCAAAATATCTTTTTTTTGTATTCTGTGGAAGTCTTGCAGGTTTAAAATGCCAAGAGACAGAGTAAATGCTAACAAAAATGTCAATTTTTGGTAAACTACCACTTTAATAACAGGTGTTCTTGTGTCTTCCACATGTGAGACAGTTTTTCAATGTTACTTTTTGTTAACTTCAGGACAATTGGGAAGTACTCGAGGACTTGCGTACTCTGACAGCAAACGTTCCGAAGCCTAAGAAGCAGGAGGGACTGATGCTGAAAAAGAGGAAGTGGCCCATGAAAGGATGGCATAAGGTCATGTGATAAACTGCTTGTCTGTCTGACTTTATTCCTAAAATATAATAGGTTATTTAATGCTGCATTTGTTCTGTTTATGTGTGTAACAGAGATATTTCCTGCTCGAGAAGGGCATCCTAACATATGCCAAGACAGGAACTGATGTGAGTGTACAAACTGTCTCATGAACATTGTATTAATGATCTGGGTGTATTAGTGTTCTCATAGTTTTCACAACATCATAAATTATAAAATTTGTTTAATATTTTTGCAAAATACAACATTTCTTTACTTAATGTTTTTTTCTATTCTTTTAAATTGTCCAGCTGAAGAAGGGGAGATTACGAGGGCGTATTGATGTTGGTCTCTCTGTTATGGCTATGAAAAAGAAATCAATGTGCATTGACTTGGATACAGAGGACAGTATCTATCATCTGAAGGTATTTATAACACATTGTGTAGAACATCATTGTTTAGCGGTTATGAATAGCAATACACCTGTAACTGCTCATACATATTAGCCCACGCTTATCAGTTGTATTTGCTGTGACATTCACAGGTAAAGTCTCGGGATCTGTTTGAAAAATGGGTGACTCAGCTACGGCATCATCGCATGTTCCGTCAGAACGAGATCGCTATGGAGCCCCATGAGCGACAATCAGACCTAACCGCCATTAGAAAAGTATTTAGTCAGATTTAAGTCTATGACACTGACCTTTAAGATGCCCGATGTGACTGCATTCTATGATTTATATTTGATGGTTTTGTGTTCGTATTTAGCGTCCTTTTCTCATAAAACAACCTTCTGCCCTGTTAAAAAACAACTGGCGCCAGAATTCGCAAGAAATGGAAAAGTGTTGTAAAGGTATAGCCAATTTTTGTGTTACAGCCTGACTGATTCTGTATGACTCTCTTTATCTGTTTAATTTTATTTTCTTTGTTTTATTAGATCTGTCAGAGTGCGAGTCCTCCTTGCTAGAATTAAACCTTCTGCTCAAAAATATGGAAGTTTTGCACAGGACTTTCTCAGCACCTGCCATCAACACACTGCAGGTAGTGCTGTGACCTGTACAGAAATCTGATGGATAGATCAGACTTCTATATAGGTGTTTTGAATATACAGGTTTTATTTATTATGTCACATTGCCTTTGAAAACCAAAAGTCGTTAAATCTAATTCTGAGAAAACAAGCATTAAAGTCATATCACGTTAATCTTTGACATCGTTTTAGTAGATTAAATATATCATATACTCTGAAATAGGCTTTACATTGTGCAGAATAATTTTATGTATACAAAAAGTAAATAACTAAAAAGTGACATAAGCTGGGTTTCCACATGCATAGTCACATATATTAGATTTTACATTTCTCATTAGCATGTTTGGTAATGTGTGTGACCACAGATTGAAGGCTCCAAAAAGGAGAAGCGTGGCCGAAGATGGCGATCGAAGAATTACAGCAAGGATAATAAAAACCCAGCACAGGTCAGACGGCAGTGAACTTGTTTAAACTCCTCAGCTTCTCACACAGATTGAAACAATCTCCCGGAATCAAAAAACAATCTCGGAATCTCACTGATGTTTTTGCTCATCTTTCAGACTCCTGATATATCTCGTCTGCATGTGTCTCATCCAAACCTTCAGTATATGGAGCCTGTTTCTCAAGATCTCCCTTGTCTAGAAAGCCCAGACTCGCCCACAGAAGCCTCTCGGATGCAGGAGGAGTTCTGTCGGCTTGCTGGTATAGGTGAGTACACAAAAAAAGTTGAACATCGACTGCTTTGAAAATATCAAATGAAATATCATGATTGTAACATATCATTCTAACGTCTTTCCAAATAATTGAATCAATTCAATTCAATTCACTTTATTGTCACATCACCACGGCACATGTGCCCTGGTGAGTGAAATTCTTAGGAGCTTGCTCCAAAAACAGCGCAGTACAGGTAACACGTAACATGAAACATATAGTGCAGACATATTTTATGCTCTAGGAATGATTGTCTGTGTTTAATGATTAAATTAATGAATCACATGTTTGTGCTGTGTTAATCTTACCAAATTTATTCGTATTCCCTTAATGTTGGTAAACCTTATTGCAACAAACACTTTTTTAATCATTAAACAAAGACAATCATTCCTAAGCATAAAATAACACTTTATTTATAAACTTTATTCTGTCAACTGAAAAGCATGCTGGGAACTGTTAATTGAGACAAAGTGTAACATAAATTGTGTTCAATCGTCATGTTTAAACATGATCGGAATAAAAAACTATGAATGTACTCCTACAAAAATAGACGGTTGATTGATATAATTTTCCAATTTTTTTCTTCAAGTTCATTCCACTCTCCGCTCAGCATATTCCTCCCTTTCTTCAGAGAGAGATAGAGTCAGAAATACTTTGGAGACCATTAGTGAAAAGGTATTTATGTGTCTGTGGACCATTGTAGTGTCTTGCTTTGAGTGTTTATATGTTCTTTGGTTATCATTTAAAAACATCAATGTCAATGAAAACTTTTCCCCTGATCAGGATGTTCTTGACGGGTCACGCCCTTTGCTCCAGCAGGCGTGCAGCGAGAGTCGAGGCTCAATCCCAGAGTCTCTGTCCGAGTTTTTTGATGCCAAGGAATATCTGCTGTCTGGTAGCTCATCTGAATATGAGGTAAGATCTTAAATCTTACTGTCCAAATTACACTTAAAATGTATTTGCATGAACAAAAATGGTCTATTTTTGTGGATCCAGATTTCAGACGATGACTCGTATGTCAGTGATGTAAGCGACAGCACGTCAGTGGACTTTTGCAGGAATGACAATAGCAGCACGAGCGAGATCTTGGGTGAGGAATGTTGTTCACACTTTTACCTTTAGAAAGATTTAGTAGACTAAGTAGATGTATTTATGTGTCATTCAGAAAATGGTAATGAGTGCACAGTTGCACGGCGTAAACGGTTACCGAGTGCACGTATGAACGAGAATATAAATCTCTGGAGTATCCTGCGCAGTAACATCGGTAAGGACCTGTCCAAAGTAGCCATGCCTGTTCAGCTCAACGAGCCAATCAACACGTTGCAAAGACTATGTGAGGAAATTGAGTACTGCCACCTGCTGGACACTGCGGCAAACACGCAGGACCCACATATGCGCATGGTATGACCAAAACTTCATCAACATTCCATAAAATGCAAACCCATTTTTAAAAGGATAGTTCACCCAAAAAACTAAAATTGAAATCATTTACTCACCTTGGGTGTTTCAAATCTGTATACATTTATTTGTTCAGAAAGATATTTGAAAGAATGCATGTCACCAAACAGTTCTTGGACTCAAGCGACTACCATAGTAGGCAAAATACTCATATACTTATTATTTTGTTTACTCTATTTTAATGAGATATTTTAAAGAATGTAGCACAGCAAAAGTACTGCGGCGATTCGGACTACCATATTTATATTTACTACTATCATCAGTGGGGTCCAAAACTTTTAAGTTACATGCATTTGTCAAAATATCTTTCTCTGTGTTCAATCATAGAAATGCATACAGGTTTGTAACAACAATGGAGTGAGTGGTTCACGGCAGAACTTTCATTTTTTTGTGATCTGTCTCTTAAAGTGTGCTGTTGTACACAAAATTTGTGTGTGTTTCGGTAGGTTTATGTTGCAGCTTTCGCCGTGTCTGCATATGCATGTTCATTCACAAGAGCTGGAGGAAAACCTTTTAATCCTGTGCTTGGAGAGACATATGAGTGTTTGCGACCAGATAAGGGCTTCCGTTTCATTTCAGAACAGGTAATAGCTTTATTCCTTTAATTACTAACATTAGCAAAAGCTTGGACTTTACACACAAACCTCCTGTTGCACAGGTCAGTCACCATCCACCTGTGTCTGCCTGTCACTGCGAGTCTAAGAATTACACACTTTGGCAAGGTGAATAAAATACAATTGGCTATTGCATCCACCAACATTTGCGTGTATTTATTGTGATCATTGAAAACGTATCTGCTTTTGTATTTGTAGATGTCCGGTGGAAAAATAAGTTTTGGGGGAAATCCATGGAGATCGTTCCAATGGGAAACACTCACTTGGAGTTGCCGGGGTATCTTAAATTATTCTAAATCTCATTCCACATTATCATGCCATCCTATTTTTTTTACAATATCAGTATTATTGCTCAACATTCTTTTCAATTTTTCTTGATCACCCATTTATTCAGTTTTGGGGATCATTATGAGTGGAGTAAAGTCACATCCTGCATTCATAACATTCTGAGTGGCCAGCGCTGGATAGAACACTATGGGGAAATGTCCATCAAGCACACAACCACAACAGGAGATGTCAGTCATTGCAAAGTCACTTTCCTAAAGGTGCGGGCATCTATGAAACGTAAAAGCATCTGTTTTTCCTAGGCTTTAATTAAACATTTGTGTGTTTATTTGTTTTTTCATCCGCATTTATTAATGTTATGTTAAAAGTAACTATGTACATCATCACAAGTGTTTTCTTTATATTCAGTCAAGATCTGGAGGTTTGAATGCTAATGAGATAGAAGGCGTGATCACTGACTCGGAGGGACGTGTCATTCACTCTCTATTCGGCAAATGGAGCGAGGCTTTGTATCTGGGGAAACCACCTTCTGCAAACTGCATCTGGAGAGCAAGTGAGTTACAGACCAGTCTTAAACAAAGTTAAATTGTTTTCTAAATGACCTTAATCCAGCACTAACACCAACTGCATGCATTACAATGTTTTATGCCAAATCCCTTTATTTTCTCGTTGTACTGCTATATGCATTTTTTTTGTCAAAACGCTAAAAATCCAGAACCTGTTTAGCCTGAACGCGATATGTCAACCAGTGATAATTTGTTCAATCCAATCCAACAGTTTATTTATTTTCGATATTTTTAAACTGAGTGCTTTAAACTCTATAAACACTTTTGATGCCATGGATGAGACATTGAGATGTACACCTGGGGGCAGACTGAACATATGCATTTATTTTATAATCCTTAATAGCAAGAGAGTCCCTGATGTCATACATTTCATGTTATTTTGTCTTTTGTATGAACGAAACCAACATTTTTAAAACAAAAAAAGGATGCTTTGTAGCCTTTTGGAGGGAAAACGTGTACTATACAATTTGCAATCTACAATATTGTTGTCTTATTTAACAGTTATTGTTTAACATGTTCAGACTGATCCAACAATTTTAACAGGATAAATCGAAAAATATGATTTCAGAAAAATATTTAAATAGATTCTAATAAACGAAACAAAAAATATTATTTGTCAATTTACAATTTTATTTTGTAATTTTATTACTTTAAAATTTTGGACCCTGGTTTGAAAACTCCTGTGCTAATGTATGTATCTGCGTGTGTATGGAAATAGTTCCCATGCCTGAGGAAAATGAGCAGTACTATGGATTCACACAGTTTGCAATAGAACTTAATGAATTGGAGGAGAGCTTGAAACCCCTCTTACCTTCAACGGATACACGTTTTAGACCTGACCAAAGGTAAATTCTTGCTCAGAAGATGTTTCATTCAAAAGACCAGATTTGTATACCATTGGCTATTATTTCACCGCAGACTCTTGGAAGAGGGTGATATAACTGGAGCAGAAGAGCAGAAAGAGAGAATTGAAGTGCTTCAGAGAGAAAGAAGAAGACTCCTGCAGGAAAACAACATGATACATTCGCCCCGGTTTTTTACGTAAGTGAATGTTCCTAACATAAAGCTGTCTGTTGTGTCACAATGTTTATTCTTAATGCTGTTTATAAATTCAATCAGGCGTGCTGAAGATGAGTCGTGGGTGAGCAATGGCACATACTGGGACCTCAGGAAGGATCCTGGATTTAACAAACTCGAATTCCCCTTGCTTTGGTGACCCCAGGGGATTTATTTCATTCACTGTAGGGTTTCTACTTTGATTGTAAATAGATCCCTGTCATCCATAATAAGATCCAGATTCATCATCACTCAGGTGCATAGATGCAGTAGCGCAATATAGAATGTATCTATAGAAGCTTATTTATGCCTTACTTGGCACATTGCCTTGCTGCTGTTTACATGTAAATGCATGTCAAATAAATATTGTAAGTGCCTGGTTAGGTTAGTTTATATCAATTCAAAGCCCAGCAAAACAAACCCAATGCAGTGTAAACGGATAAACATGATAATGAAACAAAAGCTCAACCATTCTTTTTACTGTAAAGAAAATACTGTAGGAGAACCAGCCTTTAGAAAATATTTTACACAAAAATAATTTATCTTCGCTGTATGAAATTTTTGAAAGTCACATTTCAAGTGCTGACTACTGAGTGGCCCAAACAATATCGGGTACATCAGGGAGAAATTAGAAAATGATGTTAATCATCACATACTTAAATAATGTGTAATCCTTTATTAATTGATAAAGATTCATAAAAACATGATATAAAATATGTTTAAAAGAAATACTGTTTAAATGAATGATGTATGCTTGGTTGGTTGGTTGGTTTTGTATGTATCAGATATGTGTATTTCTTTGAAAGAGAGAGAGTGGTAATCTGTATGTGCTGTGTCTGTTACACTTACAATGTTGTGTGTTTTCTGTGAGGTTTGTGGGTTTGGTGCTTTAGATTAACAGCTTGTCTCTCCGTTTAGTCTGTTTCATTCAGATAAGGGACTGTTGCTTTCAGATGTTTAGGGAACGAGCTGCATTGCTGTATGATATGACCGACCACATGTTAAGTGTGTGCAATAAATGTTATGAGCACAACTCAAATTCATTTGTTTTCATTAACAAAGGATAGCTTCTCTTTTGTGTCTGAATTGTGTTGCATAATTTGTGTGTTTTACAAAAATGGGAACCTTGCATGTGTATGTGTGTGTATGTGTGCGTGTCTACAGAACCAAAAAAAGTTAGAGGACTAGCAATTACTTCCTTGTAAAATGTCATGTCCGATAAATTTGGGACCTGCCCAACGTCACTAAAGGCTGAGGGGGAAGTCAAGGCTGAAACAATATAACAGCAATACACAACAAGAGGCAACGAGACCAGGGAGGTCTAGGACATTATATTAGGGAAGAGGTTTAGATATGGTTTTCTCCTTGCCTTCAACCTCTTATATTAAATACCCTCAAGTCAAAACACCCTTTAGGAACAATTCTAAACTTTATCATAATGGCACAAGTTTAATTTGACTGGCGTATGAGATTACAGAATCGTGGAAGTTCTCGTGCTCTTGATAACAATCGCAATACTTTGGGGTTCGCACACATCACCACTAGAAGTCAACTGCAGAACTGTAGAGAGAGAGTAAACTGCCTTGTTTTTACGAACAAACAGGTGTGTACTTTAAATTAATATCAAAAAGTTTGATTTATTTTATGCTTTTTTAAGTTAATGTTTGATCAGATGATTTTAATGAAATGTATAATGGTAAATGTTTTTGTTAAGCTTTTTGGATGTAGGCCAGAGGTTGGCATTACTGGGAACGCCCACGAAATATTAATATTACAAATTACGTGCATAGACTTTTTTTAAGTTTGGGATCTTTGGTCTATTTAATGATGATAAAACTTTATGATGTTAAGATGTTTTTATTTTACATTTTACAGAGTTTTTATTTGTTGGGTTAAATACTCATGTGATTTCAAACTTTTTAAAAGGTTTAAAAGCATTGTTTTCATTTTTAGTTTATGATTTTCATTGTCAAGTAACGTCTAGTTTCAGGATTGTCACATCCATAACGCTATATTTTGCTCATAAAGAACACAAGAAAAAAAAAGGAATTATTTTAGAAAGTATTATTCTAGAGAGACCTAACCCTTTGCCATTTGTTTGACACTATAGCCCCTGGGTTGTTATCTCCATTAAACTGTCCTTTTTTATGTCACATCCATTATGTGGGTAAATTTACCTTTTTTAAATTATACAGTGATTTATATTTTTGTGATTGAGTTGTGTATAATATAAACTGTTGTTCAGTTTACTGGTAAAAATTACATTCTTAGAGTTTTAATGTCACGTCTGTAACACAAAATTATGTGTTTAGTTTTGCACCATGCACTGCCAAAAAACAAACAGGGTCGGAGGCATTCCAGAAAACAGGATGTGTGACACACCCAAGTTTAAGGAAAAATCATAGTTTCGAATAGTGTGTTTCATTTGCAAAAACAGAGAACATATATATACTCAATATAATCAATAAACATTAGAGGATCTACCTGTCATCTGTCTAGCAAGCTAGCTATCTAAAAAACATTTTAAGCTTTGAAGAAATATTCCGGAAAACAGGATGTGTGACATACCAAAGTTCAAGTAAGGCAAATAATCACTCCAAACAGTGGGAACTTTCAGGGAAGGTCAGTATCCTCTCCTGGGTCCATATTGACTACACTGTTCTTAAGGGAAAATATTAGAACCGGATTAAATTAAGTCATAAGAAATTTGTAGGACTGTTTGAAATTTCTGGAAGAATGTTAAGAATGTCAATTGCTATTCAAGAAAATTTCCTGAGTAGTTCACAATTATTTTTCCTAAGAACAGCCTCATTGTTTTTATAAGACTAAAATTACAGGCTTTTGTCAATTGCGCACATTGCCACACAAAGTTGACTACAGATAAAGACAGCAGACTGCCTTTCTGTGTACAAGAACAGACAGGTGTGTAGTTTTAAATCATCTTTAATTTCTTTGTTTTATTTTACACTTGTTATTAATGCATGATCATATTTGTCTGTTTACTGTTCATAATATTTTTATGAATATACACATTCACATACGTATATTTAAGAAATATATTACATAAATATTTATTTGACTCATATTCAAATGTTTATTACTTTTATGTCATATAAGATCACATATGCCTGTATGTGTTTGTCTTTATACATGCAACAAATATTCAAAGAACAACATAAACGTTCATTCTGCATATTAATCACGATTAATCGTTTCAGAACCCTAGGGTGAGAGATTTCAATGAAAATGTAATGGTATTTCTGAAAGCTATTCAAATTAATGTGTACCTTGATTGAAACATTAATTTATTGTTTCTTCACTTCCAAAAAAGAATTTCATGACTTACTCACCCCAACTTATTTCAAACCAGTTCATTCCTCTTTCTATGGTTGAATGCATGATACTTGGAAGAAGGTGAGCAACTGAGATTTCTGTGGCAACACAGAAGAAAACAAAGAACTTTTCGTGCCCCTTTAAGTACACTTTGAAACCTAACCGTTTCTTATGAATAACCTTGCATTTCATATGTTTTCCACAGTTATTTAATGCAGCTGTGTTTGTGTTTTGTGTGTGCAGGGGATGTTTGATAAAGCAACAAAGAAGCTGCTCCATCAGATCGATCCTGATGGTTTTCTGATTCCAGCCAGTTTAAATGATTCAAAGAAACTCAAGCTTCTTGCCGTGGTTTTGAAGAAGCCAAAGAGGTTGTTTCGGAAAGATAAATACATTCCCACGCCCTTTACCCTTAGTAACCTGCTGACAGAGGGTGAAATACATCCTGGTAAATATCGAATGGCTGAAACTAGCCTATTCACTTGTCCTCAAACTTAAAAATGCTTCAACCATTGAAGTGGTGGACTGGAACCGTTGTATAATACTGTATAACATACTGTTAATGAAATGCCATCTTCTGTCATTGTTTTGATCAGTGGGAGATGAAACAGACTTTGTGAAATGTAAAGCAACATACAAAAGTGATGCAAGTGCGTCAATGGAGATGGGAAATAAATCTGCTGGACTGAATGTGGGCGGAAAGGGTTCTTCGAAACTGAGCTTGTCTCTCGAGAAATTGAAAAGGGAAGATGTTGATATTCCAAAGCTTATGAAGGACACCCAGGGCAGGTCTGAAAACACATTTGAGTAATTTGTGTGATGTTGTGTTTTAGCACTAACTCACTAACACCAAACAATTAAAACAGACTAAAAAGGTATTTGTTGTTTTCACATATATTTATAAAGATTTTGTGAGCATTTTGCATGGAATGTACATTTAAGTTTAGGTTTAAGATACATTTTACCAAAAGAGAGTATCCACAAATAATAAAGTGATGGATCATCCAAAATAATTTACTTTCTTTCTTCTGAAGAACACAAAATAAATTTTGAGAATGTTGGAAACAGGCCCCAATGTTAACTTGCATTGGTTTTAACAACTTCTTTCAAGATATATTCGTTTGTGTTCTTCAGAAGAAAAAAAGTCAAGCAGTTTTGAAATGACAAGAAAATTTGTACATGCTGAAAGAACACTTTATGTTAATGAAATGCATAAATTGTATGTGTGCTGTATTCCTCTGAGCTCTTTGAATTCTTAGAATGATGTTGCTTGATGTACCGTATTGTGCTTTGCATCTAATATTTTCAAATTTTAATCCTCATAGGCAGGTGAAATACAAGCACAGTTTAATTCAGCAAGCAGTAAAAAGAAAAATGGTATTATCCCTCCTTACAGAGCGAATCTTTACTCCCTGTGAGTGTTCCATCTTGTATACGGGACAGCGCAGCTGTTCTTCTTCTCTGAATGGATCTACAGAGGTTAGTAAGAAATGTGTTTTTAAGGTTGCACATTGAAGCAAGTCTTCCTTTTATAAATGTTTGTATTTTTTCTGTGTTCTTTCAGATATTGTCAGTGAAAGGAAAGGGTGACCTTCAGTATGAATCTGATGTTGTCTTGACCGTCCCACAGGGCACTGTAATTGCATACAGGGTCCTTAAAATGAACATCAGCAGTGATGGATACTTTGGTGAGTGGCATTAAGAATGCTGAAACATGGCGATTTTTCATTAATAGGTCATAAAGTTAATGCATTCTTTCTGATACTGACTATAAAGGATAAAATAAGTGCCAATGATTTAGTGATTCAACCGGTCACAAAATCTCAACTAGGGTATCAAAATATATTGGTGTTTACAATAAGGCAAAACTTTTTCATTAGAAAAATATTGTTCATATACTTGACTTTTTATTTTGAAGCAGTGCCATTCAAATAGATTATTATTTTATATTAAATGCACTGTTTTATTATTTGGTCAGATTTGTGCTTTGGACCCGATGACATCGAGGCGGATGACGCAAGCCTTGATTGTTCAGACATGGATGATGCTTGGGATTTACAAGAGATTGAAGAAGGGTCCTCCTTTAGTTCCCTAAAAGCAGGTACTTGTATGCACAAGCAGAAGGCCCAATCGTTTATTCTTGTTTTTACTTTAAAACTTTTTTTCTCCGAAATGATCAAAATGATTTTCAAGATTCCTTCATACATGATATTAAGAATTCGAAAATTTCTGTTAAGAATGCATGTATTGTCTTTTGAAGTGTTTCCGGATGTTCAGACCAGGTTGTGTGTGCTGGCTAATATGTCTTCTGAGACTCGCTCCTCCTTATTGCTCCATTTGAGGAAAATTCTGTTGGATCGACCCTCCCTGTCAGCTTTGGTGGAAACGGTGAGCAGAAAACATAAGTTGTTTAATTTGCAAGCAATATTGCTTATAAATAAAGCAGCACATTCCTCTTTTCTTTATATCTAATTATATTTATAATAAATTTCAGCTCGAGACACAAAAGATCGGTCAAGCCCCATTACTCCCAAATGAATTTTTGGACAACCCGAGCTATTCAATTGGTGAAGTTTTAGACTTACTGAAGGATGAAACACACAACCGGAGTGGGATGAGCGCAGAATCTGCCAATCACAGCGAGCAAATTCTAATAGCAGTGCATATGCTGCTCAGTGCCATTGAGGGTCAGTATATCAAAACCATGGAGCAGCTTGTCTTTCTTACAACACTCATACTTACTCACAATCGTCATTTTATTTTTTGTTCAGAGATGACAGATGATGGTTTACAGTTGTTGGAAAGTTTCTGCTGCCCTGAGGGCCTTAGGAGCCTGCATGACTTAGTAAGTTGAAACTCGTGATTGACAAAAATGTAGTTTATCACTCTTTCTCATCAGTCTGTTATATTTCTGTTTCTTAGGTGAATACTCTGATGGCTAACTCGGAACCACTCCCCAAACACGCCATGCCTGTTTTCTTACAAAAAGAAGATGAATTCAACAGGATGGTCGAGCTGTTTAAATCATGCAATGTTTCACTAGAGAAAGAAAATAAATTGTTTGCAGAAATATGTGAAAAGGGATTCCTGCCTCTGGTTCTATGTATTGCCGTCAGTGGCCTTGCATGTCTCATTGACGGAGAGTGACCATGTGTGTTAACAACATCAAAATGTTAATAATAGATCTCTGACAGTTTTAAAATGTTAATCCCAAAGCAATCTTTGGATAAAGTTTCTTCAATCATTTTTTAATTTGTTGATACATGTAGATTAAAATATGATATATATGGATATATACCATATACATTTTACCTATTGTTTTGAAGGATTTTGCTGGAGGGGTTTTAACCAAGAAAATAATCTTGCAAATCCTTAAACAGAAGCTTTTTTTTGCTGGGTGCTTTCTGGAAGTATATTAATTGTAATGGTCTTTGATTATAGTATTGTTCTGTTTTTCTTTATCCTAAAGCTTTATATTAAAATATGTTATTCTAAGGACATAAGAAGTTTTGTGACATTGCTCACAATTTGACAGATTTAAAACATGTGTTTTAAATTCGTATGTAATATTTCACTATCGAACACTACAGTTTATCTGATGCATATATACGCCTTATTATTTCTGCATGACATGTTAAAGAGTTTACAGATATTTGTAAAAAATCTTGGATGCTTAATTTCTTTAAAAGCGCTGTTTGAAATTACATTAATAAATGCGTAAAACTGTCAATTTATTAATGTATTGACCTGGTACAAATGAACAGCCAACTACTGGAAACCACGTAAACACAAGACTCATACATTAGAGTCATACAAGACTCAAACTAAGGTCGATTTTTTTTATGGTGTGTAGTTAAAGTGCAGTGAAGTGACATGCAGACAAGTATGGTGACTCATACTCAGAATTTGAGCTCTGCATTTAACCCATCCATACTGCACACACACAGCAATAAACACGCACACAAACAGGGAAAACACACACACCAACCATGAACACACACTCGCAGCAGTGGGCAGCCATTCTTGCTGCGGCGCCGGGGGAATAGTTGTGGGTTCAGTTCCTTGCTCAAGGCCACCTAAAGCCTGGAATTGCCAACATGAGACTTGAACCCACAACCCCTGGTTTAGAAGTCAAGTAAAGCATTATAAGCCTTTATAGATACTTTCTACAGTCTGTGTCATAAAACAAATAGGACAAACTGAATTTATGGTTGCTATGCTGTAGAAAGCGCATTAAGGACTATCTATCTCAGCTGTCTGAAGGCCCTCTTCAACCTCATTGAGGTGGCCAATCAAATTTAAAGAAGGCGGGAGTTATTTTGACAGATGTCACCCGATGTAAATAAACTTCGGGTCAAAGTATTATTTCTCATTATTTAAGAGAAATTGATCCGATGTTTGCTGTTAAAAAAATTTTCAATAGACAAAAAAATTTATTTAGCAAACAAATGTGTTTTTGTCATGACAAACCTTACATTTTATTTAATAGAATATTTTTGAATAAAAGAACAAAAGTGCAGAATAGAGAGGCACTCTTGTAAAATTCTTTTACAAGAATTTACTCTGCTACTCTTTTTGCGTGTGTATATGTACATGTGTTTATGTCCCATGGCATGAGTTCAATGAGCAGTATAGAACCACAGCGGGATGAACTGGAGAAGAGGCTTGGGTAAGTATTGAAGAGAAAGAAGAGTCTTTCAAGAAAGCAACATGGCACAGTTTGCATGTAAGTGACTTTCCTCAACACAAAGCTGTGGTTGTGTTTGTGTCACGAGGATTCGTCCATAATGTTGATTTGTAAATTCAATTAGGCCTGAAGATGAATCCTGAGCATGTATCGGGACCTAAGGAAGGATTCTGGATTCAACAAACTCGAAATCCCTGTGCTTTGGTGACTATAATGATTTTGAGGCATGCATATAGATCACTGTCATCTATAATATTATCCAGATTCATATAATTATCTATAGAAACTTATAATGCCTTACTTGGCACACGTTTATGGATTTAAACAATAAAGCAGGCTTAACATGTATGCACCATTACCATAATACATTAAGAAACACAAAAATATGATTTAATAGATGTTAAAAAGAAATGTTTGTTATGATATTTTTCTGTATGTCCCTGCCGTCCTTTAGGTCTTTGAAATAGTGTGTTGTAATCTAGTTCTGGTGTGTCTGTTACACTTGATAAATGTTGTTCTGTTTTTCGTTGGAGGTTTAGATGTGATAAACAACTTTTTTGTCTGTCTTTAGTCTTTGTCATGCTGAACAGATCAGTATCCGTCGCTTTCAGATGTTCAGGAACAAATTGCATCACTGAATGATGACTTACCACATGTTTGGTTTATGCAATAAAATAAATGTTCAACTCAAAAGAACTTTCCATACTTTCATTATTCCGTTCTGTGGGTATTTGTCTATTGCCTCACACGTATAACAGTGAGTTCTTCTTTATTATAGAGCAAAATCTCATATTTAAGTTATAAAAGTTGTTGTATCACTAGAAGGCCTGCACGGTTGTGTAACGTTGGGAGGATATGGGTTCTTCACTAAGGCTACTCGTAACTGTGGGTTGGGTGAAAAAAACACATGAATAATGAATGTCAGGGTGCTTTCCAGATCTTAAGACGTGTGATGAGAAGAAAATGCCAAACACAAGACTGCGTGACTTCTTAAGTTTGCTGTAAGGAATGTTGTGTTATTCTATTCTTTTCATTGTAGTGTGAGTTTATATAAGTCTATACAACTAGAAGAAGTTGCATATGGCCACAACTTCCTTTTTAAACGTGAAAGAGTGACGTGGCATACAAGCATGAAAGAGTATTTGTGAGTTCCTGTAAATGCAGGGCCACCCTCACAATATTCATTCAGTCACACCATGTGCTTACTGTCATTGAAATAAAGAAAGAAATTAAATTAAAGCTCTATTTTCAAATTCTGTTTGAACAGAAATACATTTACATTGCAAAATAATGTGCATATAGTTTGAGCTTTAATCTATAGTCACCAGGGGAAACACCAGACAATAAACAAGGCTGTTCTTACATCATTTGATTCCGATAGTGGTTTTGAGTATCAACCCGCAGCGTTGCGCAGACCATGCGCGAATGACATCAAGATATCGCGAGAACGCATGTCTTAAGCCTGGCTATCGCGATAATCAAGGTCAGTCTGCGCGGCCCTGCAAGATGTCATACGCAGTTTTGCTGCAGCTCAGCTCAGACAGACTGCACAGCAGCCCTCTATTGAGGTCGTCACTGGGTGTGGGACTTTTCACGAGCGGAGATGTCACTTAAAAGTCTGGCAAACTTCTCCATTTGATGCATTTTGTAATAGGAGGCTTCTCTGTGCGGTTTAATCCATCACACATTGCGTCAAAACTCGAGTTTTCATTGATCTCTACAGAGACTGACAGCTGAAGACAGCAAACTGCTTCTGTTGAGAACAAACAGGTGCGTGGTTTTAAATATGTAAATGTTTGGAGGATTTTAATAAAATGTATAATATATATAATAAATATTATATATATATATATACATATTTTATTTTATTTTTTTATTAAAATCATACATACATACATACATACATACATACATACATACATACAAACACTCATACATACATACATACATACATACATACACTCATACATACATACATACATACATACATACATACATACACACACACACACACACACACACACACACACACACACACACACACACACATACACTCATACATACTTTCATACATACATACATACATACATACATACATACATACATACATACATACACACACTCATACATACACACATACATACATACATACATACATACACTCATTCATACATACATACATATATATAGAGAGACAGAGAGAGAGAGAGAGAGAGAGAGAGAGAGAGAGAGAGAGAGAGAGAGAGAGAGAGAGAAAGAGTGATGTATGTACTGTATGTATATATTTGTGTTTGTGTATATATAGAGTGAACCACACACACACTTGTATATGTGTTTATATATATATTTATACATTTTGATTATAATGTATACATGTTTATTATGTAATATATATTATTAATATCTTCAAGACATCTGGCAGGTGTTTGCACATCTCTGAGACATCTGCTGTCATACAATCTTCTAGAAGATGTATGTAAAATGTCTATAATTCAGATTTGTATGTACTTTTTGAGATATTTTTCACAATTTTACCCAACATTAATCTGGATTTTATTTACAGCTGATTTAAAGCCTTTCAGTTTCCCCCACGTGTAGACCCTTACAGCGAAAACAAGGTCATATGGTGTATAGTAAGCTTTCCCGGAACACCTCAGTGCTTTTCTAGTGCCCATTTCCACAGTTCAAGCCTTCACCGCAGTCACTGACAGTTTAGAGATTTTTTGTAAATATAAACTTTTCAAATGTATATTTCATTCTGTTTGATCATGGAGATTACTGTGGAGTACATTCTCATACAGTAATGATTTAGTGATGGCACCAAATGACTCATATGGCCTCAGAGAAAGGTGATTCAAAGGGTTTTCAGTTATGAAATGTTTCAACATTTTCAGATTTTGTGTGCAGGGGATGTTTGAGAGAGCCACAAAGCAACTGGTCCGACAGATCGATCCGAATGGCGTCCTGATTCCAGCCAGACTGAACGATTCAAAGAATCTCAAGCTGCTTGCCGTGGTGTTGAAGAAGCCGAAGGTGTGGTTCTGGCAGAAAGCTAAATACAGACCCACATGCTTCACGCTCAATGACCTGTTGAAAACGGCTCAAATAAATCCTGGTAAATATTTTGTGACCAACTGAAAAACTTGCAAAGCCACCTGCTTTCAAACTTTAGAATGTAGTAGTCCATGTATATTAAATTTATTGATCTTTAAGATCTATATACAAATAATTGAATAATTAAAAACAACTTCTATATTACACATTGACTTTTACACATACACATTTTTACATTTTTACTTTCACAGCCAACTATGATTTGTTTGATTCAAAACTTACATATTGAATTCACATATTTGTTCTCCAAAACCTTTTATCTCCATATTTTGTTATTTTTATTTTTTTTCAATAAATCATTAGTGCTTTATGTTTTTCACGACTTCTTTAAATCTACTCAATAACAAAGTATTAAACACGCAAATTTGGACATTCAAGGTTTCGAAAGAAAAACAACGAGATGACTCCCTTCTGTGGGTTCCAAATTATGATATTTTAAGAAAAAACTTGTGTCTTTATATTGGAAGTCAATGCAGTCCAGTATTATCAACATTCTTCTAAATATCAGAGGAATGTCATGTGGGTTTGGAGTGACATTAAGATAAGTATATGATGTCAATTTACGATGATTAAATACTCCGTTCCTTGTTTCAATCAGTGCGGGATGAGAAAGATTTTCTGAAATTTGAGGCCACGTACAAAAGTGCTTTAAGTGGATCAATGGAGGTGGGAAATGAAGCTGTTGGACTTAATGTAAAGGGACAGGGCAGGTCTAAAATGAAGTTGTCTCTGGATACACTGAAAAAGGAAGACATGGATATTCCAAAACTTCTTAAGGACTCCCAAAAAACGTAAGGAAAAACTTAATATCAATAACAAATGCTCAGATTGAAAAGGATCAATGTGTTTTTTATTGTTTATTTTATAGATAGTGGGAATGTATGCATAAGTAACAAGCTGTGTTTGTTCTCACAGGAAGGTGGATCTCAAACACTCTTTAATTCAACAATCATCAAAGATGAACTGGATTTTTACCCTTCTTAAAGAGCGAATCTTCACCACCTGTGAGTGTTCCATCTCTTATACCGGAATGGAGCAAGCCAGCTGTTCTGCTTTGGGACGATATTCCGAGGTTGGTGAGAAAAAAGTGTTTGTTCTGAGACTAATGCATAAACGCAGTGCTTTATTTTAACAATATGTCGATGGTTTCAGATGGTGTTAACCAAAGAAAACGGTGAACTTCAATATGACTCTGACGTTGCTTTGAACATCCCACCAGGAACAGTAATGGCATACAGTGTCATTGAAATGAGCTTCAGTCAAGACGGCTCCCTTAGTCAGTAACATTTATATGGCTATTGTCTATTCCTTTTGTTTTTTAAGTTAGTTATAAATTAAATGAAGACTTTTAGATTGACATCTATAATGTTTTTAAGCCAGTGCATGATAAATGTTTTTTTAAATTATGTGTATCAAATACTTTAGTTTATGCATTTCAAATATGTACATATTTAAGTTTTCTGTCATTATTTGTGTTTAGAATTTTATGTTGAACCTGACGGAATTGAAGCAGATGACATATCCCAGCATCTCGGTTATTCAGAGGTGGATGGTCATCTGAGATTAAAAGAGATCCAAGAAGAATTCTCATTTTGCTCCTTCCAAAAAGGTAACTTGTATGCGTGTGTGGGTTGTAGTGGCGTTTGGAAAAGCAGAAGTTGGTTTATAAAATTACTTTCCACTCTTTAAGTTCCTTAAATTGGTTTTTAAGATATTGCCACATTCCTTTCAGTAATGACATGAGTACATTTTGTTGAGAATATCTGTCAAGTAACCATTTTGTGGCACTTTCAGAATTTCAGACAAGGTTTTGTGTGCTGAGTAATCTGTCCCCTGAGTGCCGCTTATCCTTACTGAGCATCTTGAGGAAAATTCTGTTGGACCGACAAGTATTGTCAGTTTTGGTGGATTGGGTGTGTAGGAACAATGCTCACTGTTACTAATATCATTAATATGAAGAAAGCATTGCAATATTAATAATTATCTTCTTTTTCTGTCCCATAATATTCGTATACCTCAGCTCGAGATACTAAACAGTGGTGAAATGATATTGCTCTCAGAGAAGAAGTTGTTGGAAAACCAAAGCCATTTAATTGGGGAAGTTTTAGACTTGCTGAAGAGTGAATCACACAACCGGAGTGGGATAACCACAGCATCTGTCACCAATCAGAATGGATCTCACATATCAGCAACCCATCACGGCAAGCAAATTCTGATGGCAATGCATATGCTGCTCAGTGCCATTGAGGGTCAGTATATCAAAACCATGGAGGAGCAAGTCTTTCTATATAAGCTCATTAGCTCATTATTTGTCTTTTTTTTCAGAGATGACGGATGATGGATTACAGATGTTAGAAAGTTTCTGCTTCCCTGAGGGCCTTAAGAACCTACATGGCTTAGTAAGTTGATGCTTGTGATTGACAAAAACGTGGCTTGAACTGAAAAGTGATTAGATGAGATGAAATCTTTTTATTCTTGGAGTAATGTGAACAACTGGCAGTTTCATCTTTATCGTATTTCTTTCTGAACTTTTTATTCCTGTTTCTTCTAAACCTAGGTAAATCTTCTGATGGGTAACTTGAAACCACTCTCAGAACATGCCATCCCTGTTTTCTTAAAGAATGAGGATGAATTCAAAAGAGTGGTCAAACTGTTTAAATCTTGCAATGTTTCACTAAAAGGAGAAAATGACATGATTTTTCAAGAAATATGTGAAAAGGGATTCCTGCCAATTGTCCTGTGTATAGCAGTCAGTGGCCTTGCATGTCTCATTGACAGTAAATAACATGACAGTGACCATGCATGTTCTCAAAATGACTTAAATGTAAATAAAATACACTCGCTCATAAAGAGCTTTACACACATTTTATGTTTCTTGATCTTAAAATGTTGAAAAAATAGAAAAGCTGTTAGATACTGTAACTATATGTGCAGAAATATGTGTACATATTTAGTTGTATTTCCTTATCATGTCAGAAAATATGCTATAAATGTATTTATTCTTTTTTAACATTATTTTGTTATTGAATGGAATTGAATATGAATTATTTTGTTATTGAATGGAATGAAATTTTGTTTACTAATGAGTTTACAAAACCTTAAATATTGTATTTTGTACCTTATATTCTGTTACTATAAATAGTTAATATACATGTTTGTAAAACAAAGTAAAGACCTGTATTTTATATTTTAATGTAACAAATCACTAAACATTATGTATTTATTTTATGCAAATATGTGCATTATATATTTTCTGCAATAAATTAAAATTTGTAAACAGATATTTACAAGAAAAGTTTTTTTTCTCTAAAAGCCTCAAGTGTTGATTTTCATTTATCATATCGAATAAAAAGAGGAGCAGTGTGTTTATTGCTGTGTTTAAGAAATGTTGTTGGAACAGAAACAATGACACAAATAAAGTAACAGAAACTTTGGTCATTTGATTTTGTGACACAAAGAAAAAAAACAGGGTTGCTTAGGATTGGTGACTGAATATGAAAGCGGGGTCTCAAAAATTACACAAAACAACACTGACATGCACAAAATGCACGAAAAAATCGGTGAATATAAAATTCAAAACAAGCTACTATAAATATAAAGCAACCTACACGTTGATATGAATGTGTGGGAAACATGAGTTAAGATATCAGGGTGCTTGTAAACAGTCGTTCGGTTCGGGGATGGATACCCTTAATTGTTCGATATAAGCCCTTGGCCCACTACACTCTGTCAGGTTGGTTTTCATTTGAGTATACATCAAAACATCACAGTTGGTTTAGGTTCTACAAAACATAATTCATGAAAATAATAAATAAAAAATTGCCTCAAATTCATCAAGGCTGGTTCTTGTTTCTCTTTCACTGAACTCCCAAATAGAAAGATATTCTTTAAAAACATACAAATACTAAAATAAATAAGTACTCTTCCTTATAAGCTTCAGTAAAAAATGGAGCATTGTGTGCACAAAAGAGGTTAGGACTAAAAATGTGGGTGATTGAGCCCGGATCCAGAGTGGATATCACACATACACCCAAAACACACACACTTGTCTACATATAAACTCAAACATGCTTGGAAACATGGGCTTAGTAGACCCAGCTCACCGGAACCCACTGCGGTTCAGTGCAGAGTTTTTCCACAGCCGACTGCAACTTCTCAAATGCACAGTCTAAGTTGTCATTGACGATAACGAGGTCGAAATAGTGTCTATACGTCCGGAGAATGCGAGCACTTTCATCTACAGTCTTCTTGAGGTCAACATCCTGTAGAAAAGAAAGCCATTCAATTACAAGAGAACCAATACACCATTACACATGTGTGTGTTTAAAGTTTTATATATCACATTCCCTGTATATGAAATAAGTTAAGGAAATAGAACAGGACTCACTGTGAGTTGTTTAGTTGTGATGCCAGCATCAACTACTGCTTGATGCATGGCCTTCAGCGTGTCAAACTCTGGAGCTGCAATGAACACGACGTATGGCATAAACTCTGCGGTTTTTAAAAGCTTCAGTGCCTGAGAAAAGACCAGATTACATGTGTTAAGGCTCATTCATAAACTTAATTTAAGCATTCATGTCAAAGATTTCTCACCTGAGGGTTGACGTCCAAAATGCAGGTCCTATTGGTGTTGACCACTTCATGTATGGAGTCGATTTTGGTTCCATAGAGGTTGCCGTCATACTCTCCGTGTTCCAAGTAACGTCCCGCCTTAATGTCCATCTCCATCTCTAAGCGTGTTACGAATCTGTATGACTGACCGTCACGCTCATCGTCACGGGACCGGCGAGATGTGTCTGAGACAACGCAGAAAGGGAGAACATAAATAGGCAGATAAGTATTGGCAATGTGTTGCAGGTTCAGGTGCAACAAGTACTCACGTGGTACGGTTGTACCGAATCGGGTGGGATGTAGAACTACTAGTCTGTTTTTCAAGCTACGGCGTCCCACTCCTTGTGCTCCGATCAGGACAAGTGTTTTCCTCTGAAACGGGGGCATACATGCTACTTCCTCGTAGATCTGAAGCTCGTGGCGGTCAAACTCTGTAGCACAACCATTGAGGTAAAATAAAGCGGTTAATCACACAGAACTTTAAAATTAAAATTATGTCATTTATTTGCTCTTTTTGTTGTATGTACAGTATTTACATTCACGACTTTTCCATAAAATGCAAAAGGAGATATTTGTATTTGATTGCTTATGGTAAATTGCATTTTGGTTATGCCAGTAAAAGTCAATTAGAGGTTGTCAATGGACATTGAGTAATGTAATATATCCATAACTATACCTTTCAACAAAATAATATAACAAACCAGATTAAAATTAGGTTACCTGCATTTTTAGCGGTAAGATACATCATCCTCTTCTTTCTTTTGTTACTCAATGTTCCACACAATATTCCTGAAAACAGATTAAAGAAGAGTGAACCAGATATAGAAATTATGTCATCATTTGTTATTTCAAACCTTTATAATTTTCTTTCTAACGCAGATTCAGTTTTTTTAGCACAAAAGATGATATTCTGAATAAAGTTGGTAACTTCTTTTGTACAAACAAAATCAATGGAAGTGAATAAGTGCAAGTTACCAACATTAATTGAAATATCTTCCTTTGTGTTCTGTGGAAGATAAAACCTCATTCAGGTTTGAAATGACAAGAAGGTGAGTAAATTAAAATATTTGGGTCACATTAATATTAAGATGTATAGAAAATGTAATATTTTTTTGGCCACAAGAGGTCTGTAAACTACTATCATCTAAAATTGATGTGAATTTATTACAAAGTGAACCATATTTTGGATAGGATTCTATAGTTACAACAAGTATTCATAATTGTAAATCACATTTCTTCCTGTTTTCATGTGACAGTGTTACCTAAAAACTTTAAGAAAAACATGAAGATATGGTTCATAGAAAAATGTGTTGTTTTAATGTTTTCACCTGTTCCATCAAGGTCACGGGGAACGAATGCCTTTCTCTTTTCTTCCAGAAACTGACTGGGAATCAACCCAGTACCTCCTCCCACTACATGACATGCCTGTCGGCCGAAACAACACACCCAGTAAGATACACAAACAGATCAATGCAAATTACTTTAAAATCCAAACAGATCAAATCAAAACAGGAGTATCGCACCTGCCACCAGTTAAGGTCCTCTCTGTTGACAATCTGAAGGATATCGCCCCTATTAAAAGCAAGCCCTGCCTCTTTGCATGGAATGAGATTGTCATTGGCCGGATTGTAGTCGAAATGGGGTTGTACATACACCTGTCAGACAAAACATAGGTATAATTAATATAAAAAGCACAGGGCATGATTATGAAATGTATTAATTTGTTATATTAATGTGGATGAAAAAAATAATAGAATATATATATATATATATATATATATATATATATATATATATATATTTATATATAAATATATATATAAATATATAAATATATAATTTAGTGACAAATACATGAAGGTATGAATGATGTCATATGTTACTTTCAAGTGACTCGTTTTTAAAAGTAACTTAAAGAAATACAGCATATCTCTTGATTTGCAACCGCTTTCTAATTTCTCAACTTACAACTTAAAGGTTCATAAGCTATATGAAATGTGTTTAAGAATTTCTCAGCAGATTGAAATACATTTATTATTATTTAATGTCTACCAACAAAGATCTCTTTATAATGGTGGAATAACAAGTTTAAAGCAATGTTGGCATTATGTGTGTAATTGATGCCTTGTGTATTTATCACTTTCATGTTATTATAAGGAACCATTAGAAATTAATAGTTTTATGGCAAGCTTTATCAATATACAAAGTACACTTCATGCAAACAAACCCAAAAGTATTTAGGACCTATCACTGAACTTTTCCACTGTGTATCCACTATCTTTAACTTCCTTCAAGACCAAGTTCTTTGACTCAAGTATTACTTCACAAATAATTTGTTAGGTTTTCATCTGAATCTCTTTTCAAAAGCTTTCTCAAAAACCCATAAATATATTATGTGTGCATGGAAAGAGAGAGAGAGCAATATCAGGAGCCATGAAATGAGATTGAATTAGCGTGCACCCTTGTCTTGTCCCAGATAACATGTCGAGTGTTATTAATAGGGCTCTCTGGGATCTTTTAACTACAAAGAATCATGGGATTTCACAAATGGCCAAATGAAACCCTGAGGATGTTTGTCTAATGCGCTGGTATGCGCAGGTTCACTTGTGTCATAAATTTCAACTTAATTTTCTTGCAACTCTGTGTAAGAGTGCTTGCGTGTGTGTGTTTATTATGTGTGTGTGTGTGTGCGTGCGTGCGTGCGTGTGTACCTGTGGTGGTGCTTGGGCATCTCTATAGCTGGGCAGTATTTTCAGTGTGATCCCTCCACTACATTCTTTCAGCATCTCCTGTAACTCAGTAGGATTATGGCCAACATCCTTCCCGTTCACTTCCTTTATGATGTCACCCACATGCAGAAGCCCCTGCCTGTCTATCAACCCTCCGTGAAGGATGCGGGCGATCACCAGGTCACCCTTGTCCATGCGGAAGGTCACACCCTGATCGAGAGGATAACATAACCAGATGGTCACACACAAAATGTAAATGTAAAGCAATTTTTAGGTTCATCGCTGAATTAATGTTGAAGGAAATTGAGATTTAAAAAACTGTATTCCTAAATAAGACACACACCAGTGGTTCTCCCGCTTTCTTCCTGATACCAATCATCCTGACTGCATCGGCCTGCATGAGAGCATTGTTTATTGCCACATCATTGATTATTTCGGGTGGGGGCGGGGCTTCATAGCACTTAGATGCCACCATGTCATGGGCCTCTAGGAGACACTAAAAGGAAGAAAAAAACAAATAAAGAAACCTGAAAGTTAAAGAGAGACAAACCCGAGACAGGAAGAGACGTGATGACATGGAGAGAGCCATGAAAAGATGAGAAGATGAAATATAAAACGTGATTGGATGAAGCAACGCTACCTGAAAATGAGGCTCTTGCAAGATTTTGGAGAGTTCTGCTACGCTGTCATCTCGTACGCTCAGTCCGCTGATGTCATCCAGAATTTCAGTCACAAGCTCAATGTTATTCTCCTGCACTGCCTCCAGTTTCACATCCTCCAAACGCTCGTGAGCCTGAACACATATCCCAATAATGTCAATAGATCCATTGAGATTTTTGACCACATCTTACTCTTATTTTGGATTAAACATCCTTGATCTAACATGTAAATGATGAAATGTTTAGGAATAATATGTTATTCAAACACAACAGCTCTATTTGAGGTTAAGTTGACGCAATGTCTACAGTCATCCATTTACCTTGGCCAGTGAGCGGACGATTGGGCTCTCCATGACACCTTTGAGGAAGATGAGGTCAATGTCTTTAGCCCCAGTGGTGGTGGGCAGGTCACCCAGGTTATCCAACACCTGCTGCATAGCTGCACATATACAGACAAACAGTTATAACATACATCTGAAAGCCAGACAGATAAACCAACTTCACATCTGAACTTCAGATGTCTGAGATATGACTTGTCTCTTTATTTCATGCTGATCTATTCTTTTGTGTTCTGTTGTTATTTGATCCACTGACAACACTGGTGAGTGTGTGAGGTTTTGAAGGGGCAAATTAACCATTTAGGATACTTCAGTCTATGATAAAAAAAAATTACCAGTTAGCTAAAAATGTGATTTTCTACCCATGAACAGATTTTAAAGTTATAGTTCAATTATAGTCCACCCAAATTTACAATTGTTAATAATTATATTCAAAACCCATATTAAGATTTCCTCAGGGGTTTTAAGCCTGTCCAATGGAAGTCAAGAGGGGCAATGTTGTTTGGCTTCCAACATTCTTCAAAATATCTTCTCCTGAGGTCATTTGATCCACTGAGATGTCTTATGTGTGTGTGGTGTTGAAGGTGCAACTTAATCCTTGGTGTCTAGCTAAGTTCTAGTGCACCCAAACATATAAAAAATTTCAAAAGTTTGTTCACAGCTCTGTGGTTTTTTTTAATAACCTGGAAGTCAATTGGTGACAGTGTTGTCCGGTTACATACATTCTTTGTAGTACCTTCATTTGGGATCTGCTTTTTTTTATATACTTGCTGGCTATGAGATTTATGTAAAAACATTTCGTCAGTTTATCAGTATTAAACCCATAAACAGTTACCAAAGTTATAGTTCAGTTATAATTAAACCAAACAAGAAAATCTATAAGAAGATATTTAGAAAAATTCCCCATTGGTTTGTGTTCATACAATGGGGTCAAGTCTGTCTGGTAACGAACATTCTTCAAACTATCTTCTTTTGTGGAGACCTTCACGTCAGGAGTTACAGGAATTACATCAGGGTGAGAAGGAATGGTAACAATAAAATAAGTTTGAATGATACCGATTACACATCAAACTCATCTCCACGCATACACAAAGCACTCACTGTGTCATGTGACTACACAGACTGTGTGTGCTGGTATACGTATGTGTGTTTTGTGTACATTTATTCTCCATCAGGAAAGAGTAGGCGAGACCAACAGATCAATATCTAACCTGGGTCAATTCCTTTCACTTAATTCAGGTCAGTCCAATAACAAGCAGCTCTGACACTGTATGCCTGTTTATTTTCTATTAGAAAATATGTCACAGAGTAATGTGCCCGCAGGCGTTCCTTGATTTAGTTGAACAGAGTACATAATGGATGAACAGATGAAGTACAGAAACAAACAACTGTAAAAAAACAAAGGATGTTGCACAATGTGCATGCTCAAATACAACACACGTATTGCTTATGTGCATACAAACACATACTCACAGACCTTTAGACTTGGTTTAGTTTATGTGCAAATTAGAGACATTACTAAAATGTGTGACAGTTAAATTATAGCTGTGTTGTGACACTCCCAAAGGCTTAATTACACAACCGATTTACTGTAAATTCCTTTCGAATGGGCCCAAAACAAAACGAAAGAGCCCACGATTTACACACAAATACCCTGACGTTGAGGTTTAAAAACTTTACTGAGTTAAATAAATATTGGGAAACAAAAGAATATTTCTGTGTTCAGTCTTTGACAGTTCCATGAACTTGTTCCGTGGTTCTCCTGTTTTGGAATCAAACTTTTTTGCACAATTTTCAACCGCAACAAAATACTTGAATACATCCAACTAAATCAACTAAAACATAATTTTGTCATTCAGTGCTACGATCGGCTCCACACTGTCAGACCTGCCACAACCTGGCAATCCGTGTGTTACATTTTGCTTTGGTAAGGATATTTTACACCTCTCCTTTAAAGAAGTGATGTTGGTTAGTTTATTTTACAAAAGGTTAAAATATGGAAAGATCTCTGACCTCCGGAGGAATCCGCTCCCTCAATGAGTCCAGGCACACCCTCCCCTAATTCTCCGGTCACCCGGGGATCCGAGTTCAAACCTGCTCCGTTTGAGACCAACTCAGCCGTAGTTAAAATCATTCCTGGAGTTAAAATATGACCCCAGCTTGGCTTAGGGGATGAATAATACACAAATGTGGAGTATTTGGCAATTAAACAAATAGGCTGGTAAACTGGAGCACACCTGGACAGAAATACTCTTGTAAAGTAAAAAACTGAAAAAAAAAATTATCAAAAAGTGGCAGAGGGAGGTGCACTTAAAGCAGGGAGAGAGAGTATCCCAGACGTCAACCAAACACAGATGTGGACACCCTCTTCACTTTAACACACATCCCTCTCTCCAAGCACCTATTTCCACAATCCTCTCTTGCTGTTCCAGACTCCACCCCTCAAAACAGAGACAGCCCCTCAACCCATTAAGCCCCCCAGTGAACCTTATGTAAGTCCTCTTATATAAGCTCAGGATCAGGCGAACTGAAGGGCAAGCCTAAGATTCAATATGATTCCCAACTGAACACCTTTAAAATTGCCTTTCTTTAATGTTTCCATCAATACACATGATAATATATGGATATGTATAGTCGATACATAAATTAAAGTTCAATCAAAGTATATTCACCTTCATGGTTTTTAAAACCTGTTTCCCTTTAATTCTTCTACATTACTCAATGGAAGATATTTTAAAGAATGTTGGTAACCAAACAACCCTGTCTCCCATTGACTTCCACTGTATGAACACAAAACCACTGAAATATTTCTCAAAATATCTTCTTTCATGTTGCGCAGAAGGGGTTCTGTCACTCTTCCGCACATCGCTGTTATAAGAGGATGGGATCTGTCCCTAATCCATCCGCCCCAACCCCCACATCCCTTCTCTCCCCTCCCTCTGGGCTTTGCCTTCTGTAAATCTGAGCCTGATTTTAATCTCAGTACGACCACAGTGGATTACTGAATCCATTATGAGTTCGTTGGGGCAAGGCTGAAATGGCACGTCCATACGTCACAGGTGTAAATGATTCAATGTGGTGGAATCTAAGAAGACCGGATAAATAATGTATAAATGTTTAATGTATGAATATGTGTTCTATCAAGAAAAGCATGATATTAGAAAGCCTGATGGAGTGGGTTTAGAAACTAATATTGAATTTAGCTGAAAGTGGACATTTTGCAGTTAGAAGTTTCATAATATTACATGTAAAAAGAACTTTGAAGAAGTGAATCAGTTTAACTAGTATAGCACTGACAGTCCAAAAACAATTTGCTTTAAGGTACAATCTGCAGTTGCTTAAAAACAAACTCTTGTTCTCAGTGCTTTAAGTGTTTCAAACTGGTTAAGGTAAGTGATAGCGATGCCAACTTGATGCTTTCCAGGAATCAGATACACACAATAAAATATACCTTGAAAACGTTTAAAGTCACATTCAGCAATGTCTAGAGGATGCGCAAATGCAAATGTATTCACCCAGTGGCTAAACTAAAAGCCTCACTTTAAATAATGCACATAAGCAATGTTCCTAAAGAGACGTGGGGCGTTGGCTTTACATCTATTATAGGCCTTTAGCAACAGCAGAATGTACCTCCAAGAAATATGATTGGATGTCATTTTTCAAAATCAAAGCTAAAGATTTTGATTTCACAGCAAAGGTTGACTGGTGAGGATTTAGTCTTGAGTTAGCTTGAATTTGGTTCTAACTTTTGTTAAGTTCACATCTATGGAGAAAGACTGTGAGAACTTATCTGACCAAGAATGATCTTAGTGTTTTTAGGTTCAAAGTGGTCTACAACAGTTGCACAGCTGTGTACACAATACAGCACTTTAAGATTCAGCGCCAATCCCGTAGAACACTTAACAGCAGCCGGTTAACCATGGTAAAGGCTGTTGGTCATGATTTATAATTCGTCAGGGTAGAAAATTATTTTATCACAAGTTTGCAAGCCAGATAAGCACTCATTTCTCTCTCCTCCTTGGTTCACTACCTGTAATCATGGCTGCCCTTAAGTGAAACTCCAGCTGTGAAGACAACATCACATTCACGAATACTGTTCATGTAACACACACAACTTAATATTTGTTCACCCACACACACATGCATATGACTCACTTGAGGCCGATGCTGTTCCTGTTCGCCCGTTCTGCTACACGCTTCTCATCCACCACATGTGCCGAGCGTCAACGCTATTATTGAGAGAGAAAGGCGATTTAATATCGATCACACACTTGAACACACACTTGTCAGTTCTCTTCTTGGGTCAGGACGGAGACTGTCACTGCTACTCCCGTCCGGACACAGTGAGGTCATTGTATGAAGGGTCAACTGAGGCCAGGAGGTAGTTGGACTGGGTAGTTGTGTTAAAGTGATAGTTCCCCAAAAAATGAAATTAATGTCAGCATTCATGTCTCCGTCTTGTAATTCGAAACCTGTATGGTTTTATTTCTTCTGGAAAACACAAAAAAAGCTATTCTGAAAAAAGTTGGTCGCCCAACATCAGCGGCGCCCAATTGGTGCCAGTAAAAAAAAACATTAACATTCTTTAAAATATCTTTTCGTGCAGAAGAATGACATTTCTACAGGTTTGAAGATCCATGTAGTAGAATCATTCAATTATCGGAAATGCAATCTTATTAATATGATAGGGCTAAAATAAAAAGGTGTTTTTAAGTTAATAAAGGGAGGATTTCCAAATATATGACAATAAGTAAAGCATGTTTTAGGGACTTTCATCTACCAAGATTGCTGTGTAGGTAAATTCATACTATAAGACTGATCAAACTAGATCATCAACATACATGTTTAATTATAATGGACTTAAATGGGTCTTTGTTCTTCAATAACGCCACCACACAGAAACATGAATATTCAGGTCACTTTTCATAATGAAGTGTCCTACAAATAAGAGGATTATGTTGATCCAAACACTAACAGCAAAAAACAACAATAACATCATTCATCCTCTGTCTCAGCATCATTGTCATTTTTAAAACCACTGTATTAAAGAAACAAAAAGACACATGACATGTGTTACAAAATATAGACAATATATGTTTAAACATTATAATTCATGTTGTCCACAGATGAGTAATAAGTGGGGAAATCTAAATTCCCAATCATATTCCAATTCGATTTTAGTTGGAGATTAGAAGCCATTCTGCAATTGGAAGGTCACCGAGGCCACGCCCCTTTGGAACCCCAATTCTATTCCATTATGACGTAAAGGGATTCCCCGGTCACATTCAGAGGACATGTAAGGTGGACACACATATATGTGATTTAATGTATTTTACGAATTGAGAAAGCAAATGTATACATTAACATTGATGTGAAAAACTCAAAAGCTTAAACCTGAGGGCATTAATCTGTGTAAGTTTAAAATACACAATTATTTAAAATATTTAAACATACAAATCCCATTGCATAATTTCTGTAATAAAAATAAAACATTATAAATATATAAATTAATAAAATATTTAATATTAATTTTAATCTCATGCTTATCCCAAAATGAATTAAACACATGTACATCAAAATGTATTGACATCCCATAATTATATATATATATATATATATATATATATATATATATATATATATATATATATATATATATATATATATATATATTTACAAACATTGTTTAACAAGAGCGGCCATTTTTGTTATTTAATCACAGTTGACACATGTAACACAATTTTTGATGGGGACTCTTATGCCCCCCATAGGAGACGTCATTCATCAGTGCGCGTTCACGCACAATACAATCCACGCACACGAGAGGAGAACCCGAGGGGGCTGGACTTCAATATGAAAGTAATGTCTCATCCCGCACATTTAATGTTACTTTTTAATAAAACACAACTTTCCTTAGTCGACACGTCACACGTAATAAGACATCTTCACTCACCTTGAATTCGAAACGTCCCGGTCAGATATTCAAACGCTTTTGGTTGTCGTGGGTCCCGTGGCTAACTATTCGGACACACACAATGCCAATCAAACGCTAAGCCCCGCCCTGCGAGCGAGGACGGGGCGAGCGGGCCAATCAGAACGCGCCGTACGGACGTCGCATTTCATCTCGCGGGAGATTATCAGCCACGGAATATTCATGAGTTTTAGCAATGGGGAGTGAAGCTTTTAATAAAATATTTTAATGTTATAATAAGACTTATAGATAAAAAACGTATCTTAACATATTTAAAAAATGTATCTTAACATATTTAAAAAAATGTATCTTAATATGTTTAAAAAAGTATCTTAACATATTTAAAAAATGTATCTCAACATATTTAAAAAATGTATCTTAACATATTTAAAAAATGTATCTTAACATATTTAAAAAAAATGTATCTTAATATATTAAAAAAATGTATCTTAACATATTTAAAAAAAATGTATCTCAACATATTTAAAAAAATGTATCTTAACATATTTAAAAAATGTATCTTAACATATTTAAAAAATGTATCTTAACCTATTTAAAAATTTATCTTGACATATTTAAAAAAATTTATCTTAATATATTTATAACAATTACTTACAATTGGTTGTCTGTTACTTTCGTTTAGACATGAACAACAAGACCTGGCGAATCATCACACACGAAATTTGCATTTTATTTAACATTCAAAGTTGGATGTGCCAAATTTGGGTATTACAATATTTCATGTTTTATAAAGTATTATGCGGATTTTCAGTTATTTGTTGCCTATAGTTTAGAAAGGGGTTTGTTGTTGCCTTAAGTTTAAATGATATAGTACAATATCTACAAATATGATTATGATGATGACATAAATCTAATGTCATAAAGAAACTATGTAAACAAACGCAAGATGGCGCACTATATGCACATCTGGTGTGAAAATAAACCCAAAATTATACTTAATACTTCATTTAAGTGTTTCTTTATTTGGCTATAATTTTTTATTTCTATAATATTAAGTTTTAAAGGTAGAAATGGAAAATAAAGAAAAACTGTTTCGTATTTACTCTGTTCAACACTGTATGACATTCTTCTGCAGAACACAAAAGAAGATATTTTGAAGAATGTTTAACCAAACAGCAGTGGAATCTGTTCACTTCCATCGTATGAACACAAGACCAATGCAAGTGAATGGGTGCCAATATTCTTCAAAGTGTCTTCTTTTATGTTCTTCATAAATGACAGAATTTTCATTTTGAGGTGTATTACCGCTTTAAGCAACCTTTTAATGCCGTCCATAAAAACAGACTTACATTTACATTTCCCTTTCTGTCGGTCTCTCGACGTTGTGTCGAAGAACGACAGTATGGGGTTTGCTCTTGAGAACCAATCGACTCTGACTTTGTTTAAAAGGCCAATGAAATTTGGCGAATGAAATTTGCATGCCATGCCCCGCCTCGGACATCCGGGTATAAAATGGGAGACGGCGTGCTCATTCATTACCTTTTGTGCTTCGGAACCTGGCGGATGACTTCGAGTCTGAAGCAAGAATCGACTTCTGGCGATCATCTTCCTGCTGGTGTCACGACGCGGTTTGCAGCGGACTGTCCATCTTCTACTCCCCTGAGCGTCCAGCAGAAGACAGAGAGTGTCTTCTCTTTCTTAAAAGAGCAATTTCTAAACAGCGTGTTGCCTCATGGCGCATAGCTGTTCCCTTGGTTGCGGCAAGCTTGTCCTAGATGGGGACACCCATGATGTCTGCCTCGTGTGTTTGGGTCTCCAACACGCTGAGGCGGCATTTATGGGACCGACCTGCCCGCATTGCGAGCAGATGTTGATCAAGACTTTGCGGTCACGGGTGGCTTCTTTCCTTGGAGAGCGAGCCACCATTTCGTCAGCTCCCTGTGGATCGTTGGCTGCGGCTACGGCACGGTCGGCGGTCTCGAGGAGCGGCGTCCGTGATTACGAGGGCTCTATGGATGTCACCTCGTCAGCCTCTGGCTCGCGGAGCATCTATACCTCGGCACGCTCGTCTACCCCATCAGTGAGAGACGGTACGCCGTCTCTCGCTTCCCCCCGGGATGAGGACGAGCTGTCTGTCGCAGCATCGGAGGGTGACCTGCTAGCCTCGGATTCGGAGGACATCCTGGAGCTTCCGCCTCCGGCGGGTAAGTCCCGGGATGATCCGGATCCTGAGATGGCGGCCATGCTTTCCCGGGCCGCCGCGAGCATTGGGCTTCAGTGTACGGCCCCGCCGTCACCCCAACGTTCGCGGCTGGACGCATGGTACCTGGGATCCGAGCGGGGTTCAAAGCTACGCCCGATCCCGGTGCCATTCTTTCCGGAAGTGCACGAAGAGATTACGAAGTCGTGGAATGCGCCGTTCTCGGCGCGTACACGGCAGACGGGCTCTTCCACCCTCACTTCCCTCGATGGGGGGGCAGCAAGGGGTTACGTTGACATACCCCAGGTGGAGCGGGCTGTTGCGGTGCACTTGTGCCCTCAGACCGCTTCTACCTGGAGGGGTCAGCCGAAACTTCCATCCAAGGCGTGTAAGATCTCTTCGACCCTCGGGTCGAGAGCTTACGCTGCCGCTGGACAGGCTGCTTCCTCGCTCCATGCCATGGCCATCCTGCAGGTCCACCAGGCCAAGGCTCTTAAGGAGCTAGACGAGGGAAGTTCTGACCCCGCAGTTCTGCAGGAGCTGCGCACTGTGACTGACCTGGCCCTTCGGGCCACTAAGGTTACGGCGCGTGCCCTGGGTCGGACGATGTCCACTTTGGTGGTCCAAGAGAGACACCTCTGGCTGAACCTTGCGCAAATGCGTGAGGCCAAGAAAGCCCGCTTTCTCGATGCCCCCATTGCGCAGGGTGGGTTGTTTGGAGACATGGTGGAGAGCTTCTCTCAGCAGTTTTCCGCCGTGCAGAAGCAGACGGAGGCTATCAAGCATATCCTCCCTCGCCGCAGCCAGGCCGCCCCCGTGCCGTCTAGGCTCCGTGCATCATCTGCTCCCAAACGGCCTCGCCCCTCCCAACCGACCACTCCGGTTGTATCTCACCCTGAGGCGGCGACCCAGAGATCGGCGACCCGGAGGAGAGCGACTCCTCCCAGTCAGCAACCACCCCGCAGGAAGCGCGGGAAGCGGTCCTGATGGGAGGCAACCAGCGGAGGAGACACCACCATGCCCGGCCCAGGACATTCGATCTCCAAAGTGGCCGGTGCGGGACGGTCCTGCCACGTCCCAACTCGTGCCGGGCCCTTTTCAGGGCCTGGCGCCCACTTCCTCTCAAAAAGGGCTGTTTCCTCCTCTGGTCTTAAAACTCAACCGTTATCACTCTCCGAGCGACGGTGTACGGTTGCAAGACGTTTCGTCAGTCCGACCCGACGTTGCGTCAACCCGACCCAACATTGCGTCACGACTAGACGTTGCGTCACATCGGCGGAATTGCAGTCAGACACACTCTCAAATAGACGGTGTGCTACACTGCAAATCCCACAGGCAGGTAAGTACTCGGGACAGCAAGCCCCTAGGGGATCCGTCCCCAGGCAGAGCGGCTGTCCTGAGAGCCACAGAACCCCCCTCCATGGAGATGGTGAAGGAGATCGTTCCTCTGGTCCTGCTGGCCCAACGACTGCACGCATGGTCCATGCTAGGCAGACCGGGGCGGTGGCTAGACCGAACGATCCGTCTCGGCTATGCGATCCAGTTCGCCAGACACCCTCCCAAATTTCGGGGAATCCTTCATACCTCGGTACGAGGGAAGGATTCCGCCGTTCTTCGGGCAGAGGTGGCGACTCTTTTGGCAAAAGAAGCGATCGAACCCGTTCCCATGGCCGAGATGTCGTCGGGCTTCTACAGCCCGTACTTCATTGTCCCCAAGAGAGGTGGAGGGCTGCGCCCAATTCTGGACCTGCGTTCACTGAACAGGTGTCTATACAGACTTCCGTTCAGAATGCTAACACAGAAGCGCATCCTCGAGTCTGTCAGACACGAGGATTGGTTCGTGGCGATCGACCTGAAGGACGCGTACTTTCACGTCTCGATACTTCCTCGGCACAGACCGTTCCTACGGTTCGCCTTCGAAGGTCGGGCGTACCAGTACAAAGTCCTGCCCTTCGGGCTGTCCCTATCTCCCCGCGTCTTCAAAAAAAAAAAGTCGCGGAAGCCGCACTATCCCCCCTCAGAGAGCGAGGCGTGCGTGTACTAAACTATCTCGACGACTGGCTCATCTTGGCTCACTCGCGAGATCTAGTATGTACACACAGGGACATGGTGCTTCAGCACCTAAACCGATTGGGTTTACAGGTCAACCGGGAGAAGAGCAAGCTCGCCCCAGTGCAGAGCATCTCTTATCTCGGTATGGAACTAGACTCTGTCACCATGTTTGCACGACTCACGGAGGAGCGTGCTCAAGCCTTGCTGCGAAGCCTGAGCAAGCTCAGGCGTCCAGTGGTCTCCCTGAAATATTTTCAGAGGCTCCTGGGGCATATGGCATCCACGACTGGGGTTATCCCACTCGGGTTGATGCACATGCGACCACTTCAGCATTGGCTTCAGAGTCGGGTTCCGAGGAGCGCGTGGCGCACAGGCACCAGGCGGATTGCCATCACGCCTCAGTGTCGGAGCACCCTGGCCCCATGGTCCTCCAGGACCTTTTTACGAGCGGGAGTACCCCTCGGACAGGTTTCGAGGCGCGTTGTGGTGACAACGGACGCCTCCCTGTTGGGCTGGGGAGCAGTGTGCAACGGGCATACAGCTTCGGGTCGATGGACGGGTCCCCGACTGTACTGGCATATCAATTGCCTGGAGTTGTTAGCGGTCATGCTCGCCCTCAGGAGGTTTCTACCTCTAGTGAGAGGCAAGCATGTGCTGATCCGCTCCGACAGCAGGGCCGCGATAGCGTACATCAACCGCCAAGGCGGGATGCGCTCGCGCCGCTTGTCACAACTTGCTCGACGCCTCCTCCTCTGGAGTCAGCAGAAAATAAGATCTCTGCGAGCCATATTTCTCCCAGGCTACCTGAACCAGACAGCCGACGCGCTCTCTCGTCAGACGCCGCCTCGAGGAGAATGGCGACTCCATCCTGGGACGATCCGGCTGATATGGGAACTGTTTGGTCAGGCACAGGTGGACCTGTTTGCCTCGCCAGACAACACCCATTGGCCCCTGTGGTACTCCTTGACCGAGGGCTCCCTCGGCACGGATGCCCTAGCGCACAGCTGGCCCCGGGACAAGTGGAAGTACGCCTTCCCCCCAGTGAGCCTTCTTGCACAGGTTCTGTGCAAGGTCAGGGTCGAGGAACACCAGGTCCTGTTAATTGCGCCATACTGGCCCAACCAGGCTTGGTTCGCAGAGCTAATACCTCTAGCGATAGCTCCCCCCTGGCCCATTCCCCTGCGGAAGGACCTTCTGTCCCAGGGGAAGGGTACGGTATGGCACCCGCGACCAGACCTCTGGAATCTCCATGTCTGGTCCCTGGACGGGACGAGGAGATCCTGAACGAATTGCCTCCGGCGGTGGCGGACACAATTGTTCAGGCGAGGGCACCAACCACGAGGCGTTTATACGCTGCAAAGTGGCGCATCTTCTCGTCCTGGTGCTCTTCACACGGTGAAGAGCCCGGAGCATGTGCGATCAGTGCAGTGCTGTCCTTTCTCCAGGAGAAACTAGAGGACAACCTTTCGCCATCTACGCTCAGGGTATATGTTGCCGCGATTGCCGCACACCATGAGCTGGTGGAGGGTAAGTCTCTCGGACAGCACAGCCTGGTCACAAGGTTCCTCAGGGGTGCGAGGCGGGTTAATAACTCTCACGTTATCCTGAGACCCCGACCCGGCTACGTGCCCAAAGGTTCTACCACCCCCTTTCGGGATCAGGTAGTGAACCTGCAGGCGCTCCCCACGGGGGAGGAAGACCCAACTCCTTCAGTGCTGTGTCCGGTACGAGCGTTACGCTTCTACCTGGAACGCACGCAGAGCTTCAGGAGCTCTGAGCAGCTTTTTGTCTGTTATGGAGGTCAGCAAAGAGGGAGAGCTGTCTCCAAACAGAGATTGGCACACTGGATCGTGGATGCCATTTCCATGGCTTACCGATGTCAGAACCTGCCATGCCCGCTCGCAGTGAGGGCTCACTCTACTAGGGGTGTAGCCTCCTCGTGGGCTTTGGCTCAGGGCGCCTCTCTGGCAGACATCTGCACAGCTGCGGGTTGGGCTAAGTCCAACACCTTTGCAAGGTTTTATAACCTCAGGGTGGAACCAGTATCAGCTCGGGTTTTACGCAGGTAGAACTAGCCACTGGCCGGGCGTACGCCTGCGAAAGAGCCTTCTTCCCTTTTCAGGTGAGTTCAGTGCTCTAATCTACCTCTCTACTTCCCCTACAGGCGAGTATAGGTAACCTAATTCCATCACTCAGCACCTCCATGGTAACAGGCCGGGCGGAGCGGACCTTGTAACCAGGCTGAACATCGGAGTGAGCTGCCCTTTTCAGGTGAGCGCCTTTCTTCAGCCAGTGCTCCGTACATAGTGGCTCCCCCCTCAGGGGTGGCCCCGTACGATGTAATTCCTTCACCAGAATTCCCCCATTAGGTGAATGTGTGATCTCCCTCACGTGGTGCTCCCAAAATACAGGTAGCAATGCACACTAATTTTTCCATGAGTTCTGCCCTTATCAGGTGAGACCATTGGTACATCTCCACATGTTAACCTCCCTACGGTAGGACGTGGCCTCCGTAACGCACTCCCTCCTTGAAGGGGCCGCGTTTCCCAGTGCAGTTCACGGTCGGGCGGCTATCTCGCTGTAGAGATAGGAAGGCCGTCACCCGTGGAGACCGGTGGTAAGTTACCTCTCACCTTTTTGTCAAAAAGCTCTGGGACGTGTTACCATTTCCCCACTGGAAGGTTACGCTCTCTCGTAGAAGCACAGACCATTGGACCCGCTCGAGCCTGTCAGGGTCGCTCCGCTAGAGATCGTGACGCAGCACAGCGCCGTGGCGTGTTACATAGGAACCCCATACTGTCGTTCTTCGACACAACGTCGAGAGACCGATAGAAAGAGAACGTCTAGGTTACTATTGTAACCCCGGTTCCCTGATGGAGGGAACGAGACGTTGTGTCCTTTCGTGCCACGTCGCTGTGCTGCTCACTGCAGCGATCGTGAGTCATCCTTACGTTCCTCAGCACAAAAGGTAATGAATGAGCACGCCGTCTCCCCTTTTATACCCGGATGTCCGGGGCGGGGCATGGCATGCAAATTTCATTCGCCAAATTTCATTGGCCTTTTAAACAAAGTCAGAGTCGATTGGTTCTCAAGAGCGAACCCCATACTGTCGTTCTTCGACACAACGTCTCGTTCCCTCCATCAGGGAACCGGGGTTACAATAGTAACCTAGACGTTAGTCATTTAGCTGACGCTTTTATCCAAAGCGACTTACAAATGAGGTTTAAGGAAGAATAATTTACAACAAGAGGTAACAAAGCGTTAGATAAATGAATGCCTGTCCTAGTAAGAAAAGCACAACATACGTACCAAGCAAGTGTTTTTCGTAAGGAAACGTAAGGATGTTAAAAGAGGTTTATATGTAGATTAGATTGAGGATTTCAAGCAGGATTATCTGGGGGTTGCAAACGGAAAAGGATAAATTATGCACTTATAACTTATAAACCAAATAAGTATAAACCAACATGCATAAGTTTAGGGGGAATTATCGACTCTTTCCTGGCATAGATGAAGAACTTGCATGGTTGAGTTATTAAAACCGTCTCGGCTTTATTAAAAATGATGATTTAAATTGGCCGGATAATCACCTTAAATGCTTACAAGCAGATATCACATTGCATATTATGTCAAGATAGAAGACACAAAAGAAAAAGACTGATTCACCTTTTTGACCATAGGCTTTTTACATAATTTAATAATCCTATATTCCTAATATTCTTATAATTAAGTAAAACAAATCACATTATGCAGCAATAAACATTTTAAGGTATTGATACATAATAGCATTAAATTGTGTGATGTGCTTCTCGTAGCAGTAAACTATAAGCGTTGAACAGCAAGAAAAGAATACCCCATATATATATGCAGATTAGTGAAATACAAAAACAACCAATAGTTGTTCTCCTCTCATTTTCTATTAACTGATTAAACCTTATTTTTAGTATTAAGTCGGTCTGCAGTTAATTATTCTTCAACCATTCCTACAGGTTGATAAGGGCTTTTCTTTATAGAACCCTTGTATTGGATTCATAAGCTTATTAGTAGGCTTCACATGGTGAAAAGCTGAAGAATAAACCAATGAAACCAGAAATGAACATGAAGTGTATCAATGCTTGCAGTTTTAATTTTATTTCATTATGTTTAGTCAATTTATCAAATTCTATATTCGTCTATCTTTCTTTACCTAAAAATACGTCTGTCAATTCTACAAGGACTGTCCCTGATGGGCTTAATGTTAATCCATGTTTTTTTAATTTTTAAATAATTTAATTTCCAATAAAATTGAAGATGGGATTGGTATTTAGGACAGTGCTAGTCTTTCTAAAACTTCTTACTCCAATTCTACCAATAGTTTCATTTTTTATTTTCAATGCAAAACTGAACAACTTATAACAGCAATATTACAACACTGTCAAAATTATTATTTGTCTCAAGTATTAAGAGAACAATGAGTCTCTAGCGACATTAAAACAGTGGGCGTTTTTAAAGCAGTGCTTTATTGTTAGAATTAAACATTTTCATGATTTCCACTTCTTTTGTTTTCTATTACAGTAGCATATACTTAAATATGACTGACACGTCTTTAGAGAGAGAACAAAAGAGAAAAGTAAACTCTTTCAAATAGTGTTTTTTATTATCACTGTTACACTATACAGTCAGTAATGTTCTCTTTTGAGGGTATGGGGATACAATGGACACAATGGGCATACATAGCTTCTGTACACTCCATCTGACGGCTGATCCATCTTTGATGATTCTAGAGAGAGCACAAATTTCAACAAGACTATATATGCTGGAACATTTCACACAGACAGGTACTTCCATACAGACATTTTTCCTGTTCAATGATGTGACGTGTAACAGTTATTCGAATGTTTCCTCCTCATCGTGGCTGAGGTCTTTCACAGGATGCTGTTCATCTTGATGGTGCAGAGAATTTCGATTTTATGAGAACTGGTTGCCGTAGCATCGAATAGTAACAGGATGACACATGGATGTTATTCGGCAAACACAATAATAGAGATCACCACACCAAATGGTCTTCATATCTGTGGATACAAAAGAACATAAATGTTCATTATGTAGCAAAATTGGATCTATACAGTAGCTTTCCATTGGTCATTACCTGTACATTCGCTATATCAATTTGGTAATATTGTTTACTTTAAGATGAGTGGAACACGATGAGTGATCATCACAATATCAAGTGAAAAGCTGACCTGGACTGAGGGTGGGACTCTGTTTCACCGAGCAGAATGTCTGAAATTAGGGTGTCAGAACTGGACCTTTTACCATACCTGTGATAAAAGACAAAAGTGTTCAGATGGATTACATTGGAATTATCACTTAACTTAGATCACTTGCTCACAAGTTTTTTCAAATGCCGATTTATTAATATTCTTAGTTAAAAACATTTTTGAAAGAAAGTGTGTAGTTTTAAATACAAAACCTGTGGTTCGTGTTTAACACAATAAAGAAATATATTAAGTTCACTGTGGGATCCATCTCATTAAAGAATCGGCAGGCTCTAATATCTTGCTTTTAATTAACACCTTGCTTTTTTACATGGAAACACGTCTCAGTTCCAATTAGTTACACAGATTTTAGCAAACCACTTCATCAAATATGAATAACATGAAAAAGAATAACACAGAAATTAAAATGGTTGCGTGTTTGTTTATTAGATATAGAAAAGACTCTTACCTCTGCCTTGTGATGAGGTTTATGTAGTGTCTTAATGCAGAATAATATTTGGCAAGCTCTTCTGCAGGTGCATCTTCTCCCGGGTTGTCAGGTTTTGCTGGATACGCTTCTGTCAGAGTCCCCAAGCAGAAGAACAGGAGGTAGGTACACACTGCCCATCCGATCCACAATTTCATGTGAGCATGCATCTGAGATGAGACAAACCAATATTGTTGGTGACACATGACTTATACTTTTAACTAACATTAAATCATAAACATTAAAAGTTCCTTTAGAAATATAATTTGTATATTTTTTTTCAAACATTGTAGAAAAAGTCTAAACTTGTCAGGACTGCAAAATAAAGTCAATAATAGTAAAATAACAATATAAAGGGTGAACCTACATTGCCTTGAATTGAGGTCCTGATGGCACTTCTTGCTCAGTGGGTGTTGACTTGGATTTTCTGGTTTTTGAGTCGTGCGTCGTCTGGTTTTATACCTGCACACTCGTGCCTTGAACACAGGAGCCCACGCGTCACTGAGCTTGACTCTTTTTGATGCGAGCGAGCACGCGTCATGGATTAAATCCTCTGTCATCACTGCTTTACAATTCTTGTTTGGTTCTCATTTAAATGCGTGGGAGGTGTAGGAACGCTCTTGCGTTTGACACAAGGGTTGTGTGATGAGGAATTGTAACAATCTTGATTTGGTCTTGTTATTATTGACCTGAGAGGACTTTCAGGGTCCACCAGATGTTCTGATCTACTGAGACATGAACAAATCTTTATCTTTTCACTTTTGTTCAGGATGTTTGGACACTGTGGTGTTCCATCACTTTCTTTAAAAATGTCAAGTTTGCCTCAGCAAGAATGGAAGTACCCCAAAACACCAAATATACGCAGGGATGTGTCGTTTGAGAGCCTGACAAAGTGACATTCTTCAAAATATCTTCTTTTGTTTTCTGCATAAGAATTAGATTGGAATGATGTATTGCTGGATGTGGAAAAAATTCAGTTACAAGGGCATTTACACGAATGGTATAGAGTGAGATAAAAGTACGAGATTTGAGAGACTGAGAGAATATATACAGTCAGCTGCTCTGGGTTACAGATCCTTGCATTCCATAATTGGTACAGTATAAAGGTTTTTGTCCATCCATTGCCAACATCCAGTCATTCCAAAACGCTCCTCTTATATAGTTTTTTCGTATGTCGGACTTAGTATTCTGTAGTCGCACAGTAGAAGACAATCCTCAGTTTATACAAAGGCAAATTGCATTCACGGAATGACAACAGTGATAATATGGTTTGTGTTTTGATGAATGAGGCTGTGTTGTGATAAGGAGAATCCTGTGTTGCTATAGTAGATTGCCGGCTTTTGTAATTAACAACTGAAGATAATTGTGCGCACAATCAATGTTGCAGTTGTTGTTTCACTGTTGGTCTTGTCCTTTTTCCACTTTCAGTCAATGATGTGCATCTGCTTCTATACATATATGTGACACTGCCAGTGAAAACCTAGCAAAGTAATTGAACATTGATATCTTTAATATTGACTGAAAAATATCAGGCCAAAGATTGAAATCATAACAGCTAAAATTAAATTTTTATGCATGTTTTTCAGAATGTGGTTTTTCGGCTTTAGCCTGGTTCTCACAGGCAGGGTCGAATTTTTGTGTATGGGCTTTTTAGTGTTTGCATACTCAAAAATATGTGTAATAATCTGCTCATTTCAAACCTATGTGACACAAACAAAGATATTTCGAAGAAAGATAATAACCAAACAGCAGTGGCACACATCCACTTCTACTGTATGGGCACAAAGCCAATACAAGTGAATGCGAGGCAGTTCCCAACATTCTTCAAAATATTTGCCGAAGAAAAAAGCCATAAATGGTTATAATGATAATTCATCACATCTTTAAAATCGTAAAAAGAGAAGAATGTGAAGGCTGGAAGCACATTCTGTGGGGCCAGCTGTCCTCTCTGGTGCTTTGCCTTCAGGCTTGAGCAAAGTCACAGGTTCAGGGTTAAAGGTGGGATATCTTTAATAAAACCTCCTGCGTCTTTGACGGACCAGTGGAATGACTTTGAGCTGTCAATCCAATCATGTCATACCAAGAAACCATTCGGGCAAACAAAAACATGGCACTTACCATCACATATTAATAACTATATCTCTTCATCATTGTTATAAACTATTAATACCAAAACATTTAAGTTGCACGGGTGGATTTATGTTTCTTGAATTCTGAGTTAGTACATAATTCTGATAGTGATAGCATACACATTTAAGGTGGTTTATCAAGTATTATAAACTTGTACTTTAAATCTTTTTAATACCTAGAGGTTGGTTGTATTAGAAGAAGTTACTTTCAAAAACACATCCATTCATTTACGCATACAATTGTCTGACTCACACTGAGCAATTACTGTTCTTGTTTCTGTCCTTGCAGTCCATATCTACCTAAACATATTACATGAAAGCCTTTATGTTACAGAAAGGATTTAAGAGAAGCTAAGTAAGTGGTCCAAGATAAGAACGTCAAACTAATTTGCCTCCACTCAAACACCAATTGTCCCTTTTTTTACCTCTCTCTCTTATCTTTATTTCTCTCAGAGAGGTTTAACAATTAATCCATAAAACAGAAACCGTTAATGCCCTGAAGGAGTCTGTTTTCTCCTCTTCATACACAAACACTCATTTAGCATTATTTATTTATTCTACCATTATTGCATGCAACTCCTGGCAATTCCTTTACAAAGTCAGGATGATGTCTTGAGGATTGGCATTAGTGAGTTGAATCAGTCTCTTCTTTCTAAGAATATATAAGTGGCCCTAACTGGATCTTTAACCTGAAGGCAATTCGGAAATTCGAAAAGCGGGCAATTTAAGGACACCAAATTCCACCTGATGTTTCTGTTTTCACACAAGAACACTTTGTTACCACCGTTTTGCATCTGAGGGTATTCAAGAGATTGGGAGAATCTGTACGTTTTGATGCACAAACAACAGAAATCATCTTTATAACAGTGAACTTTTATTGATTTTCCACTTCTACTCGATTTCATGCTTGCTTGGTGTCCCCGCTCACGTTCACGGACTGGGTTTGAATAAATAACAACACCGGTCTTCATCTCTGTTTCACCCCTCCATTCCTTTTCCTCCCCAATCCTTCAAAGCACCATTGAGCGGAATAAAGAATTGAAGAGGAGCAGAAGCACCACAAGTCACAGCCAAGACACAGTTCCAGCTTCGATCCGATTTTCAAGCTTTTTAACAAAGAAATTGAAAAAGCAATTGTCTTGACGCACTTTTAGGTCTCACGGCTTTGATTCATGGTAATTGGTGTTGTTCTTTTCAACATCACAAGAAAACTCTGTGACAATTGTGAAGCAATCTGGCAGGCCGATGGGAGACGCTCTTGAGGCGACACTTTACGAGGCTTCAATGCAATTCAATGTTATATAAATAGACTATTAATAAAGTCAAAACAGAAGAGCTTTGTGATTAGTTTGTTGGACATATGCGACTCCTGTAGCAAGCAAGCGGTCTGGGAAAGATTTCGAATGAAGCCGCTTCGAGTCCAAGTCTTGAAATATATCATTGATTGACAGCTGTGCTCCGGTATGACGAGAATGTGAGTTATAAGCTTACATGAAAATAAACTAGCGATGAATATTTTTTCTGGTCTATTTTCTACTCTCTTCTGTTCCTCCTTAAACGACTGTCAATCACGGCACCATGGCGACTTCAGGAGCAGAGCACATCAGTTGCTCTAAAGACCTCAGACAGGTTTTCATGGCAAGGAGATTAGACTCCCAGGTGGAAACTGTAAAGATCTTTTCATTATTCTATTAGGTTTTTAAAAGAGGACTTTGTAGAAATTTCACAACTACTTGATTTCCAAAATTGTAAATTCTGTCCAACTAATGAAGATATTTTGAAGTGTGTTGGAAACCGAACCACATTGCAACCCATTTACTTGTATTGTATGGACTGGACACAAACACATGCAAGTCAATGGGTATTGCAGTTGTTTGACTTAAAACAATCTTCAAAATATCTTCTTTTCTTTTATGCAGATGACAGAAAATCTTGTTTGTAATGACAAGAATATTAAATTGGGGATGGACTATCACTTCAAGGTGGTCATGATCTGTTTTTTATGTTAAAATAAAAAATAACATTAATTCATATTTGCTTTATATATATATACTAATAAAATACACTTGAAAATAGTCAATGTATTTCCAAAAACTTTTGTCTTTTGTAAATGTATTTTCCATTATTAAAAAAACAATACACAATCAAAGACAGAAATAGAGGAAATTAGATAATAACCATTGAAGAAAACTTGTTTAAGTCAAAAGGATTTGTAAAACCAGGTTTGGTATTGGTAACACTCACACAACACACACACGCATGCGCACACACACATGAACAGAGTCATCAAATGCTCACGGTAAATCGATATGTCACCTTTCAGATCAGACATCATCCCTTCCGCTAACTTACATTTTCTGTGTTCTGTCTCTTGGACACAGGTGTGCGTTTGTAGATTGTTTGAGTTTAAGACACACCAACAGCTTATCTTGGACACCTGCTCGGGTCAAAAAAAGACAAAATGTGTTTCATAGACAAACGAAGCCACCCGAAAAGTTGAAATTACTGCAGTTTGTGATCTCTGCTCCAACAAATCTCAGTTATTCATAAAATGGCATGTATCCCTGTGGCACCTTGATGGTTTTCTAATCACTTCTGCGATTACTTGCTCATTTCATCTCGAAATTAAAATTCATGTGCTGTACAAGAGGAAGGAAGGAATTAATCTGATTTCAATGTGAATCACTTTATTGGCACAGATCTGCTGAATTTAATCAGATTAATTAAACATGCATTCTATCTCCTTTATTTGAAATGTTGTCCTGATTTCTCTATTCATCGTCATTCAAAACCTCTCATGGATGGTAATTTTATACTTTGTTAATAAACTGCTAGTTCTCATTTTTCCTGTGATACATTTTTAACCAGTTCATATTCATTTTCATCCCTGCTTTTTAACAAATTATGAGTATGGAGAGACAGGGACATGGTAACATTTTGATTATTGCATTTTATTTAAATTGATTTAAGTACATTTTAATATAAGAATTGTAGGCATTCGTAGTAAAACCTGTTGTCAACATAAACCTTAATGGTACAATTAAACATATGCAAACTAATTGAATCAAAGACCCTTAAAGCTGTATTATTAATAATAATGTTCTTTTTCATATTAATTCAGGATTAAGAGTAAACTTTTTTAATCCTCAAAGCAAACCAAATCAAAGGGAAGAAATAAATGTCATCATATCCTCTCAAATCCTTTCCACTCTTAATAAACAAATATAAAAGGCGCATCTTGATAACATACATTATTTGATCCTTTCTTACAATTAATACGATTCATATATACAAAGGTTATATAAATCATTTATATTCTATCCATATACAGTTGCATTAGTGCATTCAAGAATTCAAATTTTACCAGAATGTTTTTTCTCAGATTCTCAGCTATAGGAAACATGTTGAAAATTGGATATCACTGAACTTAAATCCGATCCGTGTGCTTTTCCTTGCTCATAATGTATTTAAAAGCATTTCCTATACATCTGAAGATTTAGAGTGGCGGGATTTCAGATGTTAGAGAGAAAAAGAGACATAACTGAAGAAGTGGAAAGATATGCAGTATGTACCATAAATTGATCTTAATGAGGCTTAATATAAATAGAAGACCAGGCAAAAAGGCAGCAGTACAAAAGAGATTTCTAAATAAACCAGTGAAGTATTTTCAGAGTGTTGGCGAAGATGAAAAATCCACCAATGAGCCGCGAGTTTTATTATAAGTGTGGTAACAAGAACAGTCTGCGTTTGGTCTCTTTTTGACAGCCTACGTCACCAAAGACAAGCCTCACAGGTCACATTTGCGCATTCCATGAGACAGACAGATGTTCTTGAGAGCAATTGAGTTAAGAGGGATTTCAGAACACAGGAGCACGGTAAAAACATATAAAAGGGAAGTCGTATCGAATTCAATCTAATGACATCTTGAAGAGCTTACGATGAGTCATAAAACGCTTACAAATACAAACACAGAAAAGCACATTGAAATATATTCGGAGACACACACACAGGAGGACGACAAGTCTAGCCATGCCCATCAAATACAGCAAACTATTCTAGTGGAACTGTACCAATCATTAAGGGTGAAATTGTTTCTGCACCATCCACGGGGCTTGCAAAGCTCACAAAATACACATCCCTCTGTGTCTCATAGATAGAGAACAATGTCTCTTTTAATTAGACTGTTTAATTGCTATTGTACTTCTGAATATTACCAAGTAGAGAAGAGCAATTAAAAACAATTTCTTGAATAAAAGGCCTAATCTCACACAGTTGATTGTGGTGTGAGTCAAGCATATGTGTCAATGCTGACCTCTAATGGTTAAAAGTTGATACTTGCAAGTCAAGTTTGTTATGATGTGCTTTGTAATGTAATATCCATATAAAATACTAATTAGAATGGAATTGAACATGCTATTAAATAAAATATTTGTAATTGACAAAACTGCTGTATGGTTCACCCCAAAATGACTTTTTATATCATTCTCATCCTCATCCTCCTTTTATTTCAAACTTGTATGATGTTCTTCTGCAGTCATAAAAGAATATATTTTGAAGATATTGTACTGACACGTTACTAAATGAATGGGTACTGGAACGGTCTTGTTCACAAATTTCTTCAAAAATATTTTTTTGTGTTCTGCGGAAGAAAGAAAGTCATACACGTTTGTAATGAGAAACGGGTAGATAAATGATGAACGAATTTTCAATTTGGGGTGGACTGTTATATAATATATTATTGAAACTGTGTGGAAAAAGTGTGAGACTATCCTATAATATGTAACATAACATGTTGACTACAGTTTAAATTCCTTAAATTATAATCACACAATAAACAAACCAACATTTGGACAAAACATTTTGCTTTTTCAATGTACTTAATATGATATGATCATTTAGTTTTTGCCCGATAAATGGTTGCTTCTTTCGTCTTTTTCTGTGCATTTATTTTTCTTTTCATGTGCTGTGGGATTAAATATACATTATTTGACAAAACTGTTCTCCTTATTATAATTCTTTAAAATAACCAATGATTTTAAATTCTTACATATAGTTTATGTGAGAATGAAATTTTTTTGATGCTTGAAAGATTTCTGATTCTCTTAAAGCTACAAAAATTCAGGACAAACCATAAAAACAGTCTTACCGGCACTTTGAGAGAATGATGTATTGGCTTTCTCAAACACATGATCTGGCTCCGGCCTATCAGACGTCAGAGTACTATATGACAAAGGACCTATGTAGAAGCAAGCCGCAGTGTTACCAAATATCCAAATATAATCAAAATGGCTCTCTAGCCAAGTATTTGAGTCATAATTTGAACACACATTAAAAACCAGTTCACTTTCTTTTAGATCTTCATCATTAAATGAAACATATCTACTTCTGCCTGCTATTAAATTTACATTATCAAATGTGCTATTGAGTTTAGAGGTTTGTGTTATACTAATATTGACACACTGTTGATTTATTGTTAAGTAAAGCTTCATTAATAGGTGATGTAGCCTATTGTGCTTGCTGTTCACATGTGTATTACCTATACCACTGGGATCAAGTCTCAGGTAACCGTCTGCCAGTGAGCTGAACCCAGTCAGGCCTCCCATGGCTGCATAGGGAACATCTTTGCCCACCGGATGACCCCTGGCCAAACGTTCTTCCTTGGTTTCAACCAACGTCGCATGAGCATATCCAGGCCGACCACATCCGCAGGTGAAAGGACTTCGAAAACCATTGCAGCGAGAGCCTACAGTTGCGAAAAAAACAGGTAACATTCATTCATCTTACTATTTATTAAAAACTATTTTTATTTATTAAATGAACATGCCTAATCCTAACAATAAGTTCAGCTTAGACCAATTTAAATGTCAATGCTACCAGTATGATGTATTACACAAAACTTACATTTCTTGCATGGATGGCCTGGAGACTCGCTGTGCTCGGTGGTTGTGTGTTTGCATTGGCAGCGTGTTGGCATAGACCCGTTCATATGAACGTACTGATAGGACACACAACGACATCCACGGACCCTACATGGCAGAAGTATAGGCCTTTCTTTTGGAAGCTCCTCAAAGTCTGTGTAGTGTTGCTTATATCTTTGAATAAACATGAACACAGCAGAGTTTATTTGTGCAGGGAAAATAATGTAATGTGAAAACAGTAATCACTGTTATATTAACAAGTGTGTGTGTGTGTGTGTGTGTGTGTGTGTGTGTGGGTGGGTGGGTGGGTACTGCCCACCTGTGTGTACAAAAGCAAGGAGTCTCTGGCCCAATGAGTTTGCAGTCCATCTGTCCCGGGACACCAAAACTGACATAAAGTCGGTTCTTTATTCTTCGCGGCAACATTGTCTCTTTGTAATTTTTGAATTCCTCCTCTGTGAACAGCTTTCCTCCATCATCTTCGCCAACAATCCTAGTCGAAATATTAAAAATAGACTTCCTGTCATAGTTTTATCACTCTGTATGCATCTCTGTTCTGATGAACACACAAAAATATTGTATGACGAATGCTTCGTACAACAAGAGTTCTTGGACCCCTATTACCAAGTAATGGAAAAATACGTTATAACATCGAACACAAAACAAGATATTTTGAAGAATGTAGGACAGCAAATAGTTACTTAGTCCCTTTTCACTCTGTTATTGTATTTTGTCCATCTATGATGGTAAATGGGGTCCCAGAACTGTTTGGTTGTTAGGGTTTAATAGAGAAATATCTACAAAGGTATTCTTAAAGAAGTCAAACATAGTTAATATTTTGTGTAGTTTAATATTTTTAACTACTAGCACAAAACTTAAACCCACCTTCTGTATTCTAGATAGGCGTCGACTGCGTCCACCGCCTGTTTGTCAATGTGTATCCTTTCCATTCCAAAGTGACAGTGTTACAATATTTTATTCTGCTTTATTTGTCATTAAAAACTACAACTCAGACCCTCGCATGTCTGTTACAGTCATCTATGTTGCTAAGCAACATGTCCACAAACACAAACTGTCACTTGGCATATTTTTTATTTTTTAAATTGGTAAAATCATGTAAAACCAACAAGCTTTAATAAAATAATAATGTTTTTGACGTACAAATTATAATACGAAAAATCGAATTTCATGGACTACATTTCCCATGTCACCTTGCGGCGAGGACGGGAGCTCGTGCGCAACATCAACAGCCCGTGTTGTCACCGCGGGGAACTACAGAATCATGTCGCGAATCAGTTCCTAGTTAGTCACAAAAGAAGACGCTGGATCTGCTATCCGCTATTTTAAGATTTTTTAATTCTACACGAATTTTACAGTATGTCTAACGTAAATGGAATTTATAAACCCGTTTAAATATTGTTCTAAAATTATTTTAAAACGCAGCCATGCGTCCGTGACGAGATGTCAAGAGTCCGGACCAACCTGACACCTAACCGTAACGACATTATTTAAGGTAATTTGTAGTTTTATATTGTTGTATATTGAGTGTAAAGTGAGATTAGCGTTAGCTGTTTTATCAGACTGTTGACAGCTGTGTGGTTTCACTATTGGCCTTGTTTTAAAGCGATCATGTTGTGTGAAATAGTTACCTGCTCCATTTCAGGCAGACCTTTAGACCCAAAGGATGTAAAAACACGTGTACATGCATGTTATAGTTTCACTAGAAGTGTACTACATGTGTCACACACACAGTGTTTGTGTTTTTGTCTTCTCTTTGCTTTCCTGCACTCTTCACACAGTTATATTCTCCATACACTGCAGGTATTTACTTTAGTCATTGAACAGCAAGATTGTGATCTTCTTTTGTGATTTTGGACAGAGACAGACACAGACACACACACACAGAGAGACAGACACACAGAGAGACAGACACACAGAGAGACAGACACACAGAGAGACAGACACACAGATAGACAGACACACAGATAGACAGACACACAGAGAGACAGACACACAGAGAGACAGACACACAGAGAGACAGACACACAGAGAGACAGACACACAGAGAGACAGACACACAGAGAGACAGACACACAGGGACAGACACACAGAGAGACAGACACACAGAGAGACAGACACACAGAGAGACAGACACACAGAGAGACAGACACACAGATAGACAGACACACAGGGACAGACACACAGGGACAGACACACAGGGACAGACACACAGAGAGACAGACACACAGAGAGACAGACACACAGGGACAGACACACAGGGACAGACACACAGAGAGACAGACACACAGAGAGACAGACACACGGGGACAGACACACAGAGAGACGGACACACAGAGAGACGGACACACAGAGGGACGGACACACAGAGGGACGGACACACAGAGAGACGGACACACAGAGAGACGGACACACAGAGAGACGGACACACAGAGAGACGGACACACAGAGAGACGGACACACAGAGAGACGGACACACAGAGAGACGGACACACAGAGAGACGGACACACAGAGAGACGGACACACAGAGAGACGGACACACAGAGAGACGGACACACAGAGAGACGGACACACAGAGAGACGGACACACAGAGAGACGGACACACAGAGAGACAGACACACAGATAGACAGACACACAGGGACAGACACACAGAGAGACAGACACACAGATAGACAGACACACAGATAGACAGACACACAGAGAGACAGACACACAGAGAGACAGACACACAGAGAGACAGACACACAGAGAGACAGACACACAGAGAGACAGACACACAGAGAGACAGACACACAGGGACAGACACACAGAGAGACAGACACACAGAGAGACAGACACAGAGAGACAGACACAGAGGGACAGACACACAGAGAGACAGACACACAGGGACAGACACACAGAGAGACGGACACACAGAGAGACGGACACACAGAGAGACGGACACACAGAGAGACGGACACACAGAGAGACGGACACACAGAGAGACGGACACACAGAGAGACGGACACACAGAGAGACGGACACACACAGGGACGGACACACACAGGGACGGACACACACAGGGACGGACACACACAGGGACGGACACACAGAGAGACGGACACACACACACACAGAGAGACGGACACACACACAGAGAGACGGACACACACACAGAGAGACGGACACACACACAGAGAGACGGACACACACACAGAGAGACGGACACACACACAGAGAGACGGACACACACACAGAGAGATGGACACACACACAGAGAGACGGACACACACACAGAGAGACGGACACACACACAGAGAGACGGACACGCATAGAGACGGACACGCACAGGGACGGACACGCACAGGGACCGGACACACAGAGACAGAGACAGAGACAGACACGCCCAGAGAGACAGACACGCCCAGAGAGACAGACACGCCCAGAGAGACAGACACGCCCAGAGAGACAGACACGCCCAGAGAGACAGACACGCCCAGAGAGACAGACACACAGAGAGACAGACACACGCACAGAGAGACAGACACACGCACAGAGAGACAGACACACGCACAGAGAGACAGACACACGCACAGAGAGACAGACACACGCACAGAGAGACAGACACACGCACAGAGACAGACACACGCACAGAGACAGACACACGCACAGAGACAGACACACGCACAGAGACAGAGGAAGACACACAGAGACAGAGGAAGACACACAGAGACAGAGGAAGACACACAGAGACAGAGGAAGACACACAGAGACAGAGGAAGACACACAGAGACAGAGGAAGACACACAGAGACAGAGGAAGACACACAGAGACAGAGGAAGACACACAGAGACAGAGGAAGACACACAGAGACAGAGGAAGACACACAGAGACAGAGGAAGACACACAGAGACAGAGGAAGACACACAGAGACAGAGGAAGACACACAGAGAAACGCACAAACAGAGAAATGCACACACAGAGAAACCCACACACAGAGACCGACACTCAAAGACAGACAAACACACGCACAGAGACACGCGTGCCAACACAGAGACACAAATGCACACAGAGAAACACAGATACACACACACAAACGCAGCAACAATCACACAAACACGCACGCACAAATAGACACATGCACACACACTGAGGCACAATCACACACACACACACTCGCACGCACGCACGCATGCACGCACCCACACACGCACAATCACACACAATCACAGACACAGACACAGACATATACTCTCTCACACATGCAAGCACAATCACACACACAAACATGCAAACATACATATGCACAAACGCAATCACTCTCACAATCTCACACGTGGGCACATACACACACGCTCAATCTCACACAAATTTGCACACAAACACACCTGCTGCAGGTCTTGTGCAACACTAATGTGTTACTTCTTGAGAGGGTGGAGAACACGCACACCTTTTGTTCATTTTTACATTCTCTACATTCATCTGTTTATCTTTTTAGCTTGCTGCTGTTTTAAGTGGTTTTGAGGTTTTGCGGCTTGTAGGTGGTCATATATCTATTGCATTTTTTATTTGTCTCAACCACAGCATGAGTAAGGGATTTGTGATTGGATGGAAAATACTGTGAACTTGCTTATAAAATAACCCTGTATATAAATAACCCTGTGTATAATGTCCCCCATATATTTTAAGCAACTAAATGTATTTTATTAAAGCAACCTAACCTTGAGGCCTTATACTATTGCTTGGGTAACTAATCTTACATATATTTGCCAATTATTTGTCTATTTTCTTTTACAGAAGGTCAATGCACCAGGTGACCCGCATGAATCTGAGTGAGCTATAAGTCCCCCAAGCCACATTTCCATTCCAAACTTAATTTTCCACTCCACTTTTTCCAACAATAAACCTGCCACCCTCTTTTAAACCTGTCTCCACCCCCTAATACGGGTCCCGGCAGCTCCGCAGCATTGCAATGCTCACTTGTTTGCTGCGAAGGAGCATGTCGCACAGACTGAGTATATTGCTGGTTCTCTTCGGGCTGGTCTGGTGTCTGCTCTTGCTTCATTACACAGTCACACAACCACGTCGCCAGAGCAGCGCAGAGCTCCGCCAACAGATCCTTGAGCTCAGTCATCGCTATGTCAAAGTCCTGAGCGAGGAGAGTCAAAACCCTTCAGGCCCCCAGGGCACCTCCATGGCAGGATATGGTGAGAACATTATTCAAATAAAATGTTTTGTTTGTTAGGAGTTATTTGCTTCTCAAACTGAGGACTCAAAAAACATTTCCCGGATTATAAGTGAGTTGTATACCATGTATACTCGCAGCAGAAACATAATCCATTCATTTTAGTAACTTCATGAAAGTTGTTTGTATAAAATGAAGCAGGTCACCTTCTGAGGGTCATGTTACCTGGCTTTACTGTATCGTCTAAGCATGTTAAATATACTCATCCATGTATGAATTGTTTGCTTATAATCCCTGTGAGGATAGACTGCTATTATAATAAGCTAGCGGTCAGGATGGGTGTGGCACAATGTGGTTTAGAGTTTACATGATCCCAATATTTACAATATCTTCTTTTGCCAAAGCTGATCTGAAGAGGACAATTGCCGTGCTGTTGGATGATATTCTAAACCGTCTGGTGAAGCTGGAAGGGAAAGTGGACGCCGCTGTAAACGCTTCGGCACACAACATCTCTCATCTTGCCGGAGGTGCCGGCACCCTCCTTGCTGCTGGAACGACTTCTGCCAGGCCTACCAAGAAAAATTTGCCTACCCATCAGAGACACCAGCGGACCAACCCTCTGCAGTTTCCACCGCAGTCTCCCGATAGACCACATAAACCGCAGTCTTTAAAATAACAATCTGTGACATGGACTTCTGTCAGTACTAGAAAAGACTGAAATGTACAGAGAGATATATTTTTTAGATCCAAGCAGCTTTTAGACTTTTAAGTTTCGGTCACTCGAGCTTGCTTGATTGCATTTTAATAGTGGATCACAAAATATTTTATTACATATGTGCAATATCAATCGTACGATCTGGAGTTAAAAGGACTTTTTAATAGAGTAATGTTTTTGATATATGGATGAGTGTTTCATAATATATTTGCAAAAGGCTACACAAGTAAAACAATCTCCACAGCTAGCTAACAAACTCAGATTGACTTTAAAGCACGTTTATGACACATTTAAATTAAGAGTAAACACATTGCTTAGCTTTAGGTATTTAAATTTTGGAGGTAATTAGAAAATCCAAAGAATATTTAATAGATTATTAATGTGATTATTACGTAGTGAATTTTAGGATGGATGATCTGTAAAACAGAAAACATAAGACTGTAATAAAACACATTCTAGTTTAAACTTCTGTTGTCTGTGTGGTTTTATGGGTCAAATTATCCCCACTGTCATCCGTCATAATAGGTCAAATATATCAATATTAATAAGCTACAGACTTTCTGAAAAGGTATTGATACTTTTATTATATAAATAGTATATATTATGAATTTCTAAAAAACAAAAAATTACAAAGTTTAAGACAAAATAGTTTAAATATGTACAAATAATTTGAAAAAAGGCCTGTTATGAAAAATAAGTAAAATCTGAACATTTTATATTCTGATATCATTCTATTTATTGAGATTATTTGAATTTTATAAATGTTCATTTATTTTCTGAATTATCTATTTAAAAAAATATTTTGTAATAAATGTATGGCCAGTATGTTTCATTTATTTGTCATATTTGCTTGACTTAAAATTTAATTGATAATTTTTCCTAAACATTATTACTCTCTATAAAAATCAAATTTAAGAAAAAAAATGCAGTATCATCATTTATAAAATTGTGATTAAAATATCGGTATCGGATTATAAAAGTAAAGTTTCGCCCATCCCAACTCCGTCGATCCAAAAGCGCCCCGTCGCGGCGGAAGTGACGTCTTCGCTGAAGTCTCCTCCCACATTTCTCCTCGCGCTTCAAGTAGTCCGCCATTTTCTGCAGTTACATCAGAAGCGGAAATTTCTGGAGAGCCGTTTTTCGCGCTTAAACAAACCGTTAATATTTTAAAAATGAGTGATGCAGAGGAGACACGTTTTGAGGGAAGGGTAAGCATTGTTTTGGCGGTAACACAATAGCACTCTACCTCAAGTATTTTCTCTCTCTCTTGTATTTCTTTTGTTTATTTTTTACGTAACCGCTTTCGACGATATATCGAGTTATGTTGTTATATTAAACATTTAATGTAACTTCTTTCACATTTTTATCAATCAGTTTTTGTTAAACATAAAAAAGTACACACACGTAATATATAACGTAAAGTTAAGAATTTTTTTTATTTTAGCTTCACAGAGATACAACAAAACCATTAATGGTGTTTATAATGTAATTAAACATGTATTTATTACTAATAATTGTTATTAATGTGAAGTGAAACATGTATTACAAACAGGAAGTAGCACGTGCAGATGCAAACCAGCATGCCATTGTTTATTGTGGAATAAAGTTGAATGTTTTTCTTGCTGTTTCTTAGTTTTCTTATATCATAATTGTTCAAGTTTTCTTTTTCAATAGCTATAGGAAACATAACTACCTCTATATTCACTCAATAGTAACACTTTTGGTTTCTCTTTCCTGTAATCCAAGCATGTCTGGTCTTTCCTGTCTTGCCAGATGTGTAACATAACCAAGCAAACAAATGTATATCAAAAGGAGTGGTGAAATCTGAACAGTTCACTTCATATTTTCCCAAATTTCCCTTGATCTTAATCGCTCTGAATGTTCTTTTTTCATTAAGGTTATTGGTCGTGAAGGATTTGAAGAGTTAATGCCAAGAATGTGGAAGAATGTTCAAGATAAAAGAAGGCTTTTGAAAATGTTTACAGAGCAGACGGTTAAGTGGGAAGGGGAAAAAAGAACAGAAGATCGGTCAGATAGAAGCACGCTCGCATTATGTGTCTAAGCAGAAAAGGTTTCAGATTGGGGTGAAGAAATGAAAACTGAACAAATGAAGACCGAAGAATAAAATGCCTGAAAGAAAGGAATAGCGTATACTGAAAACAGAAGAAAGAATGTGTCCGTAGGTTAAGTAAATGAAAAGTTTGTGTTCAAGTGTCTTTCAAATCTCTCTTGATGATGATTTGCATGTTTGTATTTGTTTTACTGTGATGTTTCAGGTAAAAAAAAGAAACAAGCATAGCGATGACCAATGCATTGATCATTGTAAGAGTATCAATATCGTTATTAACTCATGTTTGTTCCGTGAGATCATTTTGAGCATATCTAATGCTTCCCTCCACAGCACTTTTAGTGAATGTTAGGGTTGTCTTTTCACACATGTGCTTGCTTTAAACAAACTTTTCTAGTGTTTTAACTTTTTCCTGTTATGTTAGGAATCTCGTTCGCCATCCAAATCTGAGCGAGGCAGTCCTGCCAGGGCCAAGTCGGCGAGCCGCTCTGGCTCTCCCAGTCCTTCCAGAGCATCCAAGCGGTCGGAATCAAGGTCACGTTCGCGATCCAAGTCCAGGTGAGTTAACACTTATTTGACACAAATATATTCTGGTTTATGAAAGTACATTAAACGACAAAGTTCGGGATGTTGCTTTTTGATGTGAAAATGCAAGTTAAATAGTTCTGTTAACAGTGAAATGTTTTAAGTTTTCTTGTTCTCCTTTCAGGTCTCACTCTCGGCGCCATTCGAACCGGCGTTACAGCCGTTCCCGTTCTCGCTCCTACCGGAAAAAGTCTCGTTCTCGCTCCTACAGCAATGAATACCGCCGCAGGAGATCCCAGAGTACGTCACCCATGTCTAACCGCCGCAGACACGCTGGCAGCAGGGTGAGTGTCTCAGGATTAGGTTGCAGTAAAATCACTTACATTTATTTAGTCCAATTTGACCCATTTTGTTAATTCCGAGATTATGTAACGTTAAATTATGTAACGCATTAGGCTAGTTTGAGCTTGTGCTACAAAGCAATTTGCTTCAGTTTGACTTTTTGTAAATTTTATGTACTCTAATGTTAATGATGTGTACAAAATGCATGTAACTCCCCACCAGTGCCTCATGGGGACAAGCGTGACTGTCTTTAATAACCCCTTTCATTCCTTATATCAACAGAGCTCATACAGCCATGACTCCAAAAAAGACACGCACAGTAATGGTGACCCCCGGGTATGTGGACCTTTCTTAATTTTTTAACACTCACCACTTAGACCAAATAGGTCTCTATGTTGTGCCAAATGGGGGTTAAGAGGTCCATGTTTTCATGTCCCGGGTTTCATGTGTAGGTATTTGTCAGTCTCTTTGTTGTTTTTTATCATTATTTTGTTTGTTATTATTATTATGTATAATATGGCTTGAGCAAACTAAAGGACGTCTTAACATTATCTAACATAATTTAATCTGTAGTCAACAATGTTTGGTTTAGTGCTGTAAAGATTCTTTTTGTACTTAAATGTCTACATCACCCTTCTGTCCCCATTCCAGGCCAATCCAGATCCCAACACATGTCTAGGTGTATTTGGTTTGAGTCTGTACACCACAGAGCGAGATCTGAGAGAGGTGTTCTCACGTCACGGACCTTTGGCAGGCGTCAACGTCGTGTATGATCAGCGCACGGGGCGCTCTCGTGGTTTTGCCTTTGTTTACTATGAGCGCATCGATGATGCAAAAGAGGTACGACCTGAGCATATTTATTATATGCCAAGTAAATATTTAGGTTCATCTCCCAAACAACTTCTCCAAAATCTTTGTATAGTGAGACCAAATCTGATTGGCAGACCCTTCAACCACCTGCACAAATATATTTATATGTAATTATAATGTAAATGAATATAATATAAAAATATTAGTGGAATAAAATGGTTTAATATTTTATCTATATGTATGTTTTATCAAGAGAGAGAAAAGCTACACTAAAAATCTTGTTGTTGCTTTCAACTATCAGAGTTTCTCATTGGCTGTGAATTTATAGTTTGGCCCATCGCTTTTCATCCAGTTTAGAATGATATAGGATGTGATTGGGGCATAGTGCTAAATGACTTGCCCACATAAGACATTAAGCAGTTCGTTATTTCACCAAATGATAACTTTGAGGATTGTCTTTTATCCGCTTAATTCACCCAGTTGAGTGTTAAAGTTTTTTTAATTTCTGCTTCAACTTCAACACATCTCATGAAAACGGTATTTCAACATGTAGGCTATGGAGAGGGCAAATGGCATGGAGCTTGATGGACGGCGCATCAGGGTGGACTATTCCATCACCAAACGTCCACACACCCCCACTCCTGGTATCTATATGGGTCGGCCGACACAGTGAGTAATTTCCAGTCCAGAAACCACTTTACAGATGTGTTGCAATAATAAACAAATGTTGCTTTGCTAGTATGGAAAATTAAGTTTATAACACTTTTTTTATAACACCGTTACAGTAATGGAGGTGGGAGCAGTAGCAGCAGCAGCGGTGGACGAAGAAGAGATTCATATTATGATCGTGGATATGACAGATATGAACGCTATGATGAATACGACTACAGGTACAGGTGAGATGCATACTTGTGTAAAACTGAAAATCTTTGTTCGATTTCATGGATTCTGAACAGTTCCTCTGCTCTCCAGCAGGAGGCGTTCTCCATCACCTTATTACAGCCGATACAGGTCTCGCTCAAGATCTCGCTCCTACAGCCCACGTGAGTGCGGATTTAAATGCCCTCTTCAACCATAACTTTCCAGCCATACCCAAATGCATTTGTGCTTCATAAGCAATATTTTCTAGGGAACATTACTCATGAACTTGTGAAAGAAGTTCCATTATTCACCAGAATCACATGAAGCATGTGACAGATGTTTTGTCATAAACTCTTCTTAAGGACTGTTCTTCTTTGTCTTTTGCAGGACGATACTGAGGAGATCTTGACTACTTTCTTTTTGCCTGTTTGCATCCAGTTATACACTTGTAAAAACGTGAAGTACATTTAAGATCCACTCTTACAAACCTGTGTTCGGGTTAGGCAAGGAGCAGCTTGACAAGATTGATTTGTTTATTAGATGTCTTATTTTGTCTTTCTAGTATGTAAGTTTAAGGTTCGTATACATCTTCATCATGAAGTTTTGTTATGTATGCAACACTTTTTTGGGGGGGAGTGTTTGCATGGTCTGATATGACTGCATTCATATACTGGAAAAATTTTAGTGGGTCTGTGTGTTGAGTGTGAGTAGCTTTGTGTAAGATTGATTGTTTATCTGTGACATCAAAATTCTTTATTTTCAAGAATAAGTAGTGTTTATTTCTTTCTCAAGGAATAAAGACTTCCAAAATACACTTTCTTTTTTCTCTTGGAGTGCTTTAATGTGCAATTTATTCTGTAAATACAAGCATTTTTAAAGCAGTGATACGATGTTCAGAAACACAAATTTTGTCAGCGTGTCGTAGGTTGAGCCCATGATTAATAGATAAATGCAATCTAACTCTACACATTCTTTAAGAATTGTGTCTTATGGTTTCTATTGTAGGTGAAGTATGGACTTGAACACATGTTAAACTGAAAATATTTAAAATTCAAGTGGCAGACTTAATGAGAAAATTTACTACCTGTAACATGGTCAAAAAGAATAGCACAAAATATTTTCAATAAAATGTTTATTTTCATGTAAAAAAAAGATACTTAAAAATCAATACACAATGTGAAGGTATTAACGTTTTAACAGTTTATTCGTTCAGTAACAATTTAATACTACAGAGTTATTTATTAAGTTTTAGCACATAGGTCAAAAATAGAAGTTGAAACAAGACATTGTGGAACAGTTGCTTTCCTCCAAACCAATGCACAATTTTAGCCGGACTGAATATACCCTGATGTAATTTTTTATGGTATGATTTTTATGATTGACATTGGTTCAAATAGAAACTTTATTGCTATCATAAAATCCAGACCTTATGTTACAGAAAATGTGTCAGTAACTTCACATCTCTCAAAAGTAATAAAGCAATAAATATACATTATATTCAAAAGCCATATTCTGATTCATATAAATTCAAACATGTTCTTGATAAAACGAAACTTCTGTATATGTATGTATGTATATATATGTATGTATGTATGTATATATATGTATATATACGTATGTATATATATGTATATATACGTATGTATGTATGTATATATATATACGTGTGTATATATATGTATATATACGTATGTATGTATATATATGTATATATACGTATGTATGTATATATATATATGTATATATACACGTATGTATGTATATATATATACGTATGTATATATACGTATGTATGTGTATATATACGTATGTATATATATATACGTATGTATATATACGTATGTATGTGTATATATACGTATGTATGTATATATATACACGTATATATATATATACACGTATATATACATACGTGTATATATATATACATACGTATATATATATATATATATATATACGTATATATATATATTTATATATACACACGTGTATATATATATATATATATATATATGTATGTATGTATGTATGTATATATATATATATATATGTATGTATGTATATATATATATATATGTATGTATGTATGTATATATATATATGTATGTATATATATACACGTATATATATATAAATAAATGTGTCCAACCTCACTCTCATAGTCATTGGAAAATGCCAGGTTCTAATTTGTATTGAAACTATCAATTTAATATTAAACTGTACAGGAGCAAGTCTGGTCAAGCAGGATTATTGAGCACTGGTCCCTACAGGACTGTCAGCCATATTGTTTTCACCAATCCAGGCATTTCAGATCAGCAGTGTAGAAGAGGGGGAAAGAACGGAGACATTCCCATTGTTTAGATTACTTACTCTGGTGGGCTCAGGAAGTGACACAGGGCCAATGTTCAATTGCTGTATTCAACTTTTTAACATAGTTTTCAAACAAAGGTGCAACCTCTAGAAAACAGTTTGAAACATCATGTAAGTCTTAACGGAAGCGTTAATTTATAAACATTTTGTGTTTAAAGGATATTGGTGTATAGTCACAGTGAGCACAGAAGCAATGAGGATGGAGATCTAAATGACATCTAAATGAGTTGTCCTTTTGAGTCTTTAAAATAACATATTGTTACCTTCGGAACTGTTGCCTAAAATAAAATGTGATATGGCTTGTTATTGCCTCAATTGTATGTCATTGTGCAGATTTAAATTAAATGGAACCATAATATCCACTGCCACTTCAAAGCATTTTATAATGTAAATATTAAGGTGTAGACTGAAGTTCTTAAACACACCCCCAACTAAAGAAAGAGTTCAATTAAAAGTAACAGAAATGGCCCCACTACTTCGCATTTATTTAGGTATTTTAACATAATATTGTATCCAACCAAGCTACATTCATTTAGTACACACATAAGCTAAATACTTTCCTATTTTGAAAATAAATGTGAATGTTCTAGAACACAAACATGCAAGATGTTATTGCACATTATGCTTCCAGTCTTTTAAATCTAGGCTACTATGGTCCTCTTAAAATATAGAAATTCTTGTTATACTGAAGGACCACATATGTTCGTTTTAATGACCCCGCCCATCACAACAAATACAAGTCTGGATAGGAGTTGTTTCTGAATAAATTGAAATAGTACCAACTTGTTTATTTAGGACAAAAAAATAAACATAGTAAACATTATGCATAGCCATGCAAATATTTTTAGTTTGTACCAAAACAGTTACCAGTAAACTACATAAAGAAAAAAGATTGTATTTCTTGAGAGGTTTACAGATTAATGGTTAATTTATATCTTGCTTTCTTTATTTCTGCCACACAAAATCAAGATACACTTTAAAAACAAAGAGCCCTGAAAATGCATATATCTAGACATACCATATATTCCATAAACCCTCAAGTCTATTGTTTACAATTAAATTTGCAGTGATTTTTTTATATGAAACCCAAGCAGTCAAAGGTCACAGTAAGAGCTCTGACAAGCCACTTCCGTTTTGGTTCCTATAGATGAATGTGATATATTTAATCTTAGTAAAAGAAATCATTCAATATGATTTTTTTAAATAAGAGAATAAGTAAATAAAAAAAAACGTTTAAATTGAAAAATCAATTATTAAATGTTGTTATATAAAATAATTGTCTACACATTCTTATATTTAAATACCTTGCATTCCAACCTTATATGGTATATATTAAAACAGTGGCATTAATGACCTTTTAGTTGTATTTATTATTACATTTAAATAAAGAGCAAATTGTGATTTAATTGAAAGGAAAACAGCAAAAATACATTCCACATGACACACATTGTTTACAACATTAATATATATATATATATATATATATATATATATATATATATATATATATATATATATATATATATATATAAATTATATATATAATATTATAAAAATTCATACACAACTGTAAAAGATTTTAGGACATAAACACAGAAATCAGTGTTTAAAAACTGGTAGGAGTGAATGTGTACCGCCATTTTCTGTTGAAATGTACGAGGATCATAAAGGCCAGCAAACATACTAAACGTTGTAAAATATATAGGTTACATACCTTTAAAAAAACAAAATAAAGAGGGATGAGAAATCTTCATTCGTTTAAATCCTTTTAAAACAGCAACATTTACAAGTAAAACTGTTTCTAAGTGTTGAAAAAAACTTTCGGAAAGTGTTTATCCTCCTGAACATGGCGACTGCTGTACATAATGTTCTATACATTCTCTCCAGAACCAGAGAGCGCGCGGAAAAGCCCTTATAGAAAATGTTAAAGCATTTTAAACATACATAATGCTTAAAACCAAATGTGTTTCAACGAAATCCATATGAACGTCGGTGCCATATGGATCTATAGAATTTATAGACTACGACATACTGTTATGTATATACAGGCGCCTCCTTCTATAATACCGCAAAAATGCATTTTTTCCCCAAGTTTTCTCGTATATATCGTATAATGCTTATATATATATATATATATATATATATATATATATTCCTCTTACATACGTTTTCTTCTATAGAATACATACATTCTCGTGTTGGGAGTGTTCTTCTTGGATCTGTGTCTGGTACATAACACGTCCATAAAAAGTAAGGGAATTGTGTCTGTTCTTATATTACATCCCATAAAAGTTTAGTATAGGAAATGGAGGGTGTAAAAAAGGGGGCACTGGTATGAGCCCACATGCGTTCAACACAAAGGGAGAGGGTCTCTAATGCATTATTTTATCCATATATGACTTCTCAGATCCACCAAACAGAATGAGTCAATCAAATTCTATTAAAACAAACTTTAACATCAACATTTTCTATTCATGCGACCTGCCTAGAAATACCTCGTGAAACGAAGTCCTCTTCCGTTTGTTTCCTTTCTACGCATGTCAGCTACCTTTTATAACGTAAGGAGGAATAAACTCCGTTTTCCGATCTCTAATTTGAGGTTTTTAGACGTTTGGCGCTTGCGTTTGTAGCGCAGAAAACCAATGAATGAACAGACAACGCGCTGCACAGCTATAGTAAAGAAAAAAGGAGCTACGCCGTGATTGGTTGCCTGTTCCACCAATGGGAGCGCGGCATGTGCGTGCCATTCTACAGTAGTATTTGTGAGAGCTGTAACAGTGACAGAAAGGCCCATGCTGTCTGACTTAAAGCAAATATCTGACTTTTGACATCAAGTTTCGTTTTAGTTCTGCATGCAATATTAAATGCAATATTTCCTTAAGAAAATAACCGTGATTTGAGGAATTCATTCAGAATTGGTTTGAAATTACGACATACGGGCTATAGCATATTTCTAGCAAACAAAAATGAGTTGGGTGAAATTAAAACAAAGTATAACAAAAGGATTTTGTTAAGTATTCAAACATCATTTTGTACGCATGTCCATATGACAATGCGTCACTAATTGTTTGAAAGGCCACACAAATATTGATAAGAGATTCTCTATAAGCAATATTTATTACTAAGCCAAGAATGTGTACAATATTGGGTGACCATTCAAAAAAAGAAACTTTGCATAATCTCACTATGTGAAAACGTGTGGCTTTTCCGGCCTTACTATACACAAGAAGCACGAAACGGCTTGAGATGTATTATCCCACGTGTTTTATTTAAAACAAAACTTTAACATCATCAATATGATTTTTGTAAATAAAAAAAAATCATTCGCATATGCATAGAATTCTCTTATATGACGACCCGTGTGTGTGACGTATGGAGAGCGGCATAGAGGCTGTAAAGCAGGCCGCACATCCACATTAAACAACACGTGTCACATCCACTTCCAGGAAAACGATGAAACGTGACGAGTTATCAGGATGTATGGGATGTATTGCATGATCAAATGCACAGGCCCTCGCTTCCCTTCCCACTGTGCCTTAAGGAGACCCGCCTCACCCACTCGCCATTACGACTTTTCGAGGTTCCGCACGGACCTCCCCTTTCTTTAGGCACCGGAAGTGTATAGCTCGCTTTGTTCATGCTGGCGGGGTCACATTACACAGGAGCAGCCACATATGTCAATGCAGTGTTCCCATATGATTGATATGGAATTAATTTTACACGGAAAGACAATGTCACTTGAAATGTGTATGGTATAGAATGTGCATCAGTCCAATGTATGAATGCCCCCCCCCCCATCCCCTATGGCAGCCACCATAAGAGCGCATATGCGTAAAGCCCCCGCGCTGGCACCGAGCGGGCGGGCGTGCGTCCGACGCCCATTTACAACTTTCCAAGCAACCAATGAGAGCGCAGAACGGCATTAGTAGAGGAAAAAGTCCACAGGATGGAATAATATCGGACCAGTGACTTTGCACGGGATCCTTGCATACGTAGAGAGTATCCATTCTCTCCATCTCCACGTCCCCACCCCAGTCATCCGTGTGCCATCTCCCCCAATCCGACCCCTAATTGAGCAACCGGGACACCTCACGTGCAGGACTGATTTGTAGTTTGAACACGTGGCTCATTGAAAAAGGCAGAGGAACTTCAATGATTTTTGGTTCCCGTTCTCTCGATGCCATCAAGAGGCGGCGCTTGCGTAAACGTGTGACAATTTAGCCGCACCGCCAAACTTTCCCCGTTTTCTTCCCACGCCCGAAGGAGGTGGACAGGAATACACAACCGGGAGGAAACGCGAGAGCGCGACGATCTCCTCCATCAAACGTCTCAATAGGTTGGAGTGATTGGGAGAACACTCCCCGACCCTCTCTCTCTCTCCAAACGGTGCCCACCCGAGCGACGCGATCAAGGGCTGCCCCTCCGCCACACGGTCGCTCTCTTTACCGCTTACGAGAAAATGAATAAGCTCTACATTGGCAACGTGAGCGAACAGGCGAGCGCGCTCGACTTGGAAAGTGTCTTCGAGCAGTGGAAGATCCCCTTCAGCGCACCCTTTCTCGTCAAAAGTGGGTACGCGTTCGTGGACTGCCCCGACGAAAAGGTAGCGATGAGGGCCATTGACACCCTTTCAGGTGAGAGTTCCGTCCGTGCGCTTTCCCCCACGCAACCCGTGACCATTAAAGAGATTCGGGGTTTAGTTGACCACCTAGACGCACAAACGGGAAATAACTGCGTTAAAGTTGGCGTTTTGCTGAGATGTCAAACGTTGCACTGATGCGGGGTCAGCGGATGCACACAGCGTTCATTTAAAGGAGGAAAATGCGTCGTTTTTAAACGTGGATCGCTTTCTGGAAGTTCAATGTTGCGCGTCGTGTATCGCCCGGCGAACTTTGTTACAATGTATCAAATTGAAAATTTGAATCCATTTGAAAATTTGAATCACTTTGATTGTATCCGTTTGAAAATTTGTATCACTTTGTCGTTATAATTACGATGGAACGCCAGGTGGTCGGCTCGGATTGGTGGCTTGTAGGCCTCCGACTTGTCACCTTGTCTCAACACCGGTGCTCTTTTGTTTTTTGGGATGACCGCAAACTGCAGATTTCTACATTCGCGTTGGGGACGCACGTTCCCCTGTGCTCGTTTTCGGGATTTCGGGGAGATGCCTCGGTTCTCGTGGATGAGGCCTGCACGCAAGCGTGGGGGCAAATTTGCCTTCCATGTTTAACCTTTGGGAATTTGAGTTCCCCTCTCTCTTAATGTGTGCATCGTGAATATATTCTTTATTTTGCAAGCACTTAAAACATTGTGTTAACTCGTGGGATCTGATTAGAATGCAATTTGTGTTTTCCAGGGAAAGTGGAACTCCACGGAAAAGTCTTGGAAGTGGAGCACTCTGTCCCTAAACGTCAAAGGTAAGCTTCCTTACATTTTGCTATTTCAGAAAATATTTTTTTTTGGATTCTTTAAAAATTAGTTTTTTCTCTTTAATGGTTTTATATTGTGTTGACGTGATTAATGCTTCAATTGGGTTGTGAGCGTACATTTGTATGAAGGAGAAGTGTGAGATCCTGATGGATCCTCCATCCTATGTATGTTTTTTTGAACCCAAGGCCCCGCTTCACAAAGTTCACCTGGCCTCCATAATGAAGGGAACGAAGCATGAAGTCAAAGCGTCCGTACGTTGCACATGAACGCGCCTCTCTGGAGCCATTCTTGCAGTGGCGTCCATTTAAGAAGGAACTACTATTCTGTCTGTTCCGCCCCCTCTTTCCCTTTCTCGAGATGGACTCCACAGCACGCGTGGATTGGAAGGGTCGAGGTCTTGTGCGGGTTCACAGGAACCCTGAACCCTAGTCGTGGTCAAAGCCACGGGGCAGAGAGGATTTGATGGACTGTGTTACTGTCACTGGGACAGTTGCTATTGTTTAAATTAATATTCAATTAATTAAAGAAAGCATCATAGTGTTTGTTTTGTGACGTCTTTGTTAAGTGGTGGAATTACATTTTAAATGGTGCATTTTCGTCTCGACTTCCTACACATTTTTTAAATTTACATTATTTAATTGTATTTCATAATGGTTAAAATGGTTGCTTGTCTTCAATCTTAAGGCCTTGGCAGATGATGTTTTAATTAAGTTGACATTTGTAGATTTGTTTTTGTGCACGATGCGTAATCCCCAAGTTGAATTTGGGGGAGTAAACGGCGGCCTTTTACCTAATTTTCTGTGCTGTACATGTGCCTCTCATGCAGATAGGAAGGGGTCAGAGGTTGCGTATGTAAAGTTGGTTCGAACTGAGCCAATGAGAGCCAAGAGTGGTGAAATGCATGCTGGGAGCGATCTTGCATTCTATCATATGAGCCTCATGCTGTGATAGGCCCTGCCCATCTTAAACACACACACATGGATCCATAGAAGTTCAAATGTCTCTCTTTAGCCTCACTGAGGGCGTCCATGTGAATGTTCCAGTGCTGGGATTAATGCTATGGAACAGTTTTCTCTTGTGTGGTCGCAGTAGCAGGGTGTGTGCGAAGTTGTATTTACACCACATGTTAAATCATGCATCAATTTAGGCCTTTTGTTAACCTTCACGTTCACCTCTGTTAACATCATAAATATTTTCTGCTCATGCATGTTTGTCATTTTTGTTATGCAGCTTTTTGAAATCTTCCTCGTGTATATAAACATGGCGGTTGTCAGACCGTTCTTTAAGCAGTGTTGCGTAAGGGGAGTGTGCGTAGAGAGCCCATTTGTAAGTTTGGTTCCGCAAGCTGTTTTCCGTCCATGTCTACCTTTACCTCGATTGCTAGCTTTGCCGCTTTCGCTCTGAGCTTTCATTGTATGTATGTGTGCATACGGATGTCTTGAAAAGGGGCCCCAACTGGAAAAGTGTGTGTGTGCGAAAGGGTCTTCGGCGAGCTAATACTCTGGTTACAAAAATATGTGGTTTCCTTTAGATTTGAAAGCATTAATTTAGTTTGTAATTATGTTGGTTGATTGATTTTAAATAATAAATCCGGAATGCAGAAATTAGATTACAAGCTGTGGAAATAATAGGTGCAGGAAAGTAATGTTTACGTGTTTTGTTTTCATACAATAATTTTACTGCATTCTTGATTTTTAAAGACACGTATGGGCAACACATGTGTACCTAGCATTGAAATGCAGTGCTTTTGTTAATTGGAAAACCAAGATCTACAAATCAGAACCATGTAGAAAATTAAATGAATAGTTAAAAATAGAATTTTCCATTTACACACCTTTGAATTCTTTCAGATGTGTATCATTTTCTTTTAGATAAACACAGAGAAAGATAGTTGGAAGAATGCTAGGAATCACACAATTCTTGCAGTTGTAGTAGACTTTTTAAAAAAATACTTTTTTTGTTGTTGTCCCACTTTCTGCAAAATATATATTTGTCCCGCTATGTAAGTCAGTAGGTTTGGTTACAAACATTCTTCCGAATGTATTTTTCTTTGTTTAGCCAAACAGTGTAAACAGATTTGAAACAACACAAATGTCAGTAAATAATAAAATTTTATTTTGGGGTGAACCAATCCTTCAAGTCATATTTTTACATTAGCATGTTGTCTTTTCTGCTCACAAATATATAATGTATGAAAAGGTATGCAGAATATTATATAGGCAGGTTTATTTAGGGCTGTGTAAATTTTCTCGCTGTGCGTTGTGGTGCTTTCAGGAATGTTTTAGTGGGAGCTTTAAGTGCTCCCACCAAACTTCAAACACTTTGGTATATGTTCATACATGCATAAATGCAGAGAAAGTTATGTTGCATGTCTGTTAATTTTTTTTTTTAAATGAATGAAGATGCACTGAACTTATGTTACATCACAACCAAACCTCACCCCTTATCTATTCTGTAGGCTAGCTTGTTACCATAGTGACCAGACCCCACCCCCTGGGGCAAAGAGAGTTTCTGTTACCCTGAAATGGGGCACCGGCACCCCACCCCCGTCCTAACCACACATGCATGCACTCCCTTTTGCTCCTATAGCCTAATCTGCTGTAGGAGAACATTCCATATTGCATTTCCATTGGAATGCAGAGACCGGCTGGAAAAGCACACATGCACTACCAAATTCCTCCAAAGAAATGGGAAGTTTTTAATTTGTGCAGCGGGGTCGTAATACAACTTTGGTTTTAGCAAAAGTCAAATGTAAAGATTTTTTGATATAAAATGCATTGGTTTAAATTTCAAGACGTCTTAAAGTTAAATCTTCCACCACACGTGCACCTCGGCCCCATCCCTTGCAGGGAATTTCCCATTTTATGGTTACGCGTGCATATCTACTCATACAGATTTTTACAATTTTAAATTCTCTAAATCCACTAAAACATTTGACAGAATGTATATGTATATATATTTGGTAATTATATCAGTGCTTTTTAGTGATTGCTGGCTTCTCGTGTTCTATTAGATCCCTCTCAGCCCATCATTTGAAAAGGGTCAAGTCCTTGTTTGTCTTTAAATAAACAATTTCATAATTTTCTCTACGGGAACTCCTCTATGTTTAAAATTTGCATAAGCAACTACCTGGAGTGTTTTGCTTTACTAGTTATAGTTTACAAAATCAGATCTGGATTCCCGGGCCTTGAGACAAACGCTTACATGTGGCCCAGCGTTCAGAGGAAAACATGTCCAGGGACTGTGAACATCACCAGAAATCACACAGAGATGTTGAATGCAAGTTCTTCATACAGTCTGAATCTCGAGACGGATGAGTTCACAACGCTCTTTTCATGAGTCTTAGATTTCCCTTAAAGCACGGGCACTGCATTTCATTTCCAGGCCTTACTCTATAGCGTGTGTAGTATTGTAAAGCTGAGGTGTGGAATGCATTTTAGATGTGCTAATTTATTTCAACATGCATGTCTAGGCAAAACCAAAAAATTTGATCAAATTCAGAGAACTGTCAACATTTTGTGGTCGTATAAATGGAACCAACAAGCCTTTTTATGCACCAAACATAGATGCATTGACATGCATTTCCTTCTTTATAGTGTAGGTACGTTGAAGGCATTTGGTGACAGTTTGAGTTCCTTTACGTCAGGAAATTGTTGCAACAAAATCTTGCTTAAAGGAGTTTGGGCTATGTAGATGACAATAGATGGATGCTTTGTTGACGTTTGTACAATTTGTACTGTCTGAGAAATGAGCATCAAGATGTAAAATAACTTACTTTTTATACATTTATAGTTTCGAATGGTAGTTTTGCAATAAGTGTTTTGCAAAATCTGTTTAACATATACAATTTAAACACCCTGGATGGATTTGTTAGACTTCAATGAAAATGCAATGCACTTTATAATCCAGAATTTTGAGAGATGCTACAAAGCACATACAAAGAACTGAGGGTGCAGTCTTGTGCCAAGCATTGAGTGTGCATTAACAAAGTAATTCACTACCAGTCACCTATGGATGCCTTATTATTGTGTGTACATGTGTGGTGCATGTCAAGCTTTTTCAGGTAGAGCCATGTTTGCGTTCCAATGTCCTCTGTACATTTTGTTCTTGTCAGTGTTAGTATGTAAATATACAAGTATACAGTATGTGAACTTTGGAGTTGTAAAGCGGCTGCTATAGATGTTGCGTACAGATTTGTGAAATGCTGACGTGTAAAGGGGAGTGTGTCCAGCTTGCTGGAAAGCAACTATTATGAAAAAAATAATATTGCACTTATTTATAGATTTAAGTTTTTTTGGCTACAACATGCTATATTTCACCTTTTTATATTCAAAGCACTAGTTACCTGTAGCTGTGTAGACATATAATGACATGTCTGAGTTCTTGAAAATTACAGGTAATTCCTTAACCGGAGCTCTGTCCTCGAATACTTGGTTTATAAAGGGAGGTTACTTATTTTTTATTTACCGGCAAATACATTTTAAAGCCATCCAAAACCATGAATTTTGAATAAATGGAATGACATTATGTAGACAACAAGCTCGTCCCTAATTTAAAAGGCCTATAAATTGATCCTTCATTTATCCATTCGATCTACAAGTCAGTATTTAAGAAAACAAGGCTCCTGGCAAAATGCCAGACATCATGTTGTCTTGTCTAGTCTGTTTTATCTGTTTATTAGTGATATCAGTCTCGCATCTAGAACCGAGCACAGTTGGGAATGGCCGTGTACATGCACAAACTGAAGGTTTGCATTTGTTGCAGTTTTGATGCATTATCCTGCAACCTGTTTTGGTGATAGCCACCATGTGACAGATTTTACTTCATTCAGTTGAATGGTTATTTATTGATGTTAACACCTGCCCATGTAGGCAAATAAGCCCAATGTATGATTTTGTGTTAGTGATCAATAACTTCGATTTCTAAACTCCATATTGGAACTGAGAGGCCGATGTTGCCTTGTCAGACACATGGGTGGCATTAGTGGATTGGTTTGGGTTACGTACCTTGTCTGGGAATACAACAAATCCCAGGTTTGTGTTTTGTCCAGTTGATGAACTCCTGCATGCCTTTTGGTAGTTCTAGCCTTGTTGCTTTGGTTTAATGTTTACCTATTGTTTGCTTGTATTACCACTTAATGGTTCCTAATCTGAAAACCCACACATGCCAAATGCATTAATGTAAATTCGGTGATCAGACTTTTTGGGGGGTACATAAACACTCCTTTAGTCATTCACCTGTCATATCAAATCTCTATGGTTTTATTTCTTCTTCAAGAAACATAAGATATTTAGAAGAATGTTGGTAATGGGCACCATTCACTTGCATGTGTTTTGTTTCCATACAATAGAAGTTACTGGGTGCCACTGCTGTTGTACCAACTTTTTTTCTGTAGAAAGTCACACTGGTTTAAAATGACAAAGTGTTCTGGTCATTCATTGCTTATTGTTGGCGAGCATTCACAAATGCTATTAAAAGAAATTAATAAAAAAGTGCATAATTAATTATATCTGTCAATGTACATGTAACAGTATTACACTAAAGATATTAAAAGCAGTCTTTTAATTCCAATTTACACCATCTTATAAAATAAATGAATTGTATCTATATATCTATGGAATATAATTAATATAAATGTGGTATATAATATTATGTAATTAATTTTGAAATTATTTGTAATTGACTTGCTCATAGATGGATTTCTCTTATTTATAACATTTTTGTCTTTGCAGGTGTTGCAAGCTGCAGATCAGAAATATTCCACCTCACATGCAGTGGGAAGTAAGTGCTTTTCTTTTTTAAATGCGTAAAGAGCTTGCGCAAGGTTTACAATATTGAAAAAAGGTTGTGATTTGTCGGCTCATAACCGCACATTGCCAACTTTGGTATTTGAACCACCAACCTCCTGGATGGTGATTTGACATCTGCATGAGTAAAATAAATTTTTAGTGTTCTTAAGCAGTTGCCCAGCACATTTATTAAATGCGGACATTTAGGAAGCAGCCGGCATTTAGGTTTCGTGTCTGATCAGAATTCTGAGCTCAATGAAGCCTCATCACGTGATCCAGTAGAACGAAAAGCGCTGACTTGTGGCTTTAAAAAAGATGCAGTAACGTGGATACAACGTGGATGTCATGTTCTGTATTCTTTTCTCTTGTTTTTAGACTTCCTAATTTGTCTTGTGTATATTAGTCAAGATCTCCAGTCTTGATTAGATCATAACGTTCCAATCAGAATGCCACTTATGCTTTATTAGCCCACCACCATTACGTAAGATGTTGTTGAGCTTCACTTGTGAAATGAGAATTGCTCTCAGGTGTGGCACACGGCTCAGTGTCTCTTCAACTCCACGTGTATGCTGAAGATTCCACCAACCGGAACTAGCCGGAAATGTGTCGGGTTCATGCTCATTTGGTGATTCCTAAGTTCTTGAAGAGACCCTTGCAGTCATCCACCAAAGTGCCACATTGATATGATTGGATTCAGATTCAATAGTACGTTGTGCTCCGGTGTTGTTTTACCTCCACTGCTTTAGTTCATTCAAAAATATAAAAATCTGTCATCACCAGCCTGCATGTCATTCGAAACCCGCATGACTTTCCTCTGCCGAGTACCAAGGGATTCCAATCCACAGGGTCTTTTCAGTGCTTACTGTTCCCCATAATAGCTGTTGTCAGTTATGGCGTTGTATAGTAGACTGCTCACACAAGCCATTGATCTGCTTTATATCGCAGATTAACTTGTGTAGTTTAGCGTTTAAAACTCTCTTGTATAATATTGAAATCCTCCAAGACCCTTGCATATGTAGGAATTTTATGATGATCATAAAACATTTGACCGAAGCTTGGAAATCTCTGGTTAAAGAAAATGAAAGACTTACGAAAGACTTACGGGGGCCAATGCTTAACTTGCAAGAGACTCCAAGAAAACTTTGAATGTCAAAGGAGTCATGATGTATATTTATAATTCATAAAATCATATAAATGATCAAGAAATGTTAGCATAATAACCAGTATTATACATTTTAAACTTTTTAACAGCTTATTTATTTTATGTAGACATTTATAGTCTTAGTTTTCAGTTATTAATGAAAATTCAAGAGACCCTTTGGATAAAAGCGTCTGCTAAATGCTTAAATGAAATCAAATGTAAAATGTAAATTATCCTCCTCCCAGTGCAAGAAAACAAGAGTTGCAATGATGTCATCAATTGTTGAACAGTTTAATTCATGTTCGTCAACTTGAGATTTTAACATTTGAAGTCAAGATTTTTTAGAACCTATAGCACATCCAAAAAATATAATTATCAAAGTTGTTAGGCTAAATGACTTAATAAATTGGCTGCATAAACAATAAATAGCACTTTTGTAAATACACTTCTGTAGATGTAAAAAGCACTTTTGTAAATACACTTCTGTGAATTTCTCCTTTAAAAGTAAATGTTGTAGAATGCTAGGAAACATTTGTAGAATTTTGTACATGCACATAGAGTGAACGGCACATGTTTCCGTCGGAGATTTCCACTGCAGAATTCTTAAGTATTTATGATTTAAAGAATTATTTCGTCACGGCTTTGTGATGGTTATCTTTTGTAAAGCATTGATGACATGCAAGCAAAATAATAAAAGAAAGATCTTACTTAATAATAGTATTTTTTCAAATGAAACGCTCTAATACTTTACACTTGCCTTAATAACTATCTGAATGCTTTTTTTTTTTAGATAAGGTTAAACACTAAAAAGTGCAATCTCCTCTTTTTATTCACCAAAAATGAACCCCTTCTTTTTATTAAAATTACATCTTTTGTTTCTCCTAAATACACTTCTAGACGCTGATGTCATGCTCCGAAAATGTCAAGTACCTACTCGAGCAAAGATTTATTTAATCCCTCCCACCTTTTTAATTGCATTTGTGTAACTTGGCATTTATTTTTAGTGTAGATAAATTTTTTGTTTGTATTGCTTTTTAATTAGTGTGAGCACATCTTGAGGCTTTCACGTATGTTTGAGATCTCTGAGTCTGTTATCTGTAATGGCGTAGCTTCGGGATTTGCGTTTTCTGTGTGATCAGGCTCGGCCAAGCTCAGCGAGGGCCCGATTTTAACCGTCTGCCCCTTCTGGCTGCAGGCCTATTCTGTGTGGACGCACAGAATGTGTAGATCAACTCTTCCCCCCTTCCCCTCACTTCATGGTGTCCAAAATCCAACCACACCCCCTTCCTCTTTCACCCGATTAAAGAAACCCTGCTCTCATTGGCTTGTAGACAAAGACAGATGGGTTCCATAGCCAATGGCATCGGATGCCCAGTGGCTGCTGGGAATTCCATAGTAATGCATGCGCCAACCAATAGGAAAACGTGGGGAGTAAAGGGAAGTGGTGGGGGGTTGGATGTGGTGAGCTTAGTATGCGTGACGTATGGAGAGATTGTGTATTTGAACGTGGGTTGAAGAAAACCAAGAGGCGTTCAATGGCTGCATGGTTCCTTCACCGAGCGTGTGCCGGAAACGCTCAACTCTCTTATTTAAATTAGTTGAATTGCAAATTATCTTGTGTTTTGTTTCTGGCATCGTGTTAAGAAATTTAAACAAATGAACCAATATGTTTCCAAAAATAAGCAATGCTTGCTTCAATAATGACCCTCGGTCCGGCCTCAGCATGAAAACTGCCAATTTTGCGTTTTTATTCAGAAACTTGGCAAAGGGTTTTTGGTTTTATTTCATTTTCGTTTCATGAGGTTTAAATACCTCAACCACACGTCTTTATCTTTCATCGTTGATGTTCACCGCAATCCAAAAGTTTACTTTGCTTGTTGTCACCAACAGGTTCTGGATGGGTTGTTAGCTCAGTACGGCACAGTTGAAAGCTGCGAACAAGGTAGGCAGCTATCATTTAAAAAAGTCATTCTCCTCGCTTTGGCTCATTGTTATTTCTTCAGTCAACACAGAGACAGAGACCGCCGTTGTAAACGTGCGATACGCCGCCAAGGACCAAGCCAGAGAGTGAGTACCATCTGCCTCCGACCCGGCCCACTCGGTCACCCCCCAGCGTCTCCCTGTCCCCATGTCTAGCAGTGAAATGCGAAACTGTTAATTCTGCATGCTTTGCTATTGGGGGTTTATTCATCAATTATAATAACTCATTCAGTGCCACCTACTGTTTGATTAGAAGAACTGCAGCGCAGTCATGGGAGTTGAGGAAGCCCCTGGCACTGAATGGAAGGACCAGCATAAAAGAATCTTCGCCGATTGTTTGCACACAATAGGAGTTCCTGTTAGCATCCTCTAGCGGGTGTCGGTGAAAGATTTGGTGGGCTCAAAGGGGTTTCCGGCATTCCAGCACATTAAAGCGTTGTGCTATTAAACCCCTATCAGTTTCGCTTAATTTTAACATGTCTGTCAGGGAGAATCTGCATTCTTGCCCCTTGTATAGAAGGCTGGGAATAGTTGTTTGGGTATTTAAATTGTATTGACTTTGAATTGAATTAAGACTTCATGAATTATATTCAGAATTTAGTGTACTATACATTCAGATAACTCTTCAAAGAATAGTTCGCCCTAAAATTTATATTCAGTCATCATTTACTCGCCATCTTCTCATTTTAAAACGATATGGTTTTTTTGCAAAACACAAAAGATATTTTCATATTCGGTAACAAAAAACATTCGTCCTGTTTACATCTATTGTATACAAGACAATAGGGACCAATGGTTTTGTTTACCAACATTTAAAAAAAAATCTTTTGTGTTCTGCAGAATTAAGAAACCCAAACTCAGGTTGGAAATTACGAGGGTGAGTAAATAACAAAATTTTCATTTTGGGGTGAACCATTGCTTTAAGGCTGAGTTCGGGAATGTTCCTTCCATCTACTGTGGCATTTGTTTGACAAATTTAATTCATAAAAAAGTAGCTTCAAACGACTGTAAGTTAAGTTTCCCATCTCTCTGTACCTTTTTCAGAGCAATGGACAGGTTGAACGGCTTTCTCATGGAGAACTACGCTCTAAAGGTTTCCTATATCCCAGATGAGAACGCTGCAGCCGACCCTCCCGCCCTGGGCAACAGAAGAGGCTTTAACCAACGCGGCCTGCCTCGCCAAGGTTCCCCCAATCTAGGCGCAAGACCCAAATTGCAGTCGGACGTGCCTTTGCGCATACTGGTGCCCACACAGTTTGTTGGAGCTATTATTGGAAAAGAAGGTGCCACCATCCGCAATATAACAAAGCAAACCCATTCAAAGTAAGAATACTTTCAGTGCTTGGTTCTAAACAATTCACACTTTTTGTAATCAAACTTTCAATATATTTTAAAGCATTTGTACAATTTGGTTTACAAAACCTCTAGTTCTTTAAAGAACTTTGTCCATATGACTGGTTTCGTATCCACGTATGTGCACGCAGGATTGATATACATCGCAAGGAAAATGCCGGAGCGGCAGAAAAGCCCATCACCGTTCACTCCACACCAGAGGGCTGCAGCTCGGCATGTCGAAGCATCATGGAGATCATGCAGAAGGAGGCCATCGACACCAAGATGTGCGAGGACACGCAAGCACTGTACGTCACCCACTCTTTCTTCCCCATCCATCATACTGTTATGCAGTATTTGTTCATACACGCATCATCACTGCATGCTATCTTTTATACACAGCACTGAAGAAATTCCCCTGAAGATCCTGGCTCATAATAACTTTGTGGGTCGTCTGATTGGGAAAGAAGGACGTAACTTGAAGAAAATCGAGCAGGATACTGACACAAAGATCACAATCTCACCGTAAGGAACATTTTGTTTGCGTTGGTATGTTGGCGTGTTCGATGCTTAAAATCGCAACATGAAGAGAAAAATGCACCAAAAGACACATAGTTTTGAGTGACTTAAAGGAATATTTCACTCCAAACGAATATACTGTCATTAGCTCTCCGTTGTAATTTCATATTCTTCTGCAAACGAAAGATATTTGCTAAACGCTGGTATCCAAAAACTGTTGGTCCACGTTTACTTTTATTCTATGGACACACAAAACCATATTCACCAAATCAATTGAGACCAATATTTTTGGTTATCAACATTCTTCCGAATATCTTCTTTTGCGTTTTGCCTTAGTTACAAACAAAGTCATTTGAAATGACAAGAGGTTGAACTATTCCTTTAAACCTCCATCTTGATTCTTTTTTTATTTATTAATTTCGAAAGCAAAACCTTGGCAGTCCGCTTGTTGTATTGCAAATAAAGCATTCCCTCAGTAAAATACATCTCTCTCATCATTCATGTGCCCAAGGATTTCAAAGCCCTGATGTACTTAACCAACAGGTTGAACATTTGTTTGGCATTCAATTAAATACAGCAATGTAAAAAAAAACACAAAAAATTGTGACATCCATCTATTTTCTTTCGTTCCCACTCTCCGTTCTCAGGCTGCAGGATCTGACTCTGTATAACCCAGAGAGAACCATTACTGTTAAGGGCACATTAGAGGCTTGTGCGAAAGCTGAGGAGGAAGTCATGAAGAAAATCCGTGAGTCGTACGAGAACGATGTTGCCGCCATGCATGTGAGTTTCAATCATTGAAATGTTTGAGTCTCACAAAGATTTGGCTTGATCTACAGAATCTACTTCACGTTCTTTAAAAAAGTTATCATCCACAAATGAGAAACTGCATTTGTTTATTAAATTCACAATCCTTTACTCTGATTTCTTACATGTAAAATCATTTTCTGTCTAATGATGGAATTTTCAAATGTTTAAATGGATTTCTCTGAAAAATTGATTTAAAAGAACTTAAATCTGTGTCTCTTGTGTTCCTCCAGCTTCAGTCTAACTTGATTCCTGGGCTAAATCTGAACGCTTTGGGTATTTTCCCCGGTGCAGCAGGCGGCGGGATGTCGTCCCCCGTAGTCTCAGGACCTCCAGCTGCGGCTCAAGCTGGCTATCAATCATTTGGGGTAACAATTACATTAATGTTTGTTTATCTGTTTTCCTACAAATAATAATACAATGACAAAATTCTTAAAAGAATAAGGTTACGGACTGAAAATGATAATGCTGATAGCAAATCACGTTTTCAACGTTAACTATTGGGCATTCAAACAAAAGCACAAATCTTTCGTGAGGTCGCAGCTTCACGTGTTAAGTTCTTCCACACAGGAACAAACACAGCCAAGAGGACAAAAGGTGCAAAATAAAACCATCACAAAATATAAACGGAGAGTCTACAGTGTGTGTACCTGAGAGAGAAAGAGAGAATGTGTTAATGTGTATGTTTCTCCCGTAGTGCAGCGTGTTTGGGGCTGAGGTGCCATTTTGGGCCTCCACGCTCTCCTCCAGCAGCAGCCCAGCCTTGTCTGTAAGTTTCTTTTCCCACCATGCACTGCATGGCTTGGCTGCTCGCTCCTGGATTGGCTGAGGAGACAAATGTTGGCGCCCTGATTAGTCGCTGCCGGGGGAGCTTGACTCCGCCCCCCCACTAACAGAGTTGCAGAAACGCTGTTTAACACTCAATATGATGTGTGGGTTGTTAAAGGGCGGGCGATGTATGTTGATGGTCAGGTGTATGGGGAAGGGCAAGAATAACATGAACTAACACTTCAAACTGGAACTAAATGTAAAGATGTGTGTGCGTTTGCTTATTATTTACCTCTTGCGAAATTTGCTATGAAACCTGTCTTGATTTAAACTGGGTTTGGATATAAATGTTTATACAATTCTGGACATGACTGCAAAATTGCCTATTTTATAACACTTAAAGTCATCTTTAGTCATTGAGCATTTTTGGCAATGTAATGTAACCGTATGAAAAATGAAAAAAGCCTTATTCTATTTTGTATTTCATGAAGACATTTTAAGGAGTGTAGAACATTAGCCTTTGACTTTAAGAAATATCATAGGTACTTCATGATATAATCCTGCTGACACAAAATGAAGGTTTGTGGTCAAAGTCGATTCGTGGTTTAGTTGTATCCTGAGAAGTGTTTCCTTCCACTTGAAGCAGGTTTATTTTATATCGAATGTCTGACAGTAACTGTAAATATTTGTGTCAGCAGGCCCAGATGGAGTCGGAAACGGTGCATCTTTTTATTCCTGCTCTGGCAGTCGGTGCTATTATCGGCAAGCAGGGCCAGCACATCAAACAGCTCAGCCGCTTTGCTGGTGCGTCAATCAAAGTAAGTGCTGGGCGAAAGCGGCTCAAGTGGGTTTGTCGACCGCCCACCTTTAATATGTAAGTGTAGAACATAGTTACATTTGTCTTATGTAGTGCAAAAAGATTAAACATTAGTATATAAAATCTTGGTGTTTATTTTTTACTATGAAATAAAATGGTGTAAAATCTTTGTTTCCATTTTAAAGATTGCCCCAGCTGACGGAATTGACGCCAAGCTAAGAATGGTTATCATTACTGGGCCACCAGAGGCACAGTTCAAGGTAAGACCTTTTAGCCGAACAGATTTTGGCATATGAAGTGGCTTATATGTAACTCCTTTGAAATGTTGTCCTCAGGCTCAGGGACGAATCTTTGGAAAGTTAAAAGAAGAGAACTTCTTCGGACCGAAAGAGGAGGTTAAACTAGAGGCTCACATAAAAGTGCCATCGTTTGCTGCTGGCCGTGTCATTGGCAAAGGTGGCAAAACGGTAAATTTCTATCTTCCCAAGTCACCAACCGGGTATGCAGATCAGCATCTCCCGCATGTCATGTTCATACGTCTGTATTTTCTTAGGTTAATGAACTACAGAACCTGACCAGTGCAGAGGTGGTTGTCCCACGGGATCAGACCCCTGATGAAAATGACCAAGTAGTGGTGAAAATCACAGGTCACTTCTATGCAAGCCAGGTGAGAATTTTAGTTCTAGAGGTGGGTTGTGGAAATTAGAAGTCTTTATTTTTTGACCCCATGATCTTTTTTTCACAGCTGGCCCAGCGAAAGATCCAGGAGATTATCTCTCAGGTGAGGCGGCAACAGCAGCCGAAGGCCTCGGCCACAGGTCCACCAGTCGCCCGGAGGAAATAGAGCCACTACGTTTTTTCAGAGACTTACTGGATATGGGACTCGCCCATCTCAAGGGTCAGGGAATGTCCTTATAACCACGTCCACTTTAACACCCATTCCTTCTAAAGGTTTAGTGACATCCTTCACACCCTTTCCCCGAATCAAAAAACATAAGAAATTCACAAGAAATTTGCCTCTCAGCCTATGGTTGCGCAGTTCTCAATTGAGAGTTTTTCGAAATTTCAGTTCATTTGAGACTTTTTTGTTAGCGTTAGATATTTCATGCCTATTTTGGAAGGAAGGAATGGGTTAATGTGGTGAGGTTTGAGGTCTTTGGCTTGAGATGGGTAAGGATTAATGTTTGAAGTATGAAGTCCTGGTATCCAGAGTGGCTTTTTATAAATTCTGATGCATTTTATAGATGAATAGATTATATATATATACATATATGAAATTATGAAAGAAGGTGGAACAACACTGCCACTTAAAACTGAGGGAAGTGTTGATTGGTGTTGGCGAGGAAATAGTTAATATGCATTTTACTGATCTACCTCAGGCTAGAGTACCTCAGAAAAAAGAAAATGATATATGAAAAAAACGTTCTGTTCTTTTTTTATTTTGCTTTGTGGTATTTTGTATACTTTATAAAGCTAATAGTTCTTGAACATTTTTATTTTTTTAAGAAAATGTAAAATTTCGTCTGTAGCCAGCAAACGAAGCCTAAACTCTGCTTTGGTTGTGCACAATCAATATAATTTTACCGCATATGTGCGCACGATAGCGAAGAGCAGAGTTCAGGCTTTTTTGCTAGCTACGGATAGGAGAACGAAAAGAAAAGCGCCTCAGTGTCGCTGAAGAGCCACCATCCTCTGAACGTCGTCGAAGTTATGAGAAATTCAAGGCCGATCGTACAAACCGCATCCGTGCCGTCTACCATTTTGGCAGCATCACCTTCATTTCATGACAATTCAGTTAGAGTTGGATGCAAGCAGTAGAGGTCGGGGATGATCAACGCTCTTTGACACCCATAATCCTTAGCGCGACAAGTTGTCTATCATATTAAATATAAAGGCCATCCCGATTGAGGTTAGTTTTTCTTTTCCCGTGCTCATCTCTTTTCGTTTCAAAGTTTTGCGTTCCCTTTGGTCTCGGGCCGAGCTCCCACGCCGGCTTGCAAAAAACAGTCGATGCATGTCAGGGGTCGGGGATCTACACTGTTTCGATGCTTTTGCGTTCATAGCTTTGGGTTACAATAGTCGAGGGCGCGTCTCAGGCTAACAAGCAGTAACATAGATAGACGCGTAAACCGTTTCATTACTATATTTTTGTTTATCATTCAAAGTGGAAAATACAAAAAAAACGATATTAAAAAATGAACATTAGCAAGAATAAAAATTAGTAAAAGAAACTGAAAAAAACAATATTCCTATGTTTTCATGTCGAATGTAAATATGATTTGATTGTGGTAAAATTGAGTGCATCCAAGCTTCCACACTAGTAAGACCGCTGTCTACCTCAGCTGAGGTAAAGGTGGGTGGAGGCAGTCCTGCAACCTCACCCTACACCTCCAGCGCGCGCAGCGATATCTCAAGTCCCTCGCCAACGCTTCCACACTGGGTATGCGCGTTGCGCCTTTATCGCTGACCGGAGGGGCACAAGTAATCGTTTTTGTTTTTCTTTCCACACTTCTCTTACACCGTTATTGATCTACCTCTTATTAGAAAAAAGTATTTAAATTAGAGGCATATTGCTATTTGTTAGAATCTATAGGGTCATGGTCCACCTGCCCCTTTCCTCACAGAAAAGTATTTTTTAAAAATCATGTTTGGGTTAGACTTTGAAGATGAGTGAGAATTATTTCATTTTTTGCCTGCAATTTATTCTCTGCTTACTGGTTTGATAAACCTCACATTATCGCTCTTTTCTTTCCGCTTCTTGGATTGGTGGTATGAGTTTCTTGTATTGGACTTCATTTCTTGCATTGGTATTGTATTAAGGGTCAAAGTGTTTAATTTCCGATCTGATTAATGGCTAGAAAGAGTTTGTTGTCAAGGGCCTGCTTTATTTCTTGCTTATGAAAAATTGAACAATGAAGTCTTTGTTTTTTTACACTTCATGTCTTATGGATGCTACAGTTTGTTTGCGTTTGTTTTTCGTTTTTGACTGATCCAATTTCATTTCATGGCTGTGTAGTGTGGTGAGTCATGTTTCAGTGGGAATGTGATGTGGAATTCCGGGAAGTGGAGTTGTTCCCGAAAAAGTGGTTCGATTTCAGCATGATAAGCAACATCCCCCTCCGACCGTGCTTGTGCGCCCTCACACACCTCCACTTGTCAAATGCCTCTGATACAAAGAAAATAATTAAAAGTCAAGTTGGCTCCAAGCAACCGTTGTTTGTGGTTCCTTTTGGATTTTGGATTTTTCCTCTTTATAACCAGCAAAAGTGGTTTAGACGTTTATTAGAGTATAATGTCCAGCACTAATGCATTACACTTTATGAACGATACAAAATAACTCATTATTGAAAACCCCATATATTTGTTTTAGACCTCATCCATAATACAGTTTTCTGTTACTCTCTTTAATCCATTCTTTGATCTCCTATAAAACACATGCTGAAGTTCCAACAAGTAAAAACACGTCCATGTCTGAAACTTGCCTAAAGTTTCTACGACTACTTTCTATCCTTTTGCTTAGTTGGTTAATATCAAATCTTACAGAGATTTACCTATAAATAATCAAAACGGTTTGATGTTATAAAGTAACATTGTGCAAAATTGCTTGTGCAAAATTGCAAACTGCATGACATCACTGCTGTTATTTAATTGCTTATAAATGTTAATTTGTGTAAAGCTAGTGACTACATTAGATACTCAAATGCATATTTTCTTGTGTTTGGTCAGTTAGTAATTTAGTAATCATTAAGGTTTTTCTGAAACTTAATCTAAATTCATGTATCCCAATCTTACCATAAAAACTAAATATTGCATGCACAGTGACAAACGTCAAAGCATTATTGTGCTAAATCAGTGTAACTCGATCTAAAGTGGCTTCTCTGTCAATAATCTGCTTCTTTCCTCGTTGCCTGGAAATAAAGCAGATCTCAGTTTGCTTAAACTCCAGCTTTCCACACCAGAGTTTCTCTCTGCATCATTGAACATGAAGCGTCTGATTGGACGATACACCTTATATCTCCTGTAAGACAAATGACAGATGACATATTTTGTTCCACAATGCAAATTGTGTTTGAAAAACAACTTAATGCACTGTAAAAATATTAAATGTGGCTTAGTAAATATCACAGAAATAAAAAAAAAATTCTGTCGAAGATACAAAATTAATAAAAAATCCAACAGTAAATTTCTTTACATTTAAATAATTTAATTAATTATAGTAATATATTGAAATAATTTAACAAATTTATGTTTGTCATATACACCTTAAATTTTGGGTGACTTCTAATAGAAATATGTTAAACAGTTTATTTTCAAATCTTTAAAAATGTCTTCAATTGCTTCAAATGTAAGTAAAAATTCAGTATGGTACTCACTTATATATCATAATGGCAATGAAAGCAAAGATGGAAATAAGCACAGCACTGGAAGACAGAACTACCTCAGCAGCATGGAAAGATTTAGGAGTGCCTTAAAAGATAAAAAAAGAAAATTATACAAAAAATTCTGAATAAATAAGTTATGATTATTTATAAACTTTAACATAAACATATCTTTTCCAACACTATCCCTGATGTTTAATACTTAAAAGTCCTTAGACACACACAGACTTACTGTCAATGCTTTTGCCAACAGTTACCGAAGTGGTAGCAAGTGCCAGGCCGCCGGGAAGTCCCAAAGTGATGTTGACACAATATGTGCCCGGCGTTTGAAAGATGCGTGTCAAACTAATCTTGCAACCTTCACCCGAGGGTGACGCATCCTCGCACAGAATATTATCAATGTGTTTACAGGTGGAGTCAGCCACGATGGTACAAGCCACTGAGGGAACACTGAGGAAGAGAAGCATGATACAAAATGAAATAGATTACATGTTTGTCTAGGATGGATTATTATTTATTATCCATATAAATCCGATTTTAAGTAATCGCAACATCAGAATCAAAAAGCCTACAATGGGAATCTCAACTAGGAATCTCTAATTCAGAAAACTTAAGTCATCTATCCATTTTTTTGCAGATCTATTAATTGTACAAAGTTGAACAAAATTTAGTTGAACAAAAAGTTTAAAATCTCATTCCAGCAATCACACCTCCCAGTGCAAGTCACAACGAAGTTGACCGAGGTGTTGGTGACTTCATCTGATGACACATTTAAAATCTTATTGGGCAGCTCACTGTATAGTGCTTGAGAAGGTTCTGTAAAGCACACACAAAAAACAACACAAATAAGATTCTGATACCTCATTATCCACCTTTGTGATTTTGTCAAGAAACATAAATCTTCCTTACCAATAATGATGATTTCCTCCTCAAAGTATCCATACATGTATCTGAAACAGTCTAAATCTTTGGAGTGTTTGTGTCTGATCATGGAAGGGGAAATGGGCTGGCTACGGGTTGGGCCCGTTTCAGGAGTTTCTGTTATGCCAGACGTCACTTCTGTTTGGAATGATTCTGTTGTTGGGATGGCACTTGTATGAACTCGAGGTGTGGTAGCTGGCGAAGGGCTGGTTACGATAGGTACTAAACAAGAGTTAACATGGTGATTAATGTAAAATAATGTCAGTTTAAGACATTGTCCATCAATACACAATTGGATTAACATACCCTTGGTGGTACTCATTTTACTGGTGAATTCATGAGTTGTAGGTGGTGGTGGTGTGGGCCTTGCTGTCAATGTAAAAAAGTGCTTCAGTTGAGAAAATATTGCAGATTTCAAAGTTAGCATTACTTTTTAGAAATAACTGATTGCTAGAGCTATTGTTATATAAGTAAATGTGTACCTGTGGTACGAGCCTGTGTAAAATGCATAGCCGTGGGAGTTGGTGGTATGCAGGGAATGCGAAAAGCTGCTTCTACAAGGAGCTTGACCGTCAAATTTCCAAGCTTGTTGTACGGATGGGTGGCAACATTGCTGTGGGTGACCAGTTGGTTGCCATCCCGAAAGTCCCAGATAAAATCTACCGCATCAGCTGTCTTCAAGTAGTTACTTGGGTCATGGATCTGGACTTTGAATAAAACATCTAATCCTCTGATAAAGATGTTTTTCTCTGGTGTTTTTAGTGCTGCTTTCTGTGAAATGTTTACTGAGAGTGGAATCTTATCTGTGAGAGAAAATACAAATGAGAAACCCAAAAGGTTTGTGTGTAAAGATACATAGAGAGAGCGGGACTAACTGACGGACCTGTTATGAAGTATACTGTACTGTCAGTTGAAAGTGGGGTGTACTTTCTGCGTTCACGTTTGCGATACACCATCACCTCCATCACACCAGCTCCAAAAGTCATGTTAGTGGTGTTCAGAGTGAGATGAGAAGAGGAGCCATCACATGTCTCAAAATATTGACCTATGATAGACACCAAGCGGAAGTGTGATCATGCACACTCATGATACTATATGAATAACTGGATGTTAGCAAGTTTTACCCATTGTGTGCCATACATAGACATAACTTCTATGTCTCCAGTCACTGGTCTGAGGAAAAGGCTTTCCATCAGGGAAAACATTACATCTCTTCAAATCTGTACACTTCCCAAAGCCATAGTCATCCAACCATCCAACAGACCCTGAGCGCACCTGTCCATTTGCTTCAAAGGTCAAGGGTTAAAAAAGGCAATAAAACTGTCATCAAAATCAATATCATCTATATCATAAATCATAAAGAATAGCCAAATTATTAAAAAAAATGAATATATTCAAATGTTTTTTTTTTGCAGTCCCTACATTCAAAATTGAATGCTTTGTGTTTTCTCATATATAATTAACATTTTACTTTAACATATTTAATAAATGTATAAAATAATTCAAACTTACAAATGTTTTACCACATCCAATAAGTGTGCCATTTCAATAACTACTACCTATATCAAAACGTTGCATGGTGATGGAAACGCTTTATAAAGAGAAGAGAGCAGACTGTAGCACAAGCACCTGATGCCTCCATCATTGCGTCATCACAGTGGTCGTCATACAGCAGGTTGACGTCATCGTCCTCTTTCGGACACGGTGGGAACTCCAGCGCTGCAGTGAAGGAGACACAAGAGCCGTTCATCGCAGGACTGTCACTTGTAAGACGAACTCGAGGGGTTTTACCTGCAAATATAGCACGAGGAGTGTGAATTTATCCCTTGTGCATGTATATATATATATATATATGTATGTATGTATATATATATATATATATATATATATGTATATATATATATATATATATATATGTATATATATATATATATATATATATGTATATATATATATATATATATATATATATATATATATATATATATCATATACATATATGTATATAGATATAGATATATAGATATAAATATATATATATATAGATATAGATATATAGATATATAGATATATATGATTATATATATAGGACTGGTACCACGTCTGCGCATCAGCTCTTGTTTGAAGGGGGGATAGAGGAAATCATCCCATGGTTTGGTGTCTGGTTCCCATCCTGGGATCGGATATGGAATGGGGGGCTTGTGTTTGTGAGGAAACATGTCACCATAAGCTGCAATATTAATGCAAAGAAATAAAAGTGACACAACAAAATTAGACATCTTGTGTTTAAGAAATGAATGATTGAAATGTGCTCTTATGTGTGACTGTATAGACACATTTTACAAAGTACAGAGAAAGTCAAATGTTACTGATTAAATGTGATATAAATACATTCTAATAACTATGCAAAGTATTAAGAAACGAAATGTCTTAAATGCTTCTGCACCCCTTGTTAAAAATCCAATGGGTCTTTATAAGAAATTTGTTTCTGATTCTAATTAGAATTTTTTTAGAACCATTCCTACAGGATTTTTATTAGATATTTGTACTGGATTCTAATAAGAATTTCATTGTTTTATATATATATAAATGAACATATATTCCCCATATATATTTTAAGTATTATCCAATAGGATTTTAAGATATAAATAGGATCATTTATATGATATATTGACAAGGGACCCTTCTCTAATTTGTGTGTTGTGGATAAAAACTAAAATGCAAAAACATATTTCAAAGTAATGAGTATAAAACCTTGTTTTTATTATTCTTTACAATAAATGTGTACTACAAATAAGCAGTATGGGTAATAAATACAATTAACACATTAAAATAGATATGACAGATAAATACAGGCAGACATCAAATTTCACATCTGTAGTTGGGAACGTGCGCCTATGACGCACCAAAGATACTCCAACAATTTACCAAAATAGTCCTTTTAAAGGTAAAGTTTATCAACTAAAGTTCAATATTTCGTTTATTTAAGTTACCATTAATACAGTATAACGTGTTCTAAGAAAAATGTAACCACTTGGAGTATTTTCTTTGACCTGAATCCATGACACAAATTAGTTTCATGAGATTGAAAAGTTGATGTTGAGTTTAAGATTATTGCATTTTATTTCTAAAGTCATCTTGACTTTTTATCCATAGGCAAGAGATCTTCTTATTATATGAAACGAAAATTGTTTAATAAACTATTATAAAGTCATTCCTGAATATTACCAATAGGTAAAAACATATGTCCATACTCACTTTTTTTGCTGTCTGTTATAGGAATGAACAATGCCCATGTCAGCACAAATATAATTTCTAAATGCACCATGTTACCTTTTTCTCTCTATCTATTTCTCTCTCTAAAGTCCAGTTCCCTGCAGATCCAAACCACTGTGTTCTGAACCAGTTCAACTTTCCCCTTCGTTTGCATTCACTGTAATTGAATAGAACAAACATGTGATGTGTCTGTAAGTAGAAGCATCTGATTTTTAATAAGATGACACATGGACCAACCAGGAGGATCTTGTGCCATATTTCACAACACTTTCTCTTCTTGTTGTCTTTAAACTAACTTTTCACATACTTGTGATGTATTTCAGACTGCTATTGAACATGTTTATTCTGGTAGATGTAGAACTTTAAAATTTTAAATAGTTTTTTAGAAAAACAAATCAATAATTAGAGATAAAACTACATCCTTGTTTTGTTTCTAACCTTTTCATTTAGTTCTGATAGTTCTGGTCATTAACAGATATTACACCTTCTAGTATCATAATGAACTTAATGGAGATTAATTCAAATGTGCACAAGATCTAACATTGTTTGTGACATTTATAGAATACAAACTTTCTTTATTTTATGGATTTCTTTTAATTTATTTGTGTCATTTAAAATGTCAATTTAATTGTGGCATATTAATAAATCAAACAACAACACTTCCAGTTTATAACAAAATATGCACATCATTGTGCAATCTTTTCTTTCAAAACTCCTGAATTTATTTATTTAAGTGTTCCCAAACATTTACATTTCTGGATGTTACAACACAAAGTATCATATGTATAACTCTATTCATAAAGTTATTTCTATTTTATGATTTTGGCCCAGATCTGGAGACAGGCATGTGATCAATGTAATGTAATTACTTCAGTTTGTGAGCTTGTAATGTAATCACAATGTCGTGACTTTCTTCTGACTTTCAAGTGACAAGACTTACATCCTGTTTGGTAAAACTGTCAAAATATCACAAATGTTACACAAAACAAATGTTATTTGCAACATTTAATACGAAATGTGTGGTGCTTTAATTACTGGACAAGAATACATCTTTACAATTATTTAACGATGTTCATTTTGGCCACCAGAGGCTGCTGTTGCTCCTTTACAAAACACCTAGTTGAGGTTTAATTGTTTTTACAACACAACATGTAAAGTTTTTACTCACTTATCAATCATTTTTCACATTTTAGAAAAACAATACAATCTATAAATTATGAAATAAATAAAGAGATCTACAGGAATGAACACCAAATATGTATATAAATTTGCATGGAATTTAAAATGACACTTTATTCTGCAGCCTTATTTGCTGTTCTTTCTTCAATATTCAGTCAGAATCATTCATTTCAAAAGCATTGTATAAATAAAATCAATTTGTTTCAAATCTGTATGAATCCCTTTTTGATAAGATATTTTGAAGAATGTCTGCAACTTACAATATCTGGGGCACCATTGAGTATGGTAGTAAAATTAAAATGGTAGTCAAAGGTGCTCCAAAAGTTTCCAAAACTCTACAAAATATTGTAAAACTGTTAATCAGTCTTAATCAAATGTCCAAAAGTTGTTAATAACATATAATTTTTTTTTCACATTTTAGAATAACGAAAATCAGTAAACTATTAAATAAAAAGAGAACTACAGGAATTGATACCTACAAATATAATACAGAAAATAAATAAATAAAAATATAAAACATGATATGTTTGATCCACTTCAGTGTTTTAGCCTTTTGACTAGAATTTGCATGGAATTTAAAATGAGACTTTATTCTGGGATCTTATTGGCTGTTCTATCTTCACTATTCAGTCCCAATCATTCATTTCAAAATTTCTTTTATCAAATAAAATTTTTGTCATGACAAATATGCATGTTTGCTAAATTACATCATTATCTATTAAACTTATTTTAGACATTCAAGCACACACCCATAGATTATATTTTTGTCTATTAATCTAATTTCAGACATTCAAGCCTACAGATGACAACTTTTTTTTCAAACAATGAGAAATTTTTACAAACTTTTCACCAAATTGTTTAGGTAGTGTGTTGAAATCTATAGGTGCCATGTTATCTATTTGATCTTATTGATATAATCATAAAGAACAAACATATGAAGAATAATGATTTTAAGTGAATCATTCATGATGGTTTGTGTAAAGGATGCAAATAAAATAGACTGAAAATAAATTATTTCAGTGAATCAGTCAATACTCTGTATAACTGCATTATTGTAATATATTGTAAAACAATGCATACAATCTCTACTTTTATTAATTGAAAGTCGAGGAAATTATTTCTGAATTAAAGACGCCAGGGTGCAGCTGCTCGAGTGTCCGCCTGGTGGCGGTAGAGCAACTAATCATCCTCCACAAACACAGACGAAGAAGAAGAAGGTGTCTCTGAGGTTAGTGATTTCCCTTGCATAACAACAGACGATAAATGATAACAACAGTCATGTTTTGTCATATTTAGTATTTTATAGTAAGGCATTCTCAAGGTTTTTGTTAAAATTGGTGAGTAATAAAGCAAAAACACAACTATAAACCTGCTGTGTGTGCTTGTCATGTATGTTAGCTGTCATTTATTATCTCTAATGTTATGACTTATCTTCTGTCCAAAGTAACATGTTCTCTATTCTTTGACAGATATTGGACAAGTGAAGAATATCATATCTGATCATGAGTGTGTCGTGTTTTCTGAAAACTTGGATGAGAAGAAGTTTCACTTGTGAATCAGTCCTGTCCAGACCAGCAGTTTTGTGTTCATGTCAAGGGATCAACATAAGGTCCCATCTTGAGTTTTATCTCATTGATTTAAAGACTAAATACTTGATCATGTGTTTGCGGTGATGTTTGGATCCACTGTTGCTGTCTGGTGTTCTTAAACTTGTGTTAACTTCTGCAGAAAGATGTCATCTAGGAGACAGACTGACCATCTAGAGAGGACTGCAAGTATTTACAGACAAATGGTGGGTCTTTATTTTTTATATCTTTATATTTTATATCTTTACACAAGTGTGTCGTCACTGAAATTAGGAAATGGAACCCCAGTGGGTGAAAGTTCACACACTTGTGTTGTAGGTTATGTGTCATGTGATCTTTGGGAGACTTCTAGCTAACTTCAAGCTGTCATCTCATTTATTATCTGAAAGATTATCTGAAGTATTATTTGAGAAAAAATCTGTTATGAATTACTCACCGTCAAGTTTTTTCATGCCTGCGTAAATTCATTTTGATAATCACAAAGTGGCACGGTGGTTCGTGGCCTGGTGGTTTCGAGTCTTGATTCGTGGTCCGGAGGTTGCTGGTTAGAGACTCGGAACCAGCGGGGATACCACGACTGAGGTGAGTCTCTTGAGCAAGGCACTGTCCACCCCACTGCTCTCCGGGCGCCCACTGGTGTGTGTTCACTGTGTGTGTGTGTTCACTTACTGTGTGTGTACACTGGGATGGGATAAATGCAGAGCATACTTGGCAACACGTAACATCACTTCACTACACTACGGTGTGTGCCATGACCTTCACCTTAACAAAGATATTTGGAAGAATGTCTGGAACTGATATTACTGGGGCACCATCGGCTACTGCAGTCAAATTAAAATGGTAGTCAAAGGAGTTCGAGAAATTCCAGAAATGTAAAAAATTATAATATGTTAATCAGTGTTAAACTCATTCTTCCAAATATCTTTCTTTCCTGTTACACTAAACAAAGACATTATTGCAGGTTTGAATACTTTAGGCTGAGTAATTCATGTCAGATTTTTTGAATATGCAAACATTTATTTAAAATATAATGTTTCTTTCATATTGCCACATACACTACATTTTAAAGAACAGGGGCGGGAATTTTACCATTCTTACAATATATGGATAGTTTGATATTGTGTGTTGTTGTGTGTCCAGGAACTTTTCTCTGCACGTGTTGCTGATATTGTGAATGAATCAGATACAGTCAAGAGACTGAGATTGGAGGTGTCACATCCCGACTTCAGCTTCCGTGCTGGACAATGGTAAGAACTAAGTCTCAATGAAATATTCTTTTATTTTATTTTTATAATGTATTTAAAAATACATTTTAAACCTATATAGTTAGTCCATATATCGATTTCTATGTATTTGTCTTGATAAATAATGCTTTTTAATTGTTCAAAATAGAACAAAGTTGTGTGTTGACACCTTCCTTTATTTCACCTTTCTAAATACTTTGATATAATATAATGTAAACATATAATAACATTAGTAAAAGTTTTTCATTTAAAATTACCCAAGAATATGTTAGTGAGAATGTCATTTTGTAAAACCTCCAGGAGATGGTGCTTTCCTCAGACGGTGGTCACTTTGAGAATGTTTATTGTTCAGCAAACGTATAGTATAATTAATGTAAAAGCTTACGTCAGTTTCTCCTCACACTTTCTTTCTCTCACTCGACTCCTGCCGTGTTGCGTTTGTCGAGTTTCGCGAGGTGAAAAAGTCAGGCGATGATTTATGCAGATGTATGCGCAGAAACTCCTCCAGACCATATGATGTTGTGTTACAGCTACAGAACATGAGCAGCTTGAGTCACAGAGAGTGGGTGTGAGTGTGTGTGCCCAGGGCCAACATATGTGTTCGTTTCTTAGTCCTGTTCTGCATACACTTGTGGCATCTCTAAAGCCAATGTGTTCTTTTTAGTTTGTTGAAATATGGTCAACTTACGCATTTTGTACTCGGTGTGGGAAGAAACTGTTGTTTGTCTAAACTTTTGTTATATACCTAATGCCTTTGATTTGTTGGTTAAAAGTGTACTTTGACAACCTTGTGTAGGTAGTTTCAGCGTAATGCATTTGGAAAACATCATCTGAATACATTGAAATATATTTGCATTCTTTGTCAAAGGGTGGATTTCTTCATCCCAGGTGTGGATACGGTTGGCGGCTTCTCCATTTGCTCTAGTCCCGGCCTTCTCCAAAGAGAGGGAATCATCGAGCTGGCTGTGAAATACACACGTCACCCTCCAGCACACTGGATTCATACACAAGTGAGTTTGACCATCTTTTACCTTTGTAAGGCCATGTTCTCAGACAAAACTGTTTTAAGCATATTTCTCTGCCTTAGTGCTCAGTTGACTCTGAAGTAGCTGTGAGAGTTGGAGGTAATTTCTACTTCGACCCTAGACCCTCTGATACTGTCCATGACCTGCTGCTAGTGGCCGGTGGTGTTGGAATCAATCCTCTGTACTCCATCCTGTTGCACACGGCTGATCTGCTCCGACACTCTTCTAATGGTCATACGTACAGACCGGGTCGCACACATCTTTGCTATAGTGCTAAAAACACCAAGGAACTTCTCTTTAAGGTATTCATTGCATTTAAAGGGATAGTTTTCACATAATGGAAAATACTGTGATAGATTACACATTCTTTATATATTAGGAATGTCCTGATCAGGTTTTTTTGCCCTCAAGTCTGAGTCATTCAATTTTGAGTATCTAACGATACCGAAACCTGATGCGATTCTTCTATAATACATAAAAATAGAATAAAGAAGATCCGGGAAAGCATTTTAAATCAAGTTCTACTTGCTCCACAAGCATAAGAAGCTCTTTAGTTGGGTTGCCTGAGTAAACTAGCTGTAATATATCGGGTGTTTGTTTTTGAGGTGTTGAGTCAGGTTTGTAGAAATAAATGTTGCCTTTTCCTTCCCACCTCTTACAATCACAAGTTTGCATATCTCACAGTTTGCTACGGTTTGCTATTAGAAACTTTATAATATCTATAGACCGCAGACATATTCCCACTTTCCGCTTCAAGCTGCTTCCATGTTTTACTTTGTCGGCATTTAACCAATAGCGTCTCTGCAATAAAGGTTGTCATGGCGCACACCTTCCTGCTACTCTGTGTGTCGAGATCTAACTCCGTGCAACTGCATAACTATAGATGTGAAAATAAAAATAATCAGAATATACATACATATACTCTCAAGTCGTGATTGTGAGAAAACCTTCGACTCCGTTCGAGTCTGAAACCACGTGATCGGTCCCGGTTTCGGTTCTCGTGATCGGATCTGGACATCCCTACTATATGTTTTAAACCAGTATTATTTCTTGGTATAGTTAATCACACATATATATATTGCGATGAATATTTGTAACAGTTCAACAGACCCCATTGACTACCATAGGAGAGAAAATTTGTAGTTAAAAGTACCCCAGAATCCTTTGCTGTCCTACATTCTTCAAAATATCTAATTTTGTGTTAAACAAAAAATTACTTTCTGTGTTAGTCAAAAAAAAAAATACTATGATAGTCAGTGTGTTCCAAGAAATGTTTGGTAACTAGTATTTTTCCAAATGTCTTTTCTTGAGTGTATCAGAACAAATACATTTATACATTTGAAACTTAAGAGTCAATAAAGGATATGACACTTAAAAAAATCTATTTAATCTGTTTATCATGTGATTTGCTCTATTTTAGAACACCATCACTGACATCTGTCAAGAGCTCCCAGAGAAAATCACCTGCAATTTTCATGTTACTCAGCAGACCACTGACATAGAGCAGAACATTCAACCCTACACCATCAGTGAGTCTATACATCTGTAGTACCTGTAAGCTTTGGATACCACACGGTATAATATGTCTGATGATTGTTTTTGTTGCATTTCTAGGTGGAAGGATATCAGATGAGGTTCTACGGTCTCACGTAGACCCAAAGTGTACGCTGTGTTATCTTTGCGGTCCTCCTCCCATGATACAGAAATTAAGTGCAGACCTGCAGAGGCTCGGGGTATCGGAGGACAAAATCCTTTTCGAGAAATGGTGGTAACCCTGTCCTTTCATTGCCCGAACTCGGATGGATGGCTGAATTTGTCTGTGCATTATGGAAACAGAATGTATCTGTAATGGAGCAGTAATGCATTAGAATTAATGCAACGCACATCAGACGTTTTGTCTGCATTTTCCTAGACTTTGTAACTGATTTCCATATCATCCACATTTAAACAGCAAATCTTTGGACCCTATGCATTCCTGATGTGAGGTTACAGAGTCCTCTGTACTTGAACTGTTCGTGTTTTACCTCATTTTAGTAATGAACTCACCGATTGACTGGAACCAGTGCTGAAATGCTTTACATTACAGTTCATTAGCTGGTTAACTCACCGTAGAAGTCATGTTTTGATGGTAACTGTATTGTACACATATATTACACTATGTTTCTTTTAAAGAGATCTGTGTAGAATCATATACGTTGCTTGCAATTATATTTAAATATGCATAATTATTTATTAAGTTTTAATATTGAGAACAATTTCACCCTTTAAGCCATAGTTCACCCAAAAGGAAAATCTTTTCATGTATTCATTTTCTGTTGTAAAATGTCATTTATGTCAACCTTATCATTTATGACTTACTTCATTCTGCAGAATGCAAGAGAAGATATTTCAAAGAATGATGGGCAAACTGCGGTTCCCATTATTGTGTATAGTTTGGAAACCAGTGATAGTGAAGTTATCGCTGTTGTTTTGCTATAAGCATTCTTCAAAACATCTTCTCTGAATTTGAAGTTTGAGGTTGAGTAAAGGATGGCATGTTTTTTGTTTATGGGTGAACTATCACTTTAAGGTGTTTAAAATGGATATCAAGAGTACTAGAAACTGTGGATGTAAAGCATGTGCCTTTAATTTTCATTAGAAAGCCATTATTGATCATATTTATTTACAACTTAAACTGTTATTTTACAAAGTCTAATTTCAATTACAGCTGTCCATACTGTGCATTAAAATAAAAAAGCTCATGGATTTTCTTTGTAGTAGATTGCACTGACAAAAACAAACATACTGTAAATGGAAATATATCTTTTAACAAAATGAGTTGACATCACAGATTCACAAAGGTACAAGTTAAAGAGAAACCAGGTCACGTTCAGAAAGGTCAGAGCATTTCAAAGATTTGCTCAAATCACACATCTCTCAGTAATTCACAATTCTTCATGTACGTGATTCACCTTTGAAGATGAGCCTTTACAACCCAAATTACTAAAAGTGACTCAAAATACCCCTTCGAAATCTTATGGGACAATTATTCTGTCAGCAGAGGTACATGCGCGGACCACAGCCTGTGAAGACTGCGTTCTGCCTGAATAAACATGAACATATTGTAATGGTTCAATATGCATAAATGAATCCTGTCAGCAGACTCCAGAGAATAGTGCTCTTTCCGTTCCTTGCGGCCTTCTATCTTTTAGTTTAACACATGAAATCACGCTCTTCAATTCCTGATTTGTTGAATTTGGGATTTTAATGCTGTCCTTATTTGCATATGGAATGTTATTCTTCTGCGTGTGGTACTTCTGCATCTTTGCTGGTTGATCTCTCCTCTCTGGGTTTTTTAAACATTGTCCATTTTTCTTCTTGGTTGTCTCATGCCCTCTTCCAGGGATTGTTTGTTCTCTCTCCATCTTTTCCATTTCTCTCTCGATTGTCGCCAGCGGAGCCATCTCCCTCTCGGGAGTTTTCTTGCCGTTTAAGTTTCTCTTGTTTTGACCTCTGAGGGACAGTTTCTGAAAAACACATAGACTGTCAAACGCTTTTGAAGATTTTCTCATTTGGGAATTGACATTTCACGCAGCCTCTGGAGCTAATTTTAGCAAAATCTTTCTTTTCCTGGGCATAAATAAACTTTGCGCTTGTCTGTGCCGTGTATACACACCGTCAGTTCTCTCCTCTTGCGAGGCAATGTGGGTCTCTGGAGGAAGAGGATCTGTTTTGTGGCCAGACTTCCATCACTAAGGCAGAAAAGTCAAATCGCGTCAGGGGTATAAAACACCAAACAGCTAAATTACAAAAGCAAACTATATTTATCTTTCCATATTATCAAGAAGTCTTTAAATAAGTCTATTCAATATTGAGCACCCCTTGGCATTTTCCAAAGCTCTTGTAACTTAAGCTAACACAATGGTCTTGACTCAGGGATGAGGCCTTAAGATGGAAATTGGACCTTTTGGTTTTCACAACAGGAGTGGGAAGCACGCACATCAGTCTCCACCCGTACGGAGCCAGAGACTGAAGCAGAGGAATGTAGTCTGTCTTAACAGCAACACCCTGCAGGACAGAAGCATTATTTTAACATCATATTTAATAATTTTCCTAATATCCTATTGAGAATTGTGTCAACACTGTATGAAAGTACAGACAGGAAGGTAATTCATAAGCAGAGAGGTGTAAAATGACACGCAAATGACAGAATAATTCACTGAGTTCGGTTGACTCACATCGATCACAGTCCACTGCTCCACGACAATGGCGTCGTACGCTGTGGTTGCCGTGACATCACCGGGGGCACTTTGAAAGATGAAAACACTCTCCACAGTAAATGAAGATGCTGAAAGAGAGGAAAACATTGGGAACAGTGTTGAGTCTGAAGAATGTCTGCATTTGCAAAGAAGTCTAAAAATAGATACCTTTAGATGCCTGTATACTTTTTAGGAAATGTCACTATTTATGCAGTTCAAAACATGTGTATAGTGTTCATGACTCTTGCTGGCAAAAAATGGTATTTTGAGAAATTCATTCTAAAAGAAGTCTAAAATAGATATATATTAGGTGTCTGTAAATTGTTAAGGGATAGTCATAAACCAATTCCCTCATGTGGTTCAAAATATAAACCTATAAACCTCTTTCTTCTGTACAACTCAAAAGAAGATATTTTGAGAAATATCTTGGTCGTTCGTTCTTAAGATGTCTATATATTTTTTTAAGTGATTGTTCACTTAAATATCAATTACGTAATCTTTCATACGCCCTCCTGTGGTATAAAACATAAATGTATGATGTATATGACTCATTAATTGAATTTAAAAGAAAATATTTCTAGAAAAGCCTCAGTGGTTTATTCTAAAAGAATAAAAATTCTCATCATTTCTACGCTCTCAATAATTAAATCTCTCATTCTTACGACTTCATGTACAATGTATATGACTCTTCTGAAACTCAGAAGAAGATACTTTGAAAAATGTCTCTGGGGTTTTGTGTCCATAAGCTGGAAATCAATAGCAGCCAATGTTACCAATGATTTTCAAAATATCATTTCTATTCTGCAGAAAAAAAAATCATACAGGTTTGGAATAACAAATGGCTTTTATCTTAATTACCCCCATCAGCCCCCAGGTGAAAGTAGCCATCGATAAGCTGGGCACCACTTCTGAAGTGCTGGGTCATGTGATCCAGCCAGTGGGAGTCCACTGAGCTAACAAGCCCCGCCTCTCTTTGCACCTGCAGCGGGACCCTCAGAGAGAAGAACTTTGGGGATCCTGATAGAAACATTGTGTGGTTGTAGAGAGCAAAGACCTGCACCCCTACACATAATCAAACAAAGGTTGCCTGAATATGACATTTTTCACTATATGAATATAAAAATTGTGTTATAATAAAAAATATAAGGTGTGTATATGTAGTATATTTTAAACACTTTAATCAACAAGAGAGACATTACTTGTCATAAACTGATTTAATATTCATGTGTAAATGTGCATTTTGTTCTTCTGCATTTTTTGTTTTTCTGTATTTGTACACACTGTGCACTCACGATTCAGCATCTGGGTGGTTCCAGTGCACTTGCTGTGACCTCTGACCTGCTCTCTATGGTCTGCTTGCTGGTTTTCCTCCAAATCACAGTGATCCAGCACAGACTCGGTTTTAATACCCCGGGCCTGATGCGTCCCCGCTGAACGAGAGCTTATCGTAGACTCCGCTTGATTCTTTAAATCTTCATCTTGAATATTTTCGTGTTTATAAAGATACCCACGGTTCTCAGTAAAGGGATTTCTATGATTCCATCCCCCAACATCTTGAATTTGAAGGTTCTGGTTGATAAAGTCTTGGTGTTCAAGCCTTTGGTTTGGGAAATCGAGATCAAACTTTGTCAGATTCTGGTTTTGAATATCCTCATTTGCATTTTCCTCCTGTTGTCGCCCGCGTGCCGTGCTGATGGTCAGAGGTCTACGATGCACAGAACATGGACTGGAGTGTAGGGAGGAAAGTTCATCCGCCTCCCAGTGACCAAGAAAATACGGACCACCACCAGGCTGTGGCAAAAATCCAACAAAGAGGTCCCCCTGATCAGCCAGATCCTGCACCTGCGGAAATAAAAAATGGAAGATTCATGAATAACACAGATCACGACACCTTGTCCAATTACAGCAGCATTCAAGTGAACAATCAAAGTTGACATTGAAAGCAAATGGAATTTCTACAGTGGAGAAAAGGTGCCATCAAGCAGACGCCTTGAACAGGATTGTCTTTGTGACAGTAAACGTTAATGAAAACCATATTTTTATTTGGCACACACATATGCACGTGTAAATCATAAGTAAATGTCAAACAGTTCAAACACACACACACACACGCACACAAACATACAAACTCACTCAAACAACGCTTATCTCCAGATAAATGCAATTACTGAAAAGGCGACAGAGTGACTAATAGAACAGTGATTGAATGCCGGGTGAGCGGTCTGTCAGCTTATGTGTTCTGATTTGCAAGGTGTAATGTTAAAGCGAGAAGGAAATGTGCCATTTTTATGGAATGACGACGTTCAGTATGTCATTTAGGTTCACACTTTTGCTTAAAGAGAAATCACCTACTGGCATTTGGATCCCACTAACAACCATTAACCCCAAAATTTCTACTGTTTAATGCTAAATAAGATATTTTGAAGAATGCAGGGTAGCAAAATGTTCTGGGGTAATTTTGTCTACCATTGTCACACATACTGTGATAGGGTCCAGGAAGTGTTTGGTTAGAAGCATTAATCCAAAAATTGTTCTTTGTGTTAAACCACATAAAAAAACATATAGGTTTGGAACAACTGGAAAGTGAATCACTCAGATTTTAATTTCAGGTGAACTATCCCTTTAATATAAGGAGCAAAATCCAAGAGAAATATCTTGGATCCATTTATGCAAAACGACAGACCTTTTTCACATAGCCCTGTATAACGTTTGGGTCTGGATCCTGGTGACCTAAGTAACACACGTCCGTCGCCAGATGAGGTCCAACCCAGTTCAGCACACTGCGGTCAGAACTGCTTTAAAACACATAAGAAAAGGTTAAGGGCGATCTTAAATGAAACTTGCTTCTGATTGGAACCATGTTAGGTTGGTAACAATAGGTGGAAAAACATACCAGATATGTATGTTTACCTGTGTGTTTCTCTGATGAGCACGGCCCGGTGTAACTGTTTCTGCAGGTTAGCGCTGACAGGGCCGCCGGAATGAACGAATGGATGGACGGCAGCCAGAATGAATCCCTCTTGATACAACTCACACACCTGCACCGGAAGCTCTCTCACCGATGACAGACACAGAACTGAAGACACTGCAACCTCTGAAGAGAGAGAGAGAGACAGAGGATCAACACTTGAATAAAGAACAATCTGATACAGCCATTTATAGTTGTATTTTGTGTACATGTGTAGCATCTCATGTGTGACTTTCTTTCTTCTGGAAGAAGATATTTTGAACAATATTGGTAACTGAACAAGTGGGCAATGTAAATGGGTATTGCTGTTGTTCGATTACCGGCATTCATCAAAATATTTTTCTTTTGGCTTTTGGAGCAGTAAATAATTATTTTTTGCATTTTTTGTTTAAACTAACTTACATTATATACCAAAGGTCTGTAGATCACAGAACAATGAGAACCAGAAAAAAATCTTACAGTTAAAGTGTTAGTTCACTCAAACTGAAAATTTAAAAATTCTCTGGATATTTTCAGAAGTATTGGCTTTGTGCCGTTACAATGAAAGTGTCCATAATTTGGTAAGAAAATTCTTCAAAATATCTTCTTTTGAGTTTTGCAGAAGAAAGTTTTGAATGACATGAGAATGTGAAAATCATAAGACAATTTTGATCACTAAATCTATCACTTAAAATAAGACATATATTCAAGTTTTTGGTTCTTAACCTGGGATTTCATTATTTTAAATGCAAATCACTATCCAGACATTTGACAGCTGTCAACTAACTGAGCCCATATTAAATATTACACCTATAAGGGTCAAAATTACACCAAGTGTCTGTTTTCATGCGACCATATTTGCATTAGACCCTAGTCAACCCTCCCCCGATATAAAATGGGAAGTGCGTGAAGAAAACCATGAAGAGAAGATAATGAAAAGATGATGAGAAAAAAGGTGCGAATCATTTCATTCACAGTCATTTCTGATGCACAACGTGCATACACACATAAGGGCACACGCACACACTTTAGATATAAATTTCTGTATGATTTACCCCAGTTCTAAACCATCCATATTTTAAACACTTAATTATCTTTATATTTTTAAATAAAACATTTACTTTGATTTAAAAGCTACCCTGATGTGAATCACAAATACTGGTATAACTACCACACACAAACATAACGTTTGCAATAGTGCAGAAATTCATTTTATTTTCAAGTGGCTTTGTGGAATTAGCAATTAAAACACTATTCAGAAATCAGTACTAAAGTCATAATAAAGTGCAGAGGTGACTTATAATCTACAGCCCTTGACTGCAATCACGTTTAAGAGGTGTGAGAAAACTTAAAGTCTGTACTTGCTTCCTTTCTGAGGGGTTAAATGGCGTCACCACAATCTACGCTCACATTCATTGAATAAATGCATATTAAATATACATGAAAAGATAAATAATTAATAAAATGAGTTTTTTTAGGTCATTATTATATTGCAGTTATTAATGCACATATTTATCCACATTGTCGTACAGAGCATTCAAGATATATATTTTATCAACTGCGTTGCCGGGGAATCATACCCATGACCTTGCAATGCCAGAGCTACTTTCCGGGAAATAGACTGTGAATTTCACTTCAAATGTAGAGACACTAAAACGCAAACCAAATAACACAATCTGTTTGCAATCATCAGGTAGTTGGAAATTGCGGAAACGACCTAGAATTTATGATGTCCATTAACTCAACTGTTTTAACCAAAACATGATGGGAAAAGCCTGGGGACACGGCTTCATTTTTACAAGAGAGAATGAGAAAGAAAACAGTGTTTGTGTACCAACACCCCAGCACACATATTAAACATCTCCATCCTCCTGAAAGGCCAAATATATGATGTGTCCTCCATTAAAAAGGCATAATTTACCCAGCCAGGGGTTTTGGTACACAATTATTGGGAGGCGAGAGGTTAAACAAAGCAGACCTGTAAACATTCTTAAGTTTAGGTGCAAACCATGAAAAATCATGAGAAATCAGTGCTTTCATTGGCATATCAGTTTCAGTTGTGTGCCATTATAAAATATGAGTTTACATTTCTACACATTCTTTTTTAAATTAATTTGTAATAATCCAGTGAGCATTTTATCATGCAGTGGATGTGAGGAGACTTTTCACAGTAAGGGAGCTTTACAGGTAGGTGTGAGCGTCTTGAAGACATTAAAATGGTTTTCAGTATTTTGTCTGTTGAAGATTTTCTCTCTTTTAATCATGTAATAATAGATTAATTAAATGATGACACCAGATCTCTGTGTGGAGCACTGGGTATGGTCAAACATCTATTGCATCAAAAAATCTTCCTGCATTTAACAATAATGGTATAATGAATGTCTTGAAATGTAAACCCATGTTTTACACTCCTTTAAATGATATAAATGACTGACATTTATTGGGGTGAAACTGCTGAAACCCTTGAGACTTTTGCACAATCCTCGTTATTGTATTTAATTAAATTCATTGTAGCATCCACAAAGTACCCGATGAAATCCAGCGTCTGCATTGTTTATCTCGCATCTTTTTTCACAAACATTCTCCAATTTCATTTGAAAATCTTCACACACAAAACAATGAGACAGTCACAGATATAAACATATTGTGTGGGTTTGTACTATTGCAGCTTGCAATATTGACTATTGTTTTGCAAGCCAGGAGATCACTGTTTCAAAATAAGTCCACTCACTCTATCCATTTGTTTTATGGCTCTGTCAAGATAGTAGCACTCTTTATTTTTTTAGGAACTTTATTTACTGATTACAATAAAATTGTAATATGTAAGGTATAATGACTGACAAAACTAATAGTGTAAATGTTTCTTTACTAAGTATGTTATATATTACATGGCAACACAGATAGCGGTCAGAGCCCCAGCCTCGCTGACCTATCAGAGGTCCGTTATCAACCTCTAAATATTGATATCACATAAATATTTAAGTGATTGTTTATGATTCATAAGTAAGAGGGATGTACGGCTGTGATGCGGGGGCCCAGGGGGTCTTTTCTTATTTTATTCGTAATAACCCGACAGTGAGTGGAATTATATTATTTATGGGGACTGAGTTAAATTAAAACAAGATTTTAGCCATAAATCCGGTTCAATCTCTCTTCCCCCGCCCCCTCTCTCTCACACATGCACAAACAAATAAATTGCAGATCTTAAAAATAAGCCCCTCCATCTCCAAGATCAGATAATCCGTAAAGGATGGCTGGCGTTTTGTCTTTCTCTCTGCCTCTCTCTCTCCGGCCTTTTATTTCATCACTGTCAGTCATTCACACTCATTAGCTCACTTATCGGTTATTTTAACACTGATAACCTTAAACAAAGACACAAACAAACAAACAAAGACACAAACAAACAAACAAACATATTCAGAAACCTCTGACTCATACCCAATATTGTGACATCAGAATGCAGTCAAACTCTTTATGTGTGTATGTGTCTCTGAAGGCATCAGTGAATTTTACATATAAATGACCTGCCTGTCTGTCTACTGATAAGCACCAAAAACAGAAAGCCTGAAGATCTGTGTGTGTATGTGTGTGTGTGTGTGTGTGTGTGTGTGTGTGTGTGTGTGTGTGTGTGTGTGTGTGTGTGTGTGTGTGTGTGTGTGTGTGTGTGTGTGTGTGTGTGTGTGTGTGTGTCTCTTTGCCAGTTTTTACATATTCCATTTTTTATGAATAAATATTTGACCCAGGTCACACTTACAAACCCTTCCCTGCAAAAAATACACACAGATGCAGTCAGCTAAAGTGAATACATTTAAATCTCAAATTGACTAAATAAAATTGAAGGGGACAGTTTACAATTCAATTTAGTTTATTATTAGCATTGATTCTATTTTCTTCCTGTAAGTGTGATTCCTATGCTCAAAAACAGAAGAAGAGATCACTGACATATTCAAATATTCTCTGAAAAACCGTCTTAGAGGGATAGCTCACCAAAAATTGGAAATGCTTTCGGCAATTACCCACCCTCATGTTATTTTAAACTTGTATGACTTTCATTCTTCTGGAGAACACAAAAAAGGAAATTTCGAAAAATGTTGCTAAAAGATGTTGCTCTTTTACCTGCGAGAGCATCTCTGCATAAGAATACGAACAGATTTAGGATCTCTTTCATTTTAAATCCCCTCTGAAACACTCCTGGTGGATTCATCCTGGTTGAATTACTCCTGATACAAATCCATCTCACAAACAATTACATCTCTGATGTTCTTTTATTCAAGTTAAAGAATCGCACCTGCCCCAAGTCCCATCCTTGGAAAACAATCTGCATTTCCCTTGTAATTTATGATTAGTATTAAAGGAATGTATAACCAAAATATAACCAATCAGTGTATTTACAGCCATGTCATCCAAAACCTATTACTCTTTTATTTAAAGGCGCACAAAGATATATTTATGCGTTAGTGGTTGTGCGTCCATGCAATGGCAAACAGGGACCAGTGTTCTTCTTTTAACAACATTTCGCAGAACACAAAATAAGATATTTCGAAGAATGTTAGTTACCTACGATGCCTACCCACAAAACCATATAGACATTACTAAGAATATCTTTTTTTTGTGTTCAACTAAGTAAAACAGTCAGGGACTTTAAATGACACAGTAAATAAATGATGACCAAATTGTCATCCCACAAGTTTATTTCATGATTCAGAATTCAAGTGTATTTTCAATTGATGTTCATACAGAATGTCTATACTTAAAACAAATCAGAACTCCAGATTGAGAGAATTATATTTGCAGTATGAGGATTATGGTCACATCCTTGTAATTACATCCAGTAATAGTCTGTATGCTTCTATGCTTTCAAGTCATTAAAATTTGCAGGCCTGTACCTCCACTTCAATCTGTGTCTTAGATTTTCTCATATCCTCTTTCTCAGAATCCAGCAGGATCCATTATTGCCTCTCTTGAAGCCCACTAACAAAAGCAACATTAGTATATTTAGAAACATGAGCCCTGAAAGAATATACACACTCTTTTCTCTCTCTCTCTGTTAATCTCACGCTTTACTCTTCCCAGTTTGGTACTGTATTATCTAAAGGTGAGCGAATTTGCAGAGATTTGTGTATCTGTGTTTCTGACACAAAGAATTCGGATAATTTTTAACAACAATACCGAAAAGCCTCAAAACATTTGTGTGTGAACAAAGCCACAAGTGAACGGATGGGAGTTCTTGGAAGACTGGGAAAATGAGGATGGTTACCTTCTTTTCCTAACAGGAAGTCCAGGTAATGGTACGTGTAGGCCACCCCACATTGTGTCTCCACTTGGGCCCGTCTGAGGGTGGAGAAGATCTTCCCAGGAGCTTCATCCGATCCACGGGGCTTCGGTAACTTACAGCCCATCTCTTCACACTGAAAGAAAGAGAGAGAGATGAAGATGGATAATTTGTCTACAATATTCAGTTATTCATGGACGCATTATTGATATAACTGATTGCCTTGGCAGAAGTCCCTAATTGTCATGCTAATTACATTTGATTGACATTGAAACCGAGCACGTGCAGAAGGAGGGGTGTAGAAGCCTCCCCTTAAACACAAGTGCGAACATTCGTCACACGGCAACATAACATAAATGCTAATTGGAAAGTTAATCAACCTTCAAGCATCAACCTTCAACACAAACACATTCAAGCGTCATTCAGTGTCATGCAGCTTTCTGAACACACAAACACCGTCTCCTTGGTTACCAGAAGCTGGCATCAGATAACATAGGACTACATATTTGATCTGTGACTTCACAGCCAATCAAACAGCGGAACCTGGGGCCCATGAATTAGTGTGCGACCAATGTTAATAAGCATCACATCTAAAGAGGGCTAACGTGATGTGACAGCGGAGCCCCGGCGGCCGGAGCTAACACACACCATCAGGTACGGGTGGTTAGCTGCCAGCATCGCTGTGTCAACGGTTGATGAGCCAGAACAGGTGAAACGGAGAGGAACCGGACAAGCCCAGTCACCGTGACAACAAGCATTAAGTGCTCAATGATGACATGATGGAGGATGACTCTTGGATGGACGTGTTATGGAAATATACATTTCTTCACCATTGCACAAAATGAACTCAAGACATAAAAGGATAACTATAAAGAGAAATAAAAACCTTTTGATGAAAGCAGACATATTTGTTCTCTCATTGAGGAATGCAGAACATCAGAGGAAAAATTTAACTTGAATGTTGCTTTTATACCTGATGATCTCTGCATAAGACCAAGAACAGTTTCGGGATCTCTTTTATTTTGAACCCCGTATGAAACATCCCGGATGGATTCATCCTGGTTGAATTACTCCTGATACAAATCCATCTCGCAAACAAAAAAAGTTATCTCTCTGTTGTTGTTTGATTAGATTAAAAAAGCCAAGTCACATCCATTATAATCTGTAGTACTTATTTATTTGTGACTAGTATTAAAGGAATAGTCAGTCCAAACCTACACTTTCTGTCTTCATTTAATCAGGCTCATGTCAACCAAAACCTGTATACGACTCTTTATTTTGTTAAGCACAAAAAGATATTTTGTAATAGTCTTGGTGGTTCTGTGTCCATTCAATTAGGGCTAATGTTGTTCCGTTACCAACATTCTTCAAAATATCTTCTTTAGTGTTTTGCCAGAGATCATTATTCTGTATTTAGTGGAGCATAAAAAGACATTTTAAGAAAATCCATGGTCGTTTTGTATTTATTCAATTGCAGATAATAGGTGGCGATGTTGTGCGTTTACCAACATTCTTAAAAATATCTTACATTTACATTTATTCATTTGGCAGACGCTTTTATCAAAAGCAACTTACAGTATTATACAGTGGCCAATCATCACTGCAGAGCAAACAGATGTAAGGTGTCTTGCTCAAGGACACTTCAGTCATTGTCTGCTGGCACTGGGATTCAAACCCACAACCTTCTGCTTACAAATCCAACTCTTTTACCACCAGACCACGACTGACCCCTTCTTCTGGGTTTTGCAGAAAAAAGTCAAATTATCTTTTTCAGTGGAGCACATAAATATATTTTGAGAAATGTCTCTGTGATGTTGTGTGTACACAATGGCCGTCAATATGGGCAGATGTTGTTTGGTTCCCAAAATCCTTTGAAAATATCTTTTGTGTTCTGCAGAAGAAAGGAAGTTATACGAATCTTTCTTTAGTAGAGCAGAAAAAGACATTTTGAGAAAGGCCTCAGTGGTTTTGTATCCAAACTTTTGCAGACAATAGGGGCAAATAGAAAGAATGTCATATCATTCTTTATTTAGTGTGCCAGAAGAGACTTTAAGAAAGGTTTTGTGCACAAAAGCACTCAATAGAAAGTCATACAGGTATGGAATAATGTGGGCGAGTAAATCATGGTATGGTTTTAAGTTTGTGTGAACTATTCGTTATATTTACGCGCCCACTAAAGACTCCAAAGATACCAAACCAATATTCTAGCCTGTTTATTTTATTCTATGATGACAACTGGATAAAAGATGACTAATTCAACTGAGAGACTCACATCTGTGAGAAGTGATGTTAAAGCTGGCAGCCAAGCATCCGGTTCCACTCTGTTTTTTCATCATTACTGACTCTAAACACCCAGAAACAGACCCACAGCTCGCATCATGGGTTTGCTCAAAGTTACTGAAGAAACATTTGGAGAGGTATCAATGCAGAAAAAGACCATTGTCTCCGGAGAGCCATGTAATCCCACATCACCTCGTCTAAGATCTCAACATATGTTAACAACTGTCGCAAAAATATTTAATCCAACTCACATATTTCAATATGAACTCAAACATTTCTCATCAAATATTTAGATACCATAGTAATACAACTATTCTGCCCGTTCCGCTTTTATGGATATCATATAACCTTCTCGACTATTGTAAGTCGCTTTGGATAAAAGCGTCTGCTAAATGCCTAAATGTAAATGTAAATGTAAATATAACCTTTGAATAATACAATTTGATATGTCTTTGAATACACTCTTTGATAACATATGGAGCATGGGAACACATTTGAAGTTCATGTTCAACACAAAAGGCACAAATACACTCCTACATATGAACCACAGAAGCATGTTACACAAACACACTACACACTTCTCACACTTGCTGCACAGCACTCAGCAGAAAACACACGGAGACATTCATGCACAATACTCTCTCACTGTGATAAGCGTGAAGGGGGAGCGGAAGAAAGGGAAACAGAAAGATGGAGAGCTAAATTTAGGTAAGATGATAGGGAAGGATAATAAGTCGAGAGCACACCGACTGCAGGTGGTGGTTGGGAGCTCGGGTAACCAACGGAGACGAGAAATTGTCAATATGATACAATAAAGATAAGCTTGATTTATTCTTTTGATTTCTTGATTTTGCAAGTCATGAATAGTCAACCGGTGTACAATTATGAACTAAAAGAATCTTTTTAACTCAGCGTTGGGTTAAAAAGTCCAACCTTTGGTTCAATTGACCTAGAAAATGTTTGCATTTGATCCTCTTTGAAACATACACTCTTTATTATGTCAAACTTATTATTTCTAATTTATTGCAGTTTCTTATATGTCATGCAGATCATCCGTGTTCAGTACATGAAAGGGCCAAGTTTGGACCTGGTATCCATGAAAAAAGGGTATAGCACCATTGTATTCCTCAAAGTAACATTAATATAACAGTACAGGAACATCATCACAAACCATCAGCGTGCCATGTTATAGCCACAGAATATTTACCCAAGGAAATATGATTCAGTTTATAATTGACTGCAGTTATGTGAAATGGTTGCAGTGAATGAACATGGCAGTAAATTGAGGTCTGCAAGGGACGTGACAGTCAGGGTGTGAATATGTATTTGCCTCGGAGAAAGTTTGCACGTGGAGCTCCGTATGGTATCGCAGGAGCAGCCTGGCATGGCGGGATATGAAAGTTGCTGATAGCACATTCGCCCTCACATTTCACATGTTTGTAATCATCTCTTACTCCATTTCTCTTGCCTCCAATCTCTCACCTCTCTCTCTCTCTCTCACTCTCTCTCTCTCCCTCTCTCTCTCTCTCTCTCTCTCTCTCTCTCTCTCTCTCCTTTGACTCCTTAGCTTGTCACTCACTCATATCTATGTGTGTGTGTGTTCCTGTGTGTGAAATATCATGGGTCATCTTCCAATGACATTTCTCCAACTAGCTTCTATCACAAGTGCAATGTAGTTGTATGGCCTGAGATGATTTGCTCAAAGGGTGAAGCTAACTTCTTGACCTTAGAAATCAGAACGCAGAAATCAGTTCTGTCATCATTCACTTACCCTCTTGACAAACCTGTATGACCCCCTTTTATCACAAAACAAAGATATTTGGAAGAATGCCCATTGACCTATGTCGAATGGACACAAACCAATGTGTCATTATAAACTTTCTTCAAAACATCTTCTGTTTCGTTTAGAAGTGACAAGAGGGTGAAAAAAAGCTGACGGAATTTTATTCCTTGGGTGAACAATTCCTTTAAGATACAATACACTAAAACACATGGCTGTCTCATTGCTTAACTGGTAAAGTAAAGGACATGGGTTCAGTTCCCAGGACCATGCACACTAGAAGACACAAACATTAGAAGTTGCTTAGGACCAAAGTGCATGCATAAATGTACAGTTGTGTGCTTATAATTTAAAATAAAGAGAATTTAATCCAAAAAAAAATATTTTTCTACTGAAATGTATTCCCTATTAAAATATGCATATGAAAGCATATACATCATTCTGCATCATTTATCTTGCACGATGAAAGGATGAACAGTTCTTTGTTCTGCATTCTAAGCATGCATTTGTGTGAGCATTTACAGTGAGATAAAACTTCAGTGATGTCATATTGCATACTGTACCATGTTTAAAGAAGCATGGATGAATATATTCATGACAAGTACAGTGAACACACTGTTGAGCATGTGAAGCAGAAAGTATACAAATGAACATACCTGCTGGAGTCTTCTCTCTAGGTTGATCTCTGTCTGCTTTTTAACAAAAGGGAAACACTTTGCTGTGTGGTGTCCTTACTGTATGAATGAGCTGAAGACAGGTGTGTGGTGTGTGCAGAGAGAGAGAGACTGTGAGCTTGAGCTCTGTGACTGTGAGTCAATGCAGAGAGAAACTCCCCCTCTACTCTCAGATTGACAGTAGATTCTCTTCAATGTCGCCATCTGGTTTTCCTTTTGTTTCTTGTTTGATCAATGTTTCATTTCTGCATCATTCAGTGGAATAACAAGACACTTTTCAATCTTTTCTGGTATGAACAGATCAAGATAAAAGTGCTTCATTCTCTTGGTAGCAACCCACACATGTCATCTGAGATATATTTTTCTATAATGCAAAACATACTGGTGTGAGATTCTTACATGTTTATCTGCTTTCATATTTTAAAGTTTATAAACCTCCATGAATTTCTTTTTGGACATCCACATTCTATTGGATTGTTACAAGAAATTTGTTTCTGATTCTAATAAGAATTTCTATCATATTTTGGAACCATTCCTTTAGGATTTGTTATAAGAAATTTGTACTGGATTCTAATAAGAATGTCAATCTTTTTTTATTTGAAGAGTTTTCTATAAGCAGTATTAAATAATAAGAATCCAGTACAACTTTTGAAACCATTTCTATAGGATTCCCATAAGATACATACATATATAAATAAACGTTTCCACAGAATTTTAAGTACTTTCCAATAGGATTTTAGGAATCAAATAGGATCATAAACTTTCAATGTATTGAAAACATCTGCTTTGAAAAAGCATCTGCTAAATATCTAAGAAAGAGCTGTACATACATTCTGCATCATAAACATGATATAAAAGTTTAACAGAGACCTCAAGAATATTGCTGAACATGTTCCGGAAATCATCTGCTAAATATTTTTAAGAGCTGTTCATAAATTCTACATCAAAGATTTTGAGAGGTCTGTTGTAATATAGACCTAAAAAAATGTTGATTTACAATGAATGTAAAAACACTCTTTCAAAGATGTTTAACAGATGATTGTACACAGTATATCTTTAGCAGATGAGACGTTCCTGTGCTACCTGAAAGAGGAATGGATAACATTCAGATCTACAAGCACAACTCTTTGGATTACTATCTCACACAATCCATCAAATATCCCACAACCCAAAAACCAAACTAGAAGACTAGCAATGTCAAAGCTGTAAATATTGTGCTCTAATTTAAGTGAAACAAATAAAACAAAAAAGGCCAAAACACATTTTATTTTTTTATTAACACAAACACAAAAGCGTACAAAGCCAACCTCACAATATTTAACTAATGTACAATGGAAACCTGGAGTACAGTGATTGGCGAAAGTTCTCGGACTATGGCACAAGAGAACCCAAAGTTCCCACAAATCCATGGGAAACATGAAATAAAACTGAAACATCTGAATGAAAAAAGCGTTTAAAAGAATATGATAAATCGGCTACATATATTAAGTTAAACCCCGGTAGAAAGCGTGTTACAAAACTACTTATGATAAAATGACAGTGCTTTGTGTTTCGTCAAACACCCTGTATTATTTAAAAACTGAACACGTGCAAAAAAGTGTGCTTAAAGTATAGAACAAAGGAGCATGACTGTGTTCACAGTGATATCAAAAGTCCGTAATTGTTCTGAAACTCAAAACAAGTTTGTGTCTGTTACAGGGCAGTATATAAAATTTTATTATGCTGTCTGAATTAATGCAATGATTTTATTTACACCTCTCAACTGCACTAACTTAGAGGACAACCGGCAAAACAAAAAATTAATTCTGGTACAGTGATAACAGATGACCGAACAAATAATTTTTAGGCAGATAAATGGGAAAAATAGAAGCCACTGTACCCCTGTGCTCAACATGAACGCATAAACCCAAAAATGTACCCTGAATGTGAGAACCACAAAATGAAATTGAAACAGTGAACACCTGCTTTGAAGAGTACATAAATGTATGCTTTAAAAGAACACGGCATGAAAACCTCTGAACAATTGACCTCAATGAATATAGTACATCACCAAGAGTGAATCAAACGTTAAGATAAGAAAACATAAATAAAATATAAATATGTATTTGTGATCTTAAAAGTGTCTCTAAAGTTTGTTGGCATGACAAAGAAAGAAAAACACACATTACAAATAAACGGCGGAAAAAGCAAATAAGTGCCGATGTGAAAACTACGCCTTCACATCACACCCTGGGGTGACCCTCTGTGAAAAAAGTGTTTGAATATCAGAGGGAATCTTAAGGATGCTCCCTTCTTGGTCTCCAGCAAAGATGTTGTCCTCTGCTTCTATGGGAGTCTACCCTAAGGAAAGGAAGAGTTTCACATAAACGTGACTTTTGGCATTCTACGAGCCAAATCTTTGGCATATACGTACCATGAAAAACGAGTCTGAGCAGCTGGTAAAAGCTACAGAAGGGTTAGCAAAGTTTGGACTCCACAATCCACATAGTTCTGAAATACAATACAAACACTTAAACAGCACTTTTTATGAAAAGTTTGGATATTTGTTGGCGAGCCAGCACTGCCCTCTAATGGCTTACAAACACACACATTTGTAACAATTGCCTAGATGTTATTCCTAAACAGAAAAATTTGCTTGCATGCATATCTTTGCAAGGATATCAGGTTTGAGATCGAACCAAAGCTATTCAGTTCATCCTTAAGCTTAACCTTTTGATTACCAACCGGAATAAAGAGGAGGGGCGCTGACCTGATTGACAAGCCTCGTTCTCTGCTCTCCACACCACTGTTGGAGGGGATACTAACACACAAAAATAATTCTGGTTAAGGATGGCTGAAAAGCAACATGATCGAGTTTTTATTTAGGTTGTTAATTGTTAAAAGTTTGTTACAGTCAATTGTGCATTATAGAAAGATTTCACATCTATATTATACCTGGTAGGCATATGTGGTCTGTGCATAGTTCATGGGCACTTGTGGGATCATAACTCCTGGAAGACTGGAATAAGAATAAGGCTACAAAGACCAAAAAAAAAGGATTATTTTAGGGTATATTAATTTAGGGCACCAATATTTAGGGTTAAAAACTCGACAAGTCATTAAAGTAATAGTACTTTCATTTAAAATAGTCATTTTGAAGAATGCGGGTAACTGTCAGCCATTAACTTGCATTAAGTTTTTAGTGTTTTGAGGAAGAAATTCATGCTGGTTCAAAAATGACCATAGGATGGTCAAATAAAGTAATAGTTTGTCCGAAAAATAAATGTCATCTATTCCTGCAGAACACACAAGACATTTTGAAGAATGATGGTATCTGGCAGCCATTAAGTTGCATTGGGTTTGTGTCTGTTACAGTAGAAGTAAATACAGTAGGTGCCAGATATCAACATTATTTAAAATATCTTTTGTGTTCTGTGTTAGAGTGATGCTGATTTGAAAAAAAAAAAACAAGATTAGTCATTACAATGATAGGTAAATGAATGCATTTACTCTCCTTCAAATAAAAAAAAGATATTTTAAAAATGTTAGAATCATCCCCTAATTAACATTGAGTTTGTGTCTATAACAATAGAAGTAGGTGCCAGTTATCAACATTTT